>JAOXXN010000212.1:12500537-12527613 GCA_026770055.1 Myrmophylax atrothorax | reverse complement strand
GACACTACTGCACTCCATTCAGAGGCAGCACAGCTCCAAGGCTGGCACATTTGGGCACGACTGGGAATTTGCTTATATGGAGACATTTCCTATGGACCCAAAGAACCTTCATACCCTGGTTTCAGGCCATACGCACACACATTGCTCTTTCTGACAGCACTCAAAGCCAAACGCTGCTCTTCCAGGCCAGCTGCATTAGCTCAAATTCCTTCCCAAAGCCTGGGAAATCAGAGCCAGCAGTGACAGCACTGCTTATGAGAAGATCCAGATGCAGTGAACGTTGTCTCAGTGGGGGAAACTCAACATGAGAGAGGACATGCCTCATCCTCTGACCCAACCACAAGACATCAGTGTTCCAAACTGACCTGCAAGCTCAGCAGAAGTGCCCATCAAGAGCGCCACTGATCCCTACCCCACCCGAGAGGTGACAGCTCAGAGGTGTTTGGTACCAACCCCAGAACCACCACCAGGAAGATGGCAAAGGCCTACATGGAAGTAATGTCTGAGCTCATACTATTGGTTGATGGTGCTGGTGGCGGACACAGCACTGCCATCATCAGCCACAATGGAGATGTGGGATGTACCGGCATTATCTCCAGTGTAATATACAGGCTCATAGTAGTCAACTGGATGGGAGGTGTTGTCTGTGATTTTCCTCCGGAGACCATCCGCAAAGAACTCGGATGTCATGTTTCTGATTGCCTGTCAGAGAAATCCAATGCAGTTACTCAGCAGGTTAAGAGACATGTAGTTATGAGGCTGATATCCAATACTTCAGACCACAGAACAGTGGCAAATCCCAGCAGTGAGGCTACAGTTTTCCAGCAGGGGCTTTTCTTCTTGGAAGATTGACATTGTACCAAAGAGCATTTTAAGCAGTCACAGGAGCAGCTGTTACAGTGCACCCCTTTGTGTAGAAGATAATCAGCATCCATTTTTGCAGCACTATGGAAAGCTGTCCTCCAGACTGCTGTAAGGCATAGGCAAGCAGGGCTACACTTGCTTCAGAGATGAGAGGAACGGGATCGGGTTGAGAGGACAAGGCCGAGGCAAGCTCTGACCATGGCTCTGTAAGTTGCAAGTTTGTGTCCATCAAGCTGGGCTGGACTCAGATCCTGCTGTTTTTGTAGTCACAGAAGTAAAAGCACAAAGTGTGAAGTTGGGAAAAGCAGGGTTTCTGTCTCACCCCTTCCCATCCATTGGTCCGTTTTACTATAGGCAGGACTGTGGTTAGTGAGCCACAAGGATGCTGGAAATGTCATATAGTGAATAAGGCTTCAAACACTATAAAACCAGGTAGGGTTAGCCCTAAACATGCTCACACACTCCTGCTGAACTGAGGAGTTTGCTTTTCCTTACAGCAGGAAGACTTCCTTCATTTATATCCCTCACAGCTCAGCCATGAGTCACACAGGACTTGACATTTTGATTCAGAGCTATTTCCGTGCCTGTCAATAGCAGGTGGCACAGAGCATGCCTGACAAAATCTAGTCACCCAAAAATGTCAAGCCATGTTCCAGTCAACCTTGGTGTTGCAGAAAGAAAAGGCTTTTGCCAGGTACCTCTGTAATGTTGACAAACTTTGGATCTCCCAGTAAAGTCCTCTTGGCGTAGGCAAAGCGAAAGGCCTCCAAAATGCGGTGGTAAGTCAGACCTTTCTCCTCCACAGTTTTGATGCTGTCAGCAGAGAAATTATACCCTGACAGCAGAAGACAAACAAATGTGAACACAAAGTACAGGGTCAAAGGACTGCTAATACACCTGTGTCAAAGGTATAACCTTGAAGTCCAGTCTCTACAGAGATGCAGTCACTGGACTGTCCTCATCTCCACATAGAGAACAAAGGAGCTCTGGTAGTTTTGAGCACTGTGGGAGTCACCATCAGGATTTGTACTTGCAGAGATGTTTTCCAAAGAAGCCTCAAGTCAACATTAGGTTTGACCCATACAGGTATCAGGGAAGTTCCCCAATCAGGAGAACATTTTGCCTCTTGCACCTGTATTTCAAGTAGTAAGGTGACATCCCTGAGTTTAGAGCAGACTAGAAATGTTATAAATGTATAAAAATCCTTAGGCATCATCTGCACCTCTGATTCCTTCTGAGGTCTCAGACTTTTCACCTTCTAGAGGGCTATCAAGGGAGGCTCCACTCCCCAAACAAAAAAAGGTGTTGTCTTTGGAGCTCTCCCAGCTCCTGCTGCCTGTGGGGCACTGCTCAGTGGCACTCTCACCTTTGAGTATGTTGAAAATGAGGGCCAACACTGGGCCGCTTAGGGGGGCACTGGGTGTGTAGAGGGTGAACTCCCCGAGCGTGACCTGTATGGGGTCCTGGATCACGGTTGCATTGTAGTCCCGCAGGTCTTCCAATGTGACAATCCCCCCTGGAAAGAGAAGGAAACTAGAGATGAGGGTTTATGTAATCTCTGATGGGAAAAGATCCTACTCCACCACCATGAATCACAGCAAGGATGGGAAGGAACATGGACAAATCGAAAAAGCAGCAAGGTAAAGGAAGCAATGATGTATGCACAGCAGATGAATTTATTCCTTGATAGATCCACTCGAGGTTCAGATAGCCTAAGCATGGGGTTGGGCTGGTTTACAGCAGTGAGAACTCTGGTGATCCATCCTTTTTTTTTTTTTAAACAAAGAGCACCAGTAATGTCACATAACAAAATGTCCTTAAGAGTCCCATTTACCAGGGGAGGATGCAGCATTTGGCTGCAGATGGTTTGTGCTACCCCACAAGTAGAATCATTTGCGTGTTCCATCGCCTTTCTTACCAGAAGGGGAAGGCAGTAAGTAATTATCTACCACAAATGAAGCTGGTAAATGACTCACAGGAGGTTCACCGAAGCTAGTCAGTGTTAGCTGGTGAGGACAGGATGCTGCCACCATCTAGTGGTACCAAGGGATCAAACAGCCCAGAGTTTACAGGACCATGCACGTAAAGTTTCAGGTAGAAACTTGTTGGATTCAGGCTCTGCAAACAGGCTGTGTCTATTAAACTATAGCCAGAACTTCCCAGACTTGCTTTGCTATGTGGCACAGAAATGCACAGTAAATACTCTCCATTTCTGGCTGACATTCAACTGTATCCATTAAAGTGCTAACGCTTCTTTCAGGTGTCCTGCTGCCGCAGGAGTCAGAGGCAGCATTTCAGGCTCCCAAGACTCCTGCAGCTCACTGGCTCTTCCCGGGGTGCTGAGCAGTCAGGTCACTCCTGCTGTTTGGGACAGATGTCCTGTTTCTCACCTGCGCTGCGGATGTCAGCGATGATCTGCCTTGCCAGGCTTCCTGTGTAAAAGGCATCTGCTCCTTCTGTGGCTATAGTCTCGTATGTCTTGGCTAGTTTAGGCATCTTGATGATCTCGCCCTCCTGGAGAATCTTCCCTCCTTTGCAGAACACTTCGCTAACAGAGAAAGGAGATTGAGAAGATCAGGTCTGAGAGACAAGTTCAAAACTCTGAGTACTTGTAGCAGCTGACCAGTACCTCAGTGTTCATGCTAAAGGCTTCCTAGAAAGAAGACACTGCCCGAGCCACCCCCCAGGGGTCCTGACACCTTGCATTGGGATATAAAAGTGAACAGGTTTCTGACCTGGGACTCCACATTGCTCAGTGAAGGCTGCAGCAGGGGGTGTCCATCTCTTACACCAAGGCAGCCACCTTTCCTGCCTGCCTGAGGGGCCAACAGCTGCCTCAAGATGCCCAGAAGGGGCCATAATCCTTGAACTCAAACAGTTCAGTTCAGAGCACAGATCACGAAGCTCAAAGTTTCTGGTGAGTACAGGAGAATGTGTTTCAATCCCTATTTGTTAGATCACTTTAAGGTAGGTGGTTTCCTCTCTAGGTCCCTCATCAAGGATTATGAATGTGCTTCTGTAGACCTGTACAGGAGAGGGACCCAGGCTGTACATCCCCAATGGAATGGAAACCAACCTGCAGTGGGCAGAACTTTTAAGGAAAATAGAGAATTAAGCATGCTCTCCAGAAGGGGTAGATGTTGACACTAAGGGCTTGACTGTAAGAAGTGGTGGAGAAGCATTTAAAATCCTCCATGTTCACAGTCATTGCCAGAAGTGAATGGTCAGAGGCACTGCTTGAGGAAGGCTGACTGCTGAGTAAGAGATGACTCAAATTCCCACTGCCTGACAGCAGGTGAGGTGTTCAAGGAGACTCTGCAATTGCCCCAAATGCAGCTTGGTGCACCTGCAGCATGAGGAAAAGCTGGGGATTCAGAGAACACATTGCCATCTGGCAGACTAACCCCAGCACATACTCTAATTCCACCTTTGCTCAGACAAATGGACTTTAAGAGCAGACTTTTCTGCCATTAAAGGTCAGGACTGAACATTCCTAAAATTCACCACGTGATTTAGCACTTCCAGGTAGCTGCAATAACATCAGCAGCACAGTGTGTATGGTGAGTGGGGGGGAGGCACGCTCCTCACAGACACCACATTACACAAACACAGATCTGCAGCCAGAATGCAGCTACCCCCAATTTCTGTGCACAGAAGAGCAACTGCTCTACCTACCACAGCAAGGGATTGCTTTCAATTGACTCCTCTTTTGATTTGATGGCTGCAGCAAGGCCTTTCCCAACAGGGAACCCTTCTCTTGCCAACTTGATACTGGGCAGAAACAAGTCTCTCCATGCCAGTTTGCCATGACGTTTGTGAGCCAGTTCGTAGCCACGGATTTCTCCTGGAACAGCAATGGACAGTCCTCCTGGAGCAGATAAGGAATATGTTAGTCCTTCCATAGCAGGGAAAGAAGGTGATTGATGGAGCAGGAGGTAGGGCAAGTGTCTCTGCCAGCCCTGTTTTCAGGCAGGGGTTGTGTGTGCTGTGACCAGCTCCCCCTGTGCACTCCACGCTTCACAGAATTATTCAGTCTGACATTCGTGCCTGTGTATTCTGAACTGCTGAAACACCTCTGTCCTCTTGCTGGTAACTCAAGTGTTAGTGTCATTTCCCCTCAGTAGGCTATGAACCACAGCAGAGCTGCTCAGAACACCGAAGCTATCACGGTGAGAGGACACAGCCCGAGACATGCTTAAGCCAAAAGGTTTGTTGCAGCATTGTAACTACAACTGAAGCAGACTGATGTCTACACTGCATGGTGATGGAGCAGTTTGCTTCAATCCTGTTCTCACTGGCATCTCCCAGAAATTCAACACACTGCTCAAACCCCCTCCAGGGTGCTGTTGCTCCTTGGTTAGAGGAATGACTATGAAGAGAACTAGGTAGTATACCTTTCTAATTTTTATTAGAAAATATTTCTCTGCTTCTTCTCTGGAGGCCCCAAGCCATTAGTTGATGCCACAAGTATTTAGGGAGGACACTTTAGCTGAGAAGAACCAAGGTGATCCACAAAGATTTATTCAAGAGGTGGAAAGGAAAGATGACAGACATGGAATAGGTCATGCTCAGTGCTCTGTATTCACCTCCATTTTCATGAAGTGAAAAGCAGAAAAGTGCTGGGGTGACTGACTAGTTTGAAGGACATTATTTTTAGCTTCTTTGTCAGGACAGAGTTTGCAGATTGTGTAAAGCAGAGGACATTTCCAGCTGAGAAACCCTGTAGATAGGCAAGAACCTACTAAGAAATGTTCCTGATTTAGACATGCCTGTAGCAGCATGTTGGAGCCATGTGGTCCCCCCAAAGCAGTGAAACAGCCCTCACCATACCTTTCAGAGAGAGCTGTGTGTTGTTCCCAAACATGTCCTCCGATGCTTTTTTTGGAGCCACCTCTCTTGCATTAATGATTTCCACTTTTCCTTTAATGACAGAGCAAGGAAGATGACGTTTAGCTCTGGACTCAGCACACAGCCATGGTCTCTGCTGAAGGCAGTTTCTTGGCAATTATTTTGAGGACATTCCCCCAGAGGCTGTGAGCATCAGTCTTTTACCTTCGCCCAGGTAGGATAAATCACCTGCCTTAGATAATGTTCTCAAACTGTTCCAGATGTGTATGGCCCTGTCCCTTACCTGTGCTGCTGTAGATGGTGAAGAAGAGGCCTCCTCCAATGCCCATGCTGTGAGCGTTCATGAGTCCTACACAAAGCAGAGCTGCAATCGCAGCATCCACTGCTGATCCTCCTTGCTGAAGGATGTCCCTGTGCAGCAGAGGAGAAGGTGACATGTTACAGTGCCTCAGTTACCTGTGAGCAGTGGATTCATCTCATCAGAGCAGCTGTCACAGATTCTCTAATGCACATTTGTCTACACCTGGTCTCTAGGTTCCTCAGAAACAGGAAGTTTTGAGCTTCTGTCATCACAGAGAAGTCATCCTAATGGTCTAGGTGCAGACCAGATCAGCCCTTATTAGGGACATCCTAACTAGCTTGAAAACACTGACATGTGCTGAAGTACATGTGAGGACAGGCATCCCAGACACATTCATTACACACGAGAAATTACAACTTTCTGAGGAGCCTTAAATCTGCAGCACTTGGGACTGGGAACTGGAGGACATCCTGATAAATGCTTTTTAAAAGTAGCTAGAAAGGCAACTCTTGTTTTCATTGTCCATGGATCCAGAGAACCTTTGCCTGCTATGCTGTCTGTTAGCAACTGCAGTAGTGCTGCTCAGGTGTGATAAAAGCCCAGGGCTTTTTAGGGTCTCCTCTTTCTACAGGGAGATTAGGGATTAATTATCCATGCGGGGCAACTGCCAGGATTGCATCTGGGAAACAACAGTTCTGTCTCATGCAAGAGCTGTCAGAGCCAACGAGAGTGAGGGCACAATGAGCAGGTACCTTCCAATGACTGAGCACTGCCCTGCATCTGTGGCCACAGCCGCCCTCTTGTAGGTGTGGGCGTCCCCGGAGCCAGAGCGCAGCCCAAAGAACAGCCCCAGGAACAGGATGAGCCCCAGCAGGGCTGCAGCCAGCACTCCAGCCACCACACAGCTCTTCTTCATCTTCCTGTGGGAAGAGACAGCATTATCAGCCTCGGGGGCACATGGGAACAAGGGAGCAGGTGATCAGGCACAAGTCCAATCTTTCCATCTACCTCCCTTCATATCCTCAAACCAGCAACTATCTCTTGGGTAAGAGCCTGCCCTACAGCAGGTAGGGAACATCATACACTGAAAAAGCTGCAGTTTCATCAGTGAGAAGGGAAATCCAAGGAAGAGAACACAATTGGTGTTAGTCATGGCTCACATCATCTTCAGAAGGAAAGTTTTTTAAAAATCTAACTTCATAGAATCTACTTTTAAATATCACATCTGTGCAGGAGTCTCTGTCCAGAATGTTGTCAACGACCAGTGCAAAACATCTTCATCCTTAGCAAACAACCTTGGCCAAGGCTCTTTTGTACAGACCAGTGTGAGCACAGCACCTGTTTCTCTTTGAGGCCCTGGGCCAGAGCACCTTCCCAATGAGCCTGCCACTTCCAGAGAAAAACGGCCAGTGCTCATATCTCCACGTGTCCCAGTCCTGCAAGCAGCTGCCCTGGGAGTGCACAGGGTTACAGCTCATCTGTGAGTGAGCACAGCAAGCCAAGGAGCACCCCGACAGGTGTATTCCAGACACTGGGATGAGTTGAGAGCTATTGAGTGGATAGAGAGGCACTGCCACCTTGGTGGGACTGACAATTCATCAAATACAGCTTGAACAGCTACTCTTTGACTCATTTCCTTTTCTGTTACAGGATTGTTCCAGCAAACCAGACCTAAATTCATCATACTGCCTTCAGGGACCACCTTCCCCCTGTGTAGTACAACTTTGGGGTTTTACCACAACTGCAGTACCTGCACAATAGCCAAGCTACCCTTTACCTTACCAAAGCACCTGCCATCCTCAGAGACAAGCCAGTCCATGGAACTGTGGGTAAAGAACAGATCCACCAACCCACCCTCTGGATGTTCAGCAGCCCAAAGGGGAGTGAACTCCTGCAGCCAGAGCTGCACCCGGTGCCTTGCAGCAGCCACACACACAGCATGAGGGAGCAGCGACTGTGCCAACGCTGAGCTAAGTAGAGGAAACAGGCCAGGCCAGCCAAATCCAAACTTTTCTCAGAGGGAGGTGGTTAGCAAGCAGGGCCCCCTGAACCTCACCCCCAATCCTGTTATTTAAAACAGGAGATACACTTTTGCTATCCAAACCCTGTGACTCTTAGTCTGAGCATTAAAGGTGCCCATCTCCAGGTAAAGCAGCTCAAGTCAGGTTGTATTCCTATTGTATGTGCTGTTCTGTAAACATATGTCAGCTGAGGACAGTAAAAGGTAAATGGATGAAACTTCTTTCCAGGTTCTAGAACTTAATTTACACTCAACTACTTTTAGAAGAAACCAGTGCCGTGGTTGCAGAGCAATGACTGTGCAGGCAAACAGAGAAGCCATTATGTGTCCAACAATAGCTCACACACAGCCTCAGAGTTTAAAGACAGTTTTGTTTGTTGGCAGAGAGAGTTCAGCTTCAGCACTGGCAGTCTCCTCCAGGCTTCACAAGGAATGCCATGGGATCTTTTATCTGGCCCCAGCTCGGCAGAAGGTACTTTGTTTCATCTGAAGGCTGCTCTGTGCTGGGCTGTCCTGCAGGCCTGGGCTGACTCGGGCTCCGTAGGGGCTCTGTTAACCCATGGGCTCCTGGCTGGGCTCTGCAGCTCTGCCCCACAGCTGTTTGTCCCACTGCCGGGCTCCTGGAGAGACTCACTGCCTGTCAGGCAAGTTATTCCAACAGCAGGAGAAGAGAAGGGGAAATAGATGCTACCTCTGCTCTCACTTTTCACCTCCTCTCTGGAATTGGATCATACTTGTGAGTAGCCCCTAGACCTACAAGAGCTCCATGCCGAGTGTCCCACTGAGTGCACAGACCTTGAAAAAGGGGCCCCCAGGCCACTTCATATGCCTCAGGAACAGCTCCCAGCCTGCCAGTCCCTGTGGGGTCTGGATAAAACCCCTGTGGGGTGAGGATAAAACACACCACTGGGGCAGGAACACTGCCAGGCTGCCCTGAAGAGGCACTGACTGCCAGGCACTGACCCTGTGCTGCACTGGGGCACCACACTGTCCTCTGGGCTGGAACATCTGCAACCCATGTGAATGCTCTTAATAAAGGTGCAATCTGTCACTCTGATCCTACTAAGGAGGCAGCAGATTATGAGCTAAAGACCCTCAGCTTTCTTGTCTTCAACAGTACAGAAAGCAAACTCAGCTGAGGATAATCCTCTCCACCTTTACTGACAGCTCAACTCCCACAAGTTCCTTAACCTGTTTCAGGCCTAGAGAGAAGCATCCCTTGCATAGCCCTTGCTGCCTTCCCACCTGTGGCACAGCAGAGCTGAACATGCCATACAGAAATCAGGAGATGGACCAGGAGCCTGCAGATATCCACTTTAACCCACCTCTCCACACCTGCCCTGGGCAGGCACATTGCAGGAACAGCTGAGTTTTTGCCCCAATGGTCTGTTTGAACTTTGTCTCTGAGTCAATTCCCCGCTACAATTGTTGGGAGTGGAGCAGCAGATGCAGCCACCGCCTGAGCTGGCTCCCCAGCTACTGCCTGCTGCGACTGGCTTTAGCCTCCACATCTCTGCCAAATCCAGCTGTTTGGAAGCTTGGCTTCAGACACAGAGTGCTGCTTGGCAGCAGCAGTAGGTCTCCAGGAGAGAGGGACTATACAGCAATTAAAAGCAATATAATTATTTTTCACTGTTACAAAGGTCTAACAGCCAGTCCTAGCCATGGAATTTAAAATGTAGCCTTAATTTACATTAGGAGAGAGGTAAGACCAGCAAATTGCAGAGTTATGCCTGTACAAGCAGTCCCATTGAACTGTATTGAGATGTGTCACAACATGTGCAACCTTATTTAAACATGACACTTTCAGCTGACAGAACCCCAGTGCAACAGGCTGGCCAGTGTCAGGCAGGGGATCAGGGCCTGACATCTCTGCCAAGGGGACTGGAGCATTCTGTAGAGATGAGGAATCTGCCATGGTCAGAGATAGCACCAGGAGAACTGGAAGAGGAGAAAGAGGAGATGTACCAGCCAAAAAGCAGAGGGGAGAGAACAGCAGGATACCGGAGGATGACGAACAGCTCCAACACAATGCTTAAAAGTTTAACTACAAACTTCAACCCAACAGGCTTTAAGCCCAACTTGCAGCAGCTGCATACCTCAGCACCACTTCCGAGGGTTCCCTGTTCTCCCACCCCCAGCCCAGTAGCCACTACTTTGCCATTAGCTTTGGGACATCCATCCTTACTATCCCCAGGCAGTGCCCAATATGCAAGGATAGTCTGGACATCTTGGCTCTTGTCACAGGACACAGGCTGTACTCTTCTAATAAACTCAAAATCTGATCTGTATCAGTAACATTTTCATATTTAAATAATTAATAACAAAGAGTTGAAATAATGTTTTCACACTCTACTGTTGTGCAGAGTGAACTGTCAATGACTTTTGAGTGAGGGAACAGTCACAAAGTTGCTGCAGGTCCCGCAGGATCCAGCCTGAAAGGAGCAAAGTGAGGGTTCTAGCAGAGACCCAAGGGCTGTTCACGCAAATGTCCCATTACTGACCCAGCATTATGTGACAAACTATGAATTTCCTGTACTTATCCATGAGGAGATATTTTAATTCAAGTCTTATGCAAATCTTCATCTCTACCAGTAATAAGGGAACAAATGCAGAGTTCAGCCAAGCCATGAGAAGCCCAAAGAGGCTTCCAAATTCAGACCTAGGCACTGGTCCCACCTGGAGCAGGAGGGCAGAGCAGCCCTGGAGAAACACAGTAACTCCATCCAACTCAGTTAAATCCTTCCCTGGAGCCGGTGCCTCCCTGCTGGTTCCTGTCCAGCCAGCCTGTGCCCTGTGCCACCCTTCCCTCAGAGGCAGGACCAAAGACTTTAGCACCCTCTTTGTTAAGCCCAGCATTGCCGACTCGTGTGGCTTCAGATCAGTTTTCAGGAGAAAGGGCTCCATGGGGATCAGTGGTCCTTGTTGCTGAGAAGTCAAGCAGAGATAATCGCCTCTGAATAGAGGTGAGCCCGGGGCTGAGTGGAGCAGTGCCCAGCTGGCTCTCAGGTGTGCAGCTCTAACAGAGCTGCTGGGATCACAATCTGTAAATCCTCCACAGGAATTGGCTTTCCTGAAGACTAATGGCATGGAGTACTCTGTCCAATGTAGAGTAAACCCTGAGTTCACTGAGAAAGAGATAATAATTCCCTCTTGAAGCAACTTTTTCCTCAAAAATCTTTCATGTTTTCCTGAAAAAGTTTTATCAAGCCCAGCATTTTCTATTCTAAGACACTTCAACATGAACTATGAGGTGAAAAATGGCATAAAGGCAGAATAAATGCAGAATCCTCCATTTCAATGTTTCCTCGTTGAGGACGTCCCAGAAATCCAGAACCGGCAAACTCGATCTCAAAAATGCAAGTTATTAAAGTCTTATAAATTCATTCAGAACATTACTGTTACTCCCAATTTAAAGTCAAAATGTTTCATTAAAATAGGCCAATTCTCCCAGCTTCACAAGACATGTTTTCCAGTGCCCTTCTGCCTTTAAACTAGAAGTTATTTATCAGACCTGAGCTTACTCAGCCTGGTTAGTCGGGTCCTATCATTCTCTTTTGGCAAGCTTTCATCTGAGATATATAAAGACTCACATTGTCCCCTATTCTGTTCAATATGAAATCCCTCACAGCCCTTTCAGGCTGAGTGGAATGGCTTAATAAAGGTAATTCCCAATTCCCCCTTACCTCTTGAGAATATTTGCAAGTCCCTCCTGTCCTTTTGCACAGAGCTGTGTGTGCTGATCTCCTCTGACCGTCCTTCCTCAAGGAGCCAACCCTTGTCTAGGGACAATACATCCTTGTAGCAGTGGCAGCAGCCACCTATCTTCCCTTAAAAGCTCTCCCAAGCGTACCATACCATTTGGTATTTGTACTGCTCTGCTCACAGAGATTGACCCATTGAAACTCATTATGTTTGAATTCACAGTACCAGAGGAATGCATAAGTAATCATTGACTGGGTGAAGAGTCAAGAGCCCACACCTTTTGAAATGCATATTTTAGAATTCACCAAGCTTGTGTCTCACCAGCAGAATCGTTCTGTGTTCCCGGACTCAGTTGCTATGTGGTACAAATGTTTTTCCTCATTGTCAGCTCTGAAGTTCTGCTTAAGGAACGGAGGAAATAACACAGCCACAGGATGCACCAGGAAAAGTTTAGACTGTATATTAGGAAAATATTCTGCACTGAAAGGGTGGTCAGGCATCGGAATAGGCTGCCCTGGAAAGTGGTGGAGTCACCATCCCTGGAGGTATTTAAGAGACCTGTAGATGCGGCACCTGGGGACACGGTTCAGTGGTGACTTTTCAGTGCTGGGCCAATGGTTGGACTCAGTGATCTCAAAAGGGTTTTCCAGCCTAAATCACTCTATGATTCTAAATATGTGGCCATCTTAAGTAGAAGTGTTTCCATCTCCACACAGTCATGTATCTTCACACTACTGTTGCCTAATGAACCAGCACCATTGTGGTTCACAGAGAGACTGGATTTTAAGTGTGTCTGTACCTTCAGCTTAAACCCAGACACCCAGCAGATTCAGCTGGGATTACACTTTGCGGGAATAACCTCCCTGTCAAGTGTGAGGAACTGGAGACACTTGATCAGCTCACACACCTGTTCTTCAGCAATCACAGTGACACTCTACCTTAAGCTGTCATTCCTGCTGAGTCCAGATTGATATTCCAGCTGCAGTGAGAAGATGCAATGCCTGTTCTGCCATGCTTGCTCCCACAGGAGCACCCTTGGGCAGAAAGGATGGCAGAGCAAGAAGGCAGGGATGAAGAAACCTGCCCTCCATCACTAAACCTCACTAAGGCTTTTGAGCAACAATGCTACGTGTCTGCTTGTGCCAAGTCCAGGAGCACAGTTGCAGCTCAAAGGCTGCAGCTCACCTGCTGTTGAACACGACAGCATAAACCTCAGACTCAAGGTAAGGAGCAGGACAAGCTGCCTTTGGACTCTACAGACTCAGCCACTAAAGCTTCTGCCACTGCTGTCTGATTTTCAGCAGACTGTTGTTTTGGAACAGCTCCTGTCACAATCTTTTCTGTGAAACATCATGGGTCACACACCAACAAATGGACTGCCACTGCTGTCCATTACTTGAAACCTCAGGACCCCTTTGAACATGAGCTGAATGCCCATCCAGAGTGCAGCACAAGCAAATCACAGCTTACCTGAAATTTGGGCACAGCAAGGATCCAAGCCCACATGGCCAAAGCCTGACTTTAGCCAGAGGGCATTCTGCAGACCAAGGGTGAAGCAAAGTCTGCCTGGATGCCACTCAGCACCATTAGATGCTATCTTTGGACTTAGGAGGATCAAAGGGGCCAATGTCTCAATTCCAAGCCCATCCAATCCCTCTGCCTTGCTCCAGCCTTTGGTACACTGGATCCCCACTTGCTTCAGAAAGATGGTAGCTGTACTACACTGACTCATTAACAAAGTTTGGCCTAGTTCCAAGCCTGAAAGCTTTTGAGCCATATTTCCTCTGCTTAAAAATCCAGCACCTTTTCTATGATAGCCACAAAATGGAGTTCCGTTTAACATTTGCATTTGGAAAAATCAGTATTATAAAACATGAGCATTCCAGCCTTGAGATATTTGGAAGAGATCTAGCATGTGCCCATCCCTCAAAGAAGACTTTCAAATACCCCTTTCAAGACCTTGTGTCAAGAGGGCAGGTCCCTTCAGTTATATTGCTGTTATCTAAGAGACCTTGAGCAAAAATAGAAGCTTTCCAGAAAGGAGGTACTGGCACAAAAACTATTTTGATGTACCTGCTTGTTTCTACTGGCCAGTCTGAAGTACACAAGGAGAGCCCAGGCCATTTTCAGCTGGTAACACACACCACTCTCACTGTATTTAATTTGTTGGTGTGTGACCCACGATGTTTCACAGAAAAGATTGTGACAGGAGCTGTTCCAAAACAACAGTCTGCTGAAAATCAGACAGCATGGAAAGAGATCTGGTCTGTGCCCCAAATAGAGCCCTCCACACTTCCAGTCTGTCATGTCTTTAATATTAACAGAGGAATTTAAGATGCAGTCTACTGAACGGAAACCTTTTCTTAATTTACTGACCCTGTAGGTGTGACCACCAGATTTTATGCTTAATAGTTTTATAGTTCTAAAGTTGCTATGTCCCTGAAGTAGGTCTAGGGCAGAAGAGTCTCCCTGTCACCACATTTGTCTTCGAGGGTGCAAAGTGACATGGAAAAGCTGCTAGCTGTAAGAAAGCCCAGTTCTAAATGATAATTATCCAACTGTAATGCTTCACCCCCACTGCTCAAAGGCAGGTTTTGTATCAGTGAGCCACAAAAATTAGGCAAATTCTATGTCCTTCTTCAAGGACAATGCAGTCTCATTCATGGCATGTTCTTACCAGCACAGAGCTGGAACAAGTTGGATGCTCCTCAGCAAGTTACTCTTTCACTTACGCTCAAGTAGAGTTGAGGATGAGGTCAGAGAAAGTTATGAAACCTGGAGTTAGTGTCTCTGGTTCTGAAGGGTGAATAGTTTGCTAGATACAGGTTGTGCTC
Organism: Myrmophylax atrothorax; assembly: GCA_026770055.1. Classification (NCBI taxonomy): domain Eukaryota; kingdom Metazoa; phylum Chordata; class Aves; order Passeriformes; family Thamnophilidae; genus Myrmophylax; species Myrmophylax atrothorax. Next base: position 12,513,041 of record JAOXXN010000212.1, on the reverse strand, counting down.
TGCACAAGTACCTCATTTCAGCTGTACATGATCTTTGGGAACTCTCCTGTATCTCAGTCTCAGCACCAACATAATAGAGAGTCCTGTTATAACTCAGCCTTGCATGTTTCAAGCTGCAAAGCCACACCTCAAACAGCAATGCCATGCTTAATGCAGGGGCATTGTTGTCTTGTTCTTCTCAACCCAATACAAATAAAGAAAAACGTATCTCCTGTAGGGCTTGCCACTTCTTTCCATTTGTGATGTTCACAGCACAGTCACCTTTAACATTCCCCAGAAATTAGCAGGCACTGTTACACTGAAAGTTGAGCAACAGAGGAGTGCATCTGTCAGCATGTGAAGCAATCAATGCCTTCACAGCTCCTGTCACAGAACTTGCAGATTCTGAAAAGCATCAGGCAACCTGAGGCACTTCAGGGTAGTTTTTGTTTCTGCCCCCACCCTTACTGATTTTTTCCGTAAGAATTTCAGGAAGCAACACCAGCAATGACTCACAGAGCACAGATCACATCTGCTGTTCAGACTCCTTTTTATGGCAGAACATGCAACCCAAGGTCTCCATTTCCCAAGGGTTTAACTGATACATTATTGGAATAGATGCTGTTACAAGATTTTGTGCATTAGCTACATTTACCCCATGCTGCAGGTTAGCTGTTTTTCCCATTAGGAAGTCTTTCCTCTCCAACAGAGCAATGCTGCAATTCAATACTACCTGAATATGAGCATCAAATAGTATCTTGAGTTCCTGGTAACACAGAGATGCTAATAAGCTTCATAGTTTCCTTTCTGACCCCTTGCTCTACTCTTCCACACCTAAGGCCACCAGGGCAAGTTACGCACCAGCTGCCTGTGTAGCAGACAGTTCTAATTTAAGGTAAATGCTACCTAAGAAACACTGGTGTGAAAAAGAGATCACTGCTGAAAAACCCTGGAAAACAAGTCAATAGGGGAGACTTTTAGAGAAAAGGTACTTTAAGAACTGGAAAAGTTGCTTAGCATGCAAGAGGTCAAGTTGACTAAGAGTGGGGATCCAAGAGTTGACTTTCAGCGCTGAAACTAAATAAGCAGATGTTTGTCCACAGCCAAAGCAACTCCTTCCCCTCCAGTGAGAGTTGCTTTCACTGTAACTCACCTGCTCAAATGGAGCAACCCGCTAAACCCACACATTTTCATTTTATGAATCTGTTTTTCCATAATCACCCACAGGTGCACACTCTTCCCCAGGGGCAAAGGTAAGCAAAATGAAAGATAACTGGTAGATGGGGAGATTTATTAACCCTTTCCTCCCAGCCACATGGCCCAGTTGTGGTTATGGTCCTCTGAGCACAGAGGCAGCTGCAGGAGTGTTACCGAGATGGTGCTGTGTGACAGCTCATGGGCTCCTGTGTGGTCAGAGCCTTTGCTGATTGCTGCTTCAGAAACAATCCTCCTGCTCCTCCTCCCTTCCAGAAAGAGGTGACTGTCCTCTGCTCAAGGTCTGCCTTCTTTTATCACTTTTCCTCAATTTCCTCTTTCTGCCACTCAGTCTTACTCATTAATTTCATGTCAAGCTCCACAGTTTCCAAAACCTACACCAATCTGTACCTTTTATCTACCAGCTTTATAAAGTCCTTTCATCTTTCCAAAGTGTTTCTGCCAGGCCACCAAAGGGACTGTGTTCTTGCAGCTGGCAGGCCTGGGGGAAGAAGAAAAACTAAACTGGTGGAAGGGAAAAACAGAGGAAGTGGGAATGAAGGAGGCAGATAGGAGGACAAAAAAGATGAAAGAGAGGAACTAGGGGGGAAGTGTGTGTGTTAGAAACTATGTCCTCTCTCAGAGTTAGAGCTTTCTTCGCTCTAGCCTGATGCTGCAGTTGGACTTGCCCCTCACACACACATCAAAGCTCTTCAATCACAGATGAGGTTTAGACTTTCTTGATGCTCTGCAGAAAGGTTTATTAAATGTCATTGCCATAGCAAATAACTATGTATTTTTCAGACTGTAGAGCAGCTAGATGGGTGGGACAAGAACCAACAAAAAAACTTAGATTCCCGTATAATAAATGAACTGAAGACTGAATTCACTGAAGATGTTTCACACACGGCAGCTGAACTTGGAAGAAAAGAGCTCAGTTTCCAACTGAAAAAAAATTTGTAGGTACCTGCTTAAATTCACCTGTTTTTGCTAAAGCAAGACCCTACAGGTAGACAAGTATCTGATCTATCATAGAGCTGATTTGAATCACTTTGTCTCCCCTGGTCTGATTCCTGCTTGCTGTGGACAGCTGGATCAGGAAATGCAGCCCAGGACTGGGACCCTGTGCTGGGAGAGCCCCAATCTGATATGTTAGAAGGGCTCCAGCCAAGACCAGAAGCAGGTCTTTGTTTTCCAAGCACACATAGAAGAGGCCCATTCTTTTTGTCCTGCTAACAAGCAGACACTCCCAGGTGCTGTTCTGGTCCTTCACATGTCTAAATATTCATCTTCCTGGGCAGAATATGTTCCTTTTCAGACCAATACACTCGCCCTTGATACTTCCTTGCAACAGAATTTTTTTTTGCAAAGAATTAAATGTGGCCTGCTTGATTTATTCCAGGACATTTATTTCTGTTCCACAGGCTGGTTTCCCCATACACGACCGATGCCCTGACCTGTGCTCTGCTGAGTGCTCTGCCTGCTCTGCATCAGGAGCTCTGTTTTATCCCACAGCACTGCCCTGCCACTCTGCTTCTGGAACACACCTCAGCATCATCCCATTGTTCCGGCAGCTCTTCTGTCTCTGCAACTGCCTTCTGGCCTTCCCCCTTGCTACCAGGTAATAAACCTGTCAGTGCTTGACCTCCCATCCCAACAGTCTATATTTTTCAGGTTACCACTTAGAAGCACAGAATGCTGTGGAAAGAAGAGGTATCCAAGATCTACGGATTTCAGCCTACTTCTTAGACCTAGCTTTCTCTGAAGAGCACCATGTGCCAGTGGGACACTGAATGAAGTAAGAATATCTCATCTTTAGGCCCCCCTCTTTCCTATGTCAGGTTGCTAAAGCAGCATTTCTCTTATCAGTAATGCCACATCACTCACACTACAAGCAAAACCAGGGTCAAGCTGAGATTCAGTCTGATGACCCTGTGCTAACCTTTCCATAGATCTTTTCTACCCAATAAGGAGTGAACAACATCAACTTGGGTGGGATATAAGGTACCTTCGAAGGGTGGGATGGGCCACGCAGAGGTGAAATCTCTACCCCAGTGATGTGACTGAGATCCCAGAGCACTAGACTTCCAGAACCTTTCTTTGATCTCACCCTCTACCAGAAAACCAAATTCCTCTTGAAGACATCAGTTCATGTACTGCTGCCCCTGAATCAGTGGCTGCTCAGGTTGTCTGGACAGAGACCCTGCTGTCTGTGACTAAGCCTTCCCTAACTGAGAATCCAAAGTCAACACAGCACATCAAGACCTGTCAATCCCTATAAGAAAGAAACACTTGCTCTTCCAACCTGAGCCTGAAGGCTTATGAAACAAAGGTACCCTTTAATAAAGTAGGATTAAAGAGCTGGAAAGGTACGTAATAAAGGGAAAGAAACAACTCCTCTATTTCACACCCCAATCCAACCAAGTCATGGAGATAAGATGAAATCAGGCTGTTTACTCACTACTTCAAAAGTTCTGTTCTCCCTGGGTGCAGTCCACTTTCAACTAGTGACACAAAAGAAGGCTCTCCTGCCTTGCTCTCTTGCCCCTTGCTCCTCAAGGGTTCCAGGATGCAGTGGCTCCAAAACATGATCGGCCAAGTGGCAGCAAGACTTCATATATGGGAGTGGTCAGAAGGGGAGGGCCATGTAATGAAGTCCTATCTTTGAGCAGTAAAGGCATGCCACCCTTCCCCCTCCCTGTCCCTGAATAATTGCTGGCTCACAGGGCAAGCTGAGAACAGAAGGGTCCAGCACTTTCCATGCCGCACTTTCTCACGGTAAAGGGAATAGCATAGAGGGTGGAGAGCAAGGAAAGACCACACTTGAATAGAGACAATACTTTGATGTTAGGTAGTCCCAGGAGTGAATCTGTACTGGCAGAGTTGTTTCTTTTCTTCATGCATCAAACAATACTCTGCCAAGCTGCTGGGTTTCTCCTGGCACAGGTCCTGACAGCAAGGACACCCTCTGCATTAGGGCACTGGTGCCCCATGCCCATCCTGATCAGGCAAATCCCATTGCTGCACTCTCCAACATTAGCTAATGCTGGAGCACTTCCCAGCTCCATGGCCATAGGGGCTGGGACCTCTGTGGAGGAGAAGGAATGTGCACCCCATAAAAGGTGGTGTCTTGGACACTGACCTGGGAAGCTCTTGAAAGGCACATCCTGCCCTTATCCATCAGAGGAAGTCTTGTGCCCTGGGAATGGAGAGGAAATCTCTCAAAGATGTACCATGGCTTTCCAAAGGGAAAAGAATTAATTTCCAGCTTCCTCAATTCAGTTTTGTTGATCTCTCACTAAAGGGCTTGTTTGACCATGAAAAGCCACGTCATGCATTAAGACAAGGTTTGCCTGATTCAAAGGTTATCTCAAAGGTTATATTCAAAGGGTATCTCTGTAATTGCTGCATAAAGGAGATGCCAGGTCTAACAGATCATGTCCTTGTTCTCAGCTGAGGTAACTGGAAAAGGCAGGAACCAGTCCAGGCTTTCACAAAGTGGAATTCATAGAGTTACCGTCACCTACCAGGAACGGCACACCAAGACCTACAGGATCATATAACAGCAGCCAAACAAACACCACCAGCTCACAGAACCAAAATCTCACATCAACAGGAACCTCCATGGCTGGTTCTTAGGTTTGGGTGGGGAAGGGAGACGACTCTTGCAAAAAGAGCTGCTTGTGCAATACGTAGTGAACTGGACTGGAGAATGATCTTACCTTTAACCCTTCACAGGTTATGTTTTTAGCCAGAGATCTCCCCTGTCCTCTTCCCAGAACACTGTCAGCCTAAGTGAAGGAGCTACTTGGAACTCTTTGGGAGTGGTCCTGCACATGACATCACTGTCCGAGTCTCACCCTGAGGAACAGGCCTGCTTTGATAGAGTCAAGGGACTTGAAAGCAGATACATAACTGAGGGAGATCTCATTTTAACTGCTAGGAAGGCTGCATAAGACATTTTTACATATCTAGGACAAACTAGCCTTCTCTTGCAGATGTAAGATTTGCTCACTATTTACATCCTCCTGCAAATTACAGAATCTCAATAAACTACTCCCTCTTGTTGTGGGGGAGCTGTTGGAATCAAAACAGAAACAATTAACATTGAGTTGCTCTGATATCCTTATCAAAAAGAGAAATCTACACCCCTGACAGACATTGTTCAGTACAAGCACAACTGCAGCAGATCCCATCCATCCCAAGAAAAGCTCCCCACTTGCTCAAGGTGCAGCATGTTTTTTTACAGGATAGCTTGAAGACAACCCAAACACACTGGGTGCGTGGCAAAGTGAACTCTAACCAAGCTCTCAGCACACAGAGGAAGAACAGAGTCATGACAAGTCCCTTCCCCTGTTTCTCCACTGATACTCATAGTAAGACACAGGGGAGATCGTGTAAAGCTGCCTACCAAATATGAGCCTCCAGTACATGCTGCAACTCCAGAAAGATCTCCAAACTCCATTCAGATTGCCAAATTCTTATCAACATCACTACAAAAAACCCTCACCACTTAACAGCATTTTTAAGATATTGTCAGGGCCAGGAAGCCTTACAGGCCAACATGAGAAAAGCATTCATATCCTCACTTTAGAGACAGGACAACAATCTTGTCCAGGGTTTTGGAGTAGGTCAGTGCCTGGGCTAGAATAAGGAATTCCCTCCAGATTCCTTTAAGCTCATTGCTAGACATCCTCTCTCTTCGCCGTCACGTGCCCAATATGTACAGTAAATTCAGAGTCAGCTGCAAGGGACAAGTGCAGAGGCTGACAATGATCTAATTGCACAGTGCCCGGAGCTCCTTGGGCTGCTGTTTTCAGTGTTTCTCATGGCTTTGGTTTCTCCCCCACTGTAAACAGGAAATTAATAAAACGTGAAAGTAGCACCCTCCATCTCCCTGTGAGAAATGACAGCAGATTAGATTGCAGCAGAGGACCTGGGGAGAAGTTCAAAGTGTTTGCTACTTAATGGAAAACTTGCAGATGATTACAGAAAGTTGTTGGGTGACTAATTGCTGTTAAAGTCTAACCTAAGCAAGAGGGCCCTAAAACCAGAGGAACACGGACTTTTCCCAGGAAGAGCCAAGGTCCACTATGCAGACCTCCACAAAGCTTTTTTCCATTCTGCTTGAGAATCAGTGGGACTTGGAGATGTGAGGCTCAGAAGTTATTCCTGGACATGATGAACACTGACCCTTGGAGATCTGTGGTGCAGCCCACCCAAACTTCACCTCATGAGAGCTGCACTTCTCAGGAAGCCTCACAACTTCCTGTTCCTTTCTCAGCAGTCTCTGCTGAAGGACCAGCTCTACTGGTCTTGGAGCAACAAATGAAACCTTTCAGCATAAAATTCAGCATATCCTGGTAAGCCAAAAATCAGTCCTGGGTTACTTTAGTATGGCAGGTTCTCAGTTGAACCACATAACTCCTGCCCTGAGGCAGGGTCGGGGTTACAGCCTCTTGGAGAGGGATGGGGCAGAGCAGCAGTGGTAAGCAGCAATGCATCCATCCCCAGATCTGTTACCCCTGCTTGTCAACCTGCTGACCCAGGCCTGGTGGTGTTTCCTGCCTCCACTGTCCATTGCAGGGCCACTCAGCTCACATGGCAGTGGGAATCGCCCATCTCTGAGGGTGCTGCAGGAGCAGAGACACTGGTGGCTGTTCAGGTGCTGTGTGGGAAAAAACTCCACAGAGTCCCTGGGAAGGCTGTAGATAAAGCCCTCATTTGCACTCAGTGGGCAGGGGTCATGTGCCTTCTGGCTACAGCTCTGCAGTGTTCAGAGGGCAAACCTATCTCTGGGATGAATACCCAGAAACAAGAGTGTCATGGGCTGGAGAGCTCTGATTTACACTTGGACCCTTTTCCCTGGAGGGTGCTCAGCAGCAGTACAAATAGTTCATATTGCACTACATGAGGAGGTCACACACTGTGCAAAACAGCTTATTACTTAAGTGAGAATCTGGACTTACAACTCTTATTCCAGTGGTTCTCAGCTCATCACACTCTCTGTTTGCTGCCCAGAACAACAGCCTTGGGAAATAAATGAATTTTTCCTTCTGAAGATGCCACTTGCTGGAGCTCTGGGTACTCCCCTAGCCCTTCAAGCTCACAGTTATTCCAGCTAAGACTTGGGTAATGCAGTTCATCTCTGTGGGGCCATTTGCAACCCATTGGTTTTGACCTTAGGATGGAAACATGTAACACGGATTCAGTTTTGTTGCAAACGAGGAGCCCTGTGAGGATGGACACTGTTGTACAAGAGGGCAGGCTCCCGTCACAGCAGTCAAGTATGTTCAGCTTCCACCAGCCCAAGGGCAAACCCTGAAATCACTGGATGATTCTGTGCTTTCCAGAGTGACAGTCACAAAGTTCATACAAAAGAAGACCACAGAGACAGGAGCCTGTCTTGACTGACCTTTGCACCTGAAAGGAGAAACCTGGCAGGTTTGATGCTCGCAGCATCTCCTCCCCTGGGCAGAGCATAACATAGGACTGTGGAGAGGACAAGTGCTCAAACACCAATGAGTCTTTTGTCCTGAGAGATGCCACCTGCTATCAGGAGAACAGGAATCACATTTCAATTACAGATTGGAGGAAAGACTCCCTGTCTTGTTTATTTGCCCCCTGGCCCAGTCTTCTTCAGGCTTCTTTATTTAGGTGTTGCAAAGGGCACCAGAAGTGGCCATTGCTTTTGAGAGATGAGAATCACAAGGGTCTGCCTCAAAACACTTGCAACCTGGAAAGGGTGGCGGGGCCAGCTGGGCAGAGCAGCAGAGACTGTACCAGCTTGGCTCCTGGAGGAGCACACACACCTCAGAGGCTGGACACACACCTCAGAGGCTGGACACACACCTCAGAGGCTGGACACACAGCACTGCACATCAACCAAACCCCATCAGCTCTCCCTCTCCAACCCACACAGATGGGCTGCACAGCATTTGTCACAGCCTCTGTGCTGGGATGGGGCAGGTTCGGGGTGCTTTCCAGCTGCTGAGCCCACACCTGCTGCCATTTCCACTGCCAGTGGGAACCACAGATCCCTTTACCACATTTCAACCTGATCTCTGGAGAAGGCTGTGTTTGTTTTGCCAATGTGCCAGGGCTGAAGTTAGCTGGCAGAGCAGGCCAGTCACACCTGCATGGCACAGCACAAGGGGATGTGACTGAGCAGCTGCTTTAACCCCCACTTATCAACCTGGCCCTCCAACCACTGCCCCCAGGAAGGGAGAAATGACAATGGATGAGAAACCAGAAGTATTTCTCTGGCTCTGCACTCTCAAAAATCGCTGTGTCTGCCACAGGTTGAGAGGAGGGGTACTACAAACATAGGCACCCCCTAAATTTTGAGGGCCACACAGCCGGTGACATCAGGCACAAATGTACATTTACAGAGGGTAGAGCAGCCTTCCCTGGGGAAAGGTCCTCACCTTCCCCTGCAGATGGAGGCAAAAGGGCTTCCCACAGGCTGGAGCAATATTTCCACTCTCCACACATAAGGTGCACATCCCCAACTCTGGCTCTCTGATGCCTGCTGTGGAGATAGAATAACCACGTTCTGACAGCAGTTGTGTCTCTGTCTCCCACCTTGTTCCCTGAACAGTTGCCTCACAGCACTGAGGAAAAAGGACAATTTGCTGGTGAGGTCAGCCTGGTGTATAATGGGGGCTTGGGGGAAATAGACTCAATGGGGCTGCTCCCTCATGAGACCTCCCATGGCCAGAAATGAACTTTGAACACCAGCAGGGCAGGGCACAGCTGTGCAGAGACAGAAGACTAGATAAAAGAGATTATTTTTATATATATATGGATTTTTTTAAGAGAGCAGGAAGGAGAAGGGAAGAGAGGCAGAGTCCAGGGCTTGGTCAGACTGTTCAGATGTGAGGCTACAAGAAACGCTGGCTGCTCTTGAAAAGGCTTCCTGCCACCCCCCATGCCTGCCCTCTGCCACAGAGATCCCACCAGCCTCCAGCTAATTTGGGATTATGGCGGAGAGCACAGAGACACAATGGTGACAGGAACGAAAATCAATGGGGAGGATGACACCCAAGAGACTTATTCTTATCAAGGAACAATATTATATCAAAGAGGATCTTTGAAGACAGGGGAAAGCCTTTTGTAAAACTCACAATTGAGCCAAATCCTGCAGTTTTTACATGCTTGCCCCTCAGGAACCCCAGAGCTGCTTAAGGGGGACCCCTGTGCCAGGTCAGGCCATGTGCCAGACACGCTGCACACAGAGCAGTCACACACCCACTGCACGATCGCTGTTTGCCCTGTGTGTGTGCTTTTTAATTACAGTTTTTGTTTGCAAAGCATCTCTTATAGAAAAGACAAATTGCATTACTCTCAGCTTATTAAAATCACGCTCAAGACTTTCCCAACTGCTAATTACCCCCAGGCAGCAGTGTCAGTGTAATTAAAGCTGGGATGGACGTTTGGGGAGCAGCAGCCCAGCTGCCACACAACCTTTCCCTGCACCGGCCAGAGCCAGGCTCAGCTGCCTAAGCTGGCCCAGACCTTGGCCCTGGTGATACTCAGGCACAGCCACTGCCATGCCACAACAGAAGATGATGCAAGTAAGGCCAAACACCTCCCCAGCAGAGGGGAATGGGTCCCCTGCACCAAACCTCCCCAGGTTCCAGGTGGGCACCCACACTGAACCCACTGCATAGGCAGGGGCTGGGGGAAGGGATACATGTGGCCTTGGGGTTATGGCACTTAGGAGTGAAAGGGGGTTTACTCCTGTTTCTGCTGATAAATGGCTGCAATAAATCATGCTGCCCATCCAAGCCTCCATTTCCTTTCATGCAAAACAGAGAATTTGGGCTTCCCTGTTAATTAGGCAGCTCGGGAGACAAAACAACTCTTGCAGGCACCCATCTCACACAAACATTTTAAAGCCTGACTGTGGCACACAACAGACCTGGGAGTGAATTACACAGAGGAAGGTGTGAAACCCAAGAGACTGAGCCCCAAAGAACTGAGAGACAGCAATAAAAGAGCTTACAGACCTGTGAGAAGCTGGAGCTCACAGCAGAACCAGCCCTGCCTCTGCACCACTTGGTCCTGGGAGAAGGAATGGCAACTGCAGGTGTGGGCAGCACAACAATACACAAAACACCTGCTCTAAGCCCAGGAACCACAGAAATAGAGCTCTTGGTGCACAGCTGGGACCAGTTAAGCTTTGGACAAGTAGGGACTTACCCCAACACTGGCTTCCTGCTGCCAAGGGGATGCTGTGGAGAATATCACCTCCAGGAAGATGGAGCGCTAATTAGGGAAAGCAGATAAATACTGCAACTCTTTCAAGATAAGTTTCCTTCCCACTGAAATCCTGACAGTTTCAGTGCTCAGCAGGATGCAAACACATCCTTAAATGACTTCCTGGAGCCTAGTTTCAAAGATCAGTCCCTTTAAAAGCAATAACATGCCATGATCAATAGCAGCCCCGGGAGAGCTCTGAGCATGCCAGCTCCAAAACCACAGGGATATCACTACAGATCCTAACAGGCAACACTACCTTTTCACTTCTGAAAGTAGTGAAGACTTCCAAGACTTTTTAAGTGTTCAGCCTTACTTAAGTATCAAGAAAAAAAGTTAATTAATAGGAAATTTTATATTTCAGAAATGGGATGATGTGCCTGTGCAATATATCCTGGAGAGGCAAACCTGCAGATACAGTTCACAGGCAAAGAGGAGCAGAGCTCACAGTCACTGGATGTGACCCCAAGAACAAGGAGCTCATTTGCTCCTTGAACAGCTTTCCTACTAACTCCCTAATAGGAAGTTCTAGGAAGCCTCTGTCAGATAATTTTTAATCCAATACAAGTTACAAGTGAAGAATGAATGATCAACATGTGGGAAAAGCTGAGTGAGGTGCCCTATGGATGTTCAGTATATTTACTTGTGGCCCAGCAATGAAATGATAGAACATAACATATGGAGCTAGCAAAGGACATCAGGAAAATTTCAGTTGTGGAAAACTTGCAAACATCTGTGAAACAGGACAAATAAGAGCAGGTGAAATTCAATATAGAGAAATACGTAATGCCTGGCTGTGATAAACCAGTATGAAGGACGGATGGATACTGATAGGTTTGAGTTAGAAGCTCTTTTCACCACCATTAAATTTCTTTTTCAGATTTGAGGGGGAAAAAATGCAGCAAGAAAGCAAGAAATAGTTAGTTCCTGATTAATTATTTAGAGTTGATAAATGAAGCTGAGTCTGTAAAGAGGAATACTATTCCTTTGAAAAGGAAAAAGAGGACAAAGGCAGAATTAAGAATCAAAGCTGGCAATCAAGCTACAGCTATAGAAACTTTCTTGAAAAAATAGTAACAGTACCAGGAACTTACCTAAGAAATGACATAACAAAGATTATGCCCCACATATTGAAAAATAAAGTGTTTTCAGCCTAGGGGGTTCAGTCAAGCACAGCTAACTCCAGCCCCTTGGAACAGCATTAAAATCTGGCCAAACAGAATTTCAGCCAGAGGTCGGTATTTTCATCCCTTAAAACACATGTGCAACGTCAGAGCGTGCCACAGGAACCCAGTGCCTGAAAAGCACAGGCAGGACTCCCGAGAGCTTCCAGCCTTCCTCTGGCTACCTGGAGGTCCTGGCAGGGCAGCGCGCCCCGGGCTCGTCTCACCTCCAGCTCCGAGAGAGCCGCTCTCCCGCTCCATCCGCCCCACAGACACACCTGCGCGCTGCGATCCTACCTGGAGCTAAGTGGGATTTTCCATGCGGGTGGCGCGGCATCTCAGGGGTCCTCCCAGCACATCCCTGCCTGGCCCAGGGCTTGGCGACTGGCCCAGGGAGAGGAGAGCCTGTTCTCCAGAGCAGCCGGGCCGTTCCCCTGTGGGTGAGAGGCTGGGTCAGTCCCAGTTCTTGTGCTGGGCACTAGATGGCACAGACGGGAGGCGATTCCGGGGCAGCCAGCCCGGGGCGGGCCGGCCAAGGGGCTCTGCCAGCTGTCCACGGGAGGCAGCTGCCACGGGGAATGCGCTGCCAGCAGCAGCATCCCGCGGGGGTATCCCTGCCATGAGGTGCCCCCCTTGCCACTGCCCTGCTGCACCACCTCAGCATCCCGTCCTGTCCTGTCCTGTCCAGCCAAAGCGTCACCTGTGCTGCAGGAAAGCTGGGTGGCTCAGCAAGGGCCGTGTCATCCATGCCCTGTCTCCTGGACATGATCTGCTACTCCTCACCATCGCAGGCTCACCTCAAAAACACCGTGCTCACGGAGCACCCCTGTATTTAGCTCAAACTGCATCAAAAAGAGGGTGGAAATTCCCACCTGGGACCGACTGTCCTGTTTCACTGTCAGGCTGC
>JAOXXN010000212.1:12456142-12491114 GCA_026770055.1 Myrmophylax atrothorax | reverse complement strand
GCATTTGGGAAGTTTGTGTCTTAACAAGAAAAGCAGACATCACAAAATTGCTGTTTTGTTTATTTAGAGCTCACCTGGCGCGGCGTCCGCGGGGCGCGGGCGGTGCGGGGTCAGCAGCCGGCGCGGCAGAGCAGCGACATCAACGCGGCCATGGCCACCGCCGCCTCCGCCGAGGCCGGGAGAGCCCCCCGGGGCCGGGCAGGGCGGGATTTGGGGAGGGACTTTGGGGCCGATCCCGAGGGCATTCCCTGTTTTCCAGCGGCGCCTCCCCCGGCCCGCAGCCCCGTGCCCGCCCGGTCCCTAGCGCGGCGCGGCCGGAGCGCGGCCATGGGCTCCCGGCTGAGCCGGCAGAGCAGCCTGGACGAGGAGAGCGCCGAGGAGCCCTGCCCCGGCAGGCTGGAGGGCGGCCGGGGCGACTTCCACCTCTCGTCCCTGCTGCTCCACCCGCAGAAGCTGCCCGGGGTGCTGCGGAAAGCCTCGCCCGCGCCCTACGTGCGGCGGGTGGGGTGGCTGCGGGAGATCCAGGCCACCATCCGGGAGCACAAGCGGGAGCACGCCGTGCACATCCTCCGCCTGCTGAGGAAGGTACCTGCTGCGGGGATGCGGCGGGGCGGGTCGGGGCGGCGAGCGGGTCAGGGCAGGCACAAAGGGCGGTGCGGGGCCGGGGGTGCAGCGGGGAGGGAGCCGCGGTTCGCCAGCTCCTTCCTCGGCTGCGGGGCTTTGCAGCTCCCCTTGGCGGGGCGGGCCGGGCCGGGCTCTTTGTGCTGCCTTTCTCCGCTCCGAGCCCCGGCGGGGCGGGAGCCGCCGCGCTCGGTCCCTGTCGCGGCAGGCGACACCCGCCCGGCTCCCCGACACCTCCCCGACACCCAGCCTGGGCGAGGGGCAGCTGGCCCGGCTGCCGGGGGCAGAGAGAGAAGCTGGGATGGAGCTGGAGGGTGGGCTGTGCTGCACGCAGGAAAAGGGGCATCCGAGCCTGGGTTGTCCCCATCCACACGTCTCCGTGCCAGCCCCTGGGTGTGCTCAGGAGTGATGCCCCCCACAATAAAAGGCACTGCCGTCCAACTGCCACCGTATCCCATTACGTCTACCCAGCCAAGCCAGATCTGTCTTTAGGAGAACCCAAAATGGTTTTGGAGAGGACCTCTGACACAGTCTAGACTGAGAGGAGAGGTAAAGGGGTCAGTGTATCAGTGGGAGCATGTTTCTGTCTGCCGCCATTCAGGAACAGAAAAGCCAGTGTGCAGACAGCGTGGTGCCAAACTGATGCCGAGGACAGAGCCCTGCCGCTGGAACAGAGCCATCTCCTCCATCACTCACTACTACCATCACTTTCCAGGCAAACTCAGCTGCCCCAAACTGCAGGCAATTCTGCAATTGGTAGGCCGGGGCAAATCCTACTTCTGATTTGGACATGAAACACCAACAGCTCTTAGTTTATCATGTTGCTTCATTAGATAATGTTCTTCTTCTTAGGAACACACATTGCTCATCTTAGTAGCAAATAACCTTTGAGTGTGAGTATGGTAGACAGGGACTGGCTCACTTGGAAGCTTGTGCAGCCATTGTACCAGCTGCAGGGAGCTGCATTAACAGTCCTGTCTCTGTCCTGCATGTCCTGGCCTTGACAACACATTCAACAACAGTGGTCAGTGCCCTGGGCTACCAGCAAGTTGCACACTCACAAATAAGAATTTACAGGACCAAAATTTACATCTCTGCTTTTCCTGCCCACTACCTTAGCGTTCACATGGATTATTACCAGCACCACAAACACTGTTCTTGCTACACGTGTGGACAGATAAGCCCTCAGCAGAAAGCCTCTTTGTGTGCACCAGTATGGCAGACAAGGGTTGAATGAGATTTCAAAGGCAGTTTTGGAAAGGCACTGTTAGAAGATGGTTAAAAAGAGGGGCAACCACTCACTTCATGGACATGGCAATGTAACATGAACAGACTTTTGTAGGGTATGCCAGAGGCCAGACCTACAGAATGTCATCTTCTATAGCGCTCAGCACCTCTCCTTGAGACTGAAGCACTGAATCCCTCCACAGACCCTGGAGGTCTCCAGAAGGTCCATCTGTGAACAGTCAGGGTTTGAACACTGTCACAGGGCCATATGGAATGGAGGGTCATTTCTAAGCTCCTTTCAAGATCAGTTAACACTTGGCATCCCCACGTCTGTGCTGAGAATTACCATGTCCTGAACACTCACATTTTCCCCACCGCCTTTCCAGTTCCCTGTCCAATTCCTGGTCCTCATCTCTGCCTGTCAATGTCAAAACAGTGACTGTCTGCTCATGGCAGAGCAGTGGGACATGCCTCCTGTAGTGACAACATAACCTTCCTCACCAAGTAAGATGGTAACACATCCAGCAGTTCATTGAGCGCTCAGAGGTTTCAGAGGCAGAGGGCTACACCACCGACATGTACCATCCCCTTCAACAGCTGAGCACAACTGTCACCCAGTCTGGGGTCGTGTAACGACAGCCAGTCCTCACATGGCCAGTGTCAGTTTCAGATCAACTCTTTTTCTCATTTTTCTCATTTACAAATCTTCCTCACCCCACAACTAAATTCACCCCTTAGCTCAGTCCCCAGCGTGTCCTTCCTTACCTTGGCAGTAACACGCTCTCGGGAGTCACGGGTTAGTGTGTCCCAGGTGAGGGTCTGTTTGTTACCTGTAAAAAGAGAGATACCTCATTCACTCTAGTGGAGGGGAGAATATTTAACACCACATCTCACCACTGTGCCATGGGCCAGGGTGCAAATACCCTAGAGAAGGCAGGGACATGGTGGGACCAGAATCACAGCCTCCTCAGGCGAGCAGACGCACTCAGCCAGGCTGGAGGACACAGGCTCCTGATGTGCCTCCTCCTGCTCCCAGCACACACACACCTTGCCCAGCCCTGCAGATGTAGTGTATCTGCCAGTGGTTTTTGACCTGTGTCCTGCAGACTCCAAAGGAAATTTGACTACTCCTAGGATATTGAGAGGGTGTGATAAAGTAAACCAAGCAAACCAGCCAGAAGCAGATCCAGTAATGGAGATGCAAGATCCCAGCATTTTAGAAGGCTCCACAGAGAAAACTGCAAACCACAGGTGTACATGTGCTTTGTACATGACCACTAGGACAGATCCATTGCACATCATCTTACCAGCCTCAGAAATGCCCACCTGCAGAAGCCAGACCAGCTTTCCTGCTGATCTATGTGGGCATCACCCAGCTGAAACCAGGGGGAACATTAGGCTTACACCCGCAAAAAGTCTGATGTGATCTGTTTTCCCTGTGCTGAGACAACGGTCAAGTGTCATTTTTAAGATAACAGCACTAAGCCAGCTGAACTGACAAGACTTTTAATGTTCTGCTGTCTGCAGCCACCCTGTAGTGGTACAAAATTTTCCAAGAAATGAGAGAGAGAGGGAGGGAGAAAGGGAAATAAGTAAGATGAACCAGAAAATGCCTTTGAGCTAAGAATTTATGGAATATCAATGTGAAGTGAATATTTACAGCTATATTACTTACAAAACGCTCGCAGGCAGGATTTATAATGGGAATGCAGATTCATCCTAATGGTACAGCTCCAACTGGGGGACTTTAATTACTTGTCTGACATCCACTGCTGCATGCCCAGCCATGCTGTCCTCACGGCAGATTTCTTCATCTGTGCATATTACACTTGGCGTGATTTCCCTGAAGCCTTATGGTTAAGGGAGACACTGGCATGATGCCTTGGTGTGCTCCTGGCTCGTATCCAGCTGTGGCTGTCTGTCCTTCAGGACTGATCCACTTCTTGGGCTGCTTGGTTGCTAATGGGTATCATCCGTGTACACGCAGTGGTGGGACTGTAAAGCATTTGATTTATTCTCCCATTCTCCACCAGATCTGTAACCAGGGTTTCTGGTATTGTGCTTTCTGCTCAATCCAAGCATATCCAGAGCAGGATACAGCACTGACTTAGACTGGTGCTTAGAGTTTAAGATCCCACACCTCTGCCAGCTATGGCTCCATCCCTGTTGGTGATGTATGTGTGTACATCCAGCTTTTTTTCCCCACTCTCTCCCTTTTTTTTTAGCTCTCAGTCACTGGGTGGTGCCTGAAGCACACGCTCAGGAGAGCAGTGTGAACATATGGGGCACCCATTTGCTTATTCATTTCTCCTGTCAGCAGCATACAGAGTGGGGATAAGACTTGTTTCCTCCCTCAGCTAAGCCCTCCTTGTCAACTGGATCAAATGCAGCACTATCCCTGTTAGGGGAGGGTTTTTTTGTTCTACATTTCTACTCCTAAGGTATTTTTTTCTCCCTGTGTGATTTTTGTGTATGTGATCTCCCTTTCTTGGACTGTGTTTTGGTTTTCACTCCTTTATGGTACCTCTGATTGTAGTAACTGTGTCATATATTAGCTCTTTGTCTTCCTCTTAGCAAGAAACAGCTTAGTTCCTTGCAGTATCACCCATCTGACTCCTGGGGAGGCTTTTTCTTCCTAAAGCTGCTGAGGTTTCTTCCAGCATGCCCAAAGGTGCCCTGTACTCTGGTCCAGGCAATAAGTTGCATGGACCACAGATGTGCCCTTAACTCACACCATGGAAGGTGGGGAGTCCCTGTGACTGGTCTAAAGGCATTTCTAAATGTACCATTACATCCAAAAGGCAGTACTGCCAGTGCTTAGTGCTTGCTGAGAAATTCACAGCACAGCTAAACTCATGGGGATGGGCAGCACTTCTGCTCAGCCAGCCACCGCCAGGGTGTATGGCAGCATCTAAATACCTGAGAAAGGTTGGATTCTTCCAGAAAAGCTGAGATTGGAGAAGCAGCTTTAGAGCCAGCCTTCCTGCTCAGCTTCTTCAGCAGATTCACACATAGAGGCTGACAAAGCTGTGTTCCTCTAAAACTAATTCTCTCTGGGCTCCAGCCAGCCTGAAAATGATAAGATTTCTCACCTTCCTGTGATAGGTGGAAATAAGGTGGTCAGCCCGTAGGCTGACTAGCTCAAATTAACACTGCATCTTATTGAGCTCTCTGGCTGTCTGCATCCCCCAGCACAGCAATGCTGGGTCAGACAGAGCTGCTTCACCTCTGCTGGATAATTTCCTGTATTGAGCATCCACCTGGCACCTCATCAGATTCACCTTCTGGTTTCAAAATACCTCATGGTTACAGATCTGAGGAAACACATGTATGGGACTGTCTGTTTTTCTTGTAGGACCTGGGACTGGAAGGAACATTCCTCAATGAAGTGCTGTACAAAAATGCAACTTTCCTCAACTTGGTGGATCCCATCTCCCATGACTTGCTGATGAGCCTCGCTAGAGATCTGCAGTGTCCCAAAAAGGTGAGTGCTCCCTCAGCTGAGTGAACATTTGGGACATGGCACTGATGCAGAGCCCTGATGGGGTGGCTGGTGCTGGGTGGGCCCCTGCAATCCTTCAGAAACATCCAGTGGATGCCCTGGGATTGGCAGCATATAGATTGTGGGGCATATTTCTGTAGAAATTAGTGAAAACTACCTCAGAACATGAATGCAGCTGAAGGAGGGGGTGGTTGTATGCACAGAAATCAGGAAATTACTTTTTGTGCCCATAAAACTTGGTGAGAGGGTACACTGGTATCACAGGGGTTCAAAGCAGCTTCTGGGGGGCTGCAGAGGAGAGCAGAGATCTCTGCAGAAAACCCACTTCTCTATTCCCAGGCCCTTTGCCATGTGTGACTACCCTAACCTAGCATTTCGTATCCCTATAACCTCCCAGATCTCCCAATAAAGAATGGTACTATAGGAATATATTGCAACTCAGGGTTCAAGAAGTAAATGTGTTAGATGCACAATAACCCCTGCACTGCTCCAGCACCTTCCTTCAGAGAATGAGGAGAGCAGAGACAGAAAGGCAAGGCTGCGTGCAGACAAACCTCACAGATGCCACAGTCCCACTGCAACACCAGCATCTACTTCTGTTAACCTTTGCCACCACAGACACTTGGATTTGCAATGTATCCATTTGCTCCTCAGGCTTGGCAAGTGTCATGTTTGCTTTATAAGGAGAGAAATAGAGTAAATTTCTTTATTCAAAGAGAGATATTAAATACACACAGCTCAGAGCAAGCAGCAGCACCCCAGGGAATACACTGAGTGCCTGGTGTAGATTAGTGGCATTTCTAACCTTATTCTGTGTCTCTTGAGTCTTTCTGATAACAATTAACTAGTCAGATCTCAATAGACAAACCACATTTAGCTGGAGTTTAATCATCATTATCAGACTGAGACACAGCCTAAAAAAAAAGTCTTTTCAAGTGTAATCTTTCTGCAAATTCTATAAGCATGTGAAGGAAGGGGGTGGGTTGTAGCATTTTAACCACAGTTCACTTGGCCTTATCTGCAGCTGCTCTACCAGACCATTTCCAACCCCATGCTGTGCAGTGCCCCTCAGGGCAAGCAGCAGGAGAGGATGTTACCCTACTTCTTACCCTGCTTGCCAAGGTGCTCAGGAGACAACACACTACAATTTTTATACACCTGCATAGTTTCATGCACCCTCTAGTTTCATGCATTATAGTTGCACATGACACATGCACCCCTACATAGATGTGATTTTCTCCATTTCTGAGGAAGTCATTGAGCACCTGAGCTGCCCCTCAAAGCCAACAGGAGTGTATCTAAGTGGTGGGAGAGATTCAGTACCTACAGCACCCTTTCCAGAACAAACACTTATCAGCCCACGTCCCCTCTCTGACCCTGGCTGAGCATCTGGCGGGTGTAACTGAATTACAGGCAAGCAGGCTGAGTGCAATTCCCAGTCTGTCAGTGGAAATTAAATCAGTGAGGACACGGGAAAGAACAGGAGGGTAATTCTCAGTTGTGTGAGCCAACAGTCGCTCGCAGAGCATTGTGCCAGCTGCTGAGCTGAGGCCTGGTCTGCACGTGCACCCACTTGGAAAGGTTTGCTGTTGTAGGTGACAGCAGAGTGCCAGGCTAGAACAAACCACCTATCCCAAGGGCATGGGCCAGTCCCTATGGGTTCCTGGGGAAGCTGGGATAGGGCATGGGCCAGTCCCTGTGGGTTCCTGGGGAAGCTGGGATAGGGGCCAGGGGGAGCTCAGGCTGGGATCTCTCTCCCCTTGGCACAGCAGCACATCCCTGGGGAGTTGAGCTGTTTCTGTGACTGCTGAGGAAAGTCACAGCGCAGCTGTTGGCCCACAGTGCAGTGCTTTAACCACTCACAATAAAGAATAAATCAGTGTATTCCTTGACAGCTTTACTATGTGTTTACCTATCAAATCCCTAAGTGCACATGTTGCACCGTGGCTGGAGGGCTAAGGAATGGGAATGCAGGTGTCTGTCAGCATTTGGAATATAGAATAGAGAGGGCAGAAGTCCCAGCCTTCAGCAGCTGCCATTTGCCATTCTGCTTCACTGGAGGAAGAGGTTCTGTTCAAAGTCACTGCACTAGAGCACATGTGCAAAAATAAACACCAGCCGTCTTGGTGCCATCTTTTCCTGACAAGTTGCTGCAGGGGCTGGAGGGAACTGCTGGCACTGGAAGCTCCCACACACAAACCTCCAGGAGCAGAATGAACTGCAAGGAAGTAAGATGGACTATGGGGAAAGTTCCCTGTCCTGCCATCTCCCAGCTAGAGCACAGGAGGGCACAGAGTCAGGGTACTGCTGCAGGAAGAGCGTCTCTCCCAGCAAGAAGCACTGTGGGAATGGGGCAAGGGTGCCAACTCCTGAACTTTCAGCGTGAGGGTATCAGACACAGTCAGTCCAAAGACACGGTTTGGGGAAGCATGGCAGCAAATTCACTTATGGAAATTTAGCATTGTCCTGCAGCACAATGAGTTGGCAGCTTGTCTGCACAGCTGGGGATAGGTGTTGCTGTCCCTACACTTCTGAAAGTGGAGGACTTTTGAAGAAAAGTAAGTAGGAGGTGCCTGCACAGGGCATTGTCAGCCACCTCTATCTCCCTGGGTATTGCCTGGCCCGGAGCCAGCCCCTGCCACAGCTCTAGAAAATAACCTCCTCTTCTGAGCTCCACTTGCTCCTGGGCAGGGTGTGAAATTGTGGCCCCACTCTGGGCAGGAACATGGTGGTTGGACTAGGGTTCTTCTTGGTAGCATAGAGCTCCTACTGCTCCTCCTCCACCCCAGGAGGAATTGACATGTGGCAGAGGCATCTCGGGCCTTCTCACCATTCCTCTTTCATCCTCTCTTCCTCTTCCCTACACCTCCTCCCTTATATACATGCCTGTGCTTCAATACCATCCTTGCTCCTTTCCCATCTTCCCTGTCCCTCTCCCTAGGCTCATGTTCTGCTACAGTGCAGCCAGAGTCTAAGTTGTCCCTTTGTCTTCAGGAATATGACCCCTGGAAATCCTCCGACAGGATCTGCAGGCAGCTGATTTACCACCTCACACCCCACTCCAAATGGCACCGGCATGGCATGCCCCGGAGGAAGTCCCAAGTGTGGTAAGGAGCCTGTCAGGGACAGCATGGATGGGCACGGAGTGGGATCTGTCTTGAGAAACCGTGCTGCATCCAAGCACCATCCCAGTGTGCCACCACTGCCCTTCTCAGGGAAGGGCAGGACTGAAAACTCTGCATGGCAGCTGCTGTGCAGTCTCTTACAGCACCGCAGCAGGGTCAGCCCCAACACCCCTCTCCTTGAGCTGCTTTGCCATTTATCCCTTTTTGTGTAGTTTTACAGTTCCTCCCGCTCTCCAAAGCACACTGAGGTCAGTCCCACTGATGGCACAGCAGACAACCCTCCTGCAGGGTGTTTGGCCCCAGGAGGATGGCCAGAGCTGAGCCACGTGCTGAGCTGAGCTCTGCATCTCACTTTGTCCTTGTTGCCAGTAAAACTTCCCTGCCTGTGGAAAAGGTGTCCCATTATGAGGCACATCAACAAGCTGATTGCCTCATTCAGTAGGAGTTCACTTTGGGGTGGCTGGCAGAGATCTGACCATCCTTCTCAGCTCCCAGTTCTCTGCCAGCACCCAGAGAGGGCCCTGAGATGGTGCAGGACCTCAAAGCACATTGGCCACTGACAGCTACTGGATGGCAGCTGCTTTCCACTACTAGACAGGTATTCAGACACCTACACTTGTTCCCTCCTTGACACTTGCTAGCTTTTCTAACCAGATAAAGAGTAATCCCCACGTTCTCTCCTCATCTTCTTTGAGCAAACCCTGTTCCTGTGACACAGATAACCAATGCTGAAGAGAAGATAAAGAAGTGACTAAGAAAAGAGCCCATGTCAGCCCCATTAGCTTCACAGGAATAAATGCAGGATTGGATAAAAAGAAATGCAAAATCAGCAGCACTCTGAGAAAGGCCCTGGGCTTTTCTGAGACTTTTAGTCTTTGATGTGTGTGCCAGCAACTTAAAATCCCCCATAGGAATTGACATTTCCATCGTACCTTTCATTCTGACTCACAGGCAGATCCCCAGTACATCTTAAGGAATAAAATCCCAAATACCATGATTTCTAGACCATCTGCCTCTCATACCTGAGCCCCACTTTGCCACCAAATCCAAGCACTCCAAGTGCTCTCCTTCCCACACCCACAGAGCAGGACTGTCTGTGCTGCTCTGCAGGTGGGAACCACTGCACAGAACAAGACTGAGCTTCCAGAGCTGAGAATCTTTTCCCTGACCCACTCAGTAAGATGATGTTTTCCCTACAGGATCCTGTAGAGCACTGGAAATGTAGGATATAGACAACAGGTCTGACCTCATCCCTGTCCTCTCCCAAGACAGGCTTAAAGATAAGTAGTGTGGCAGACTCCATTTCTTTCCAACCTCCCTTTTACTGAAACCCAGCCTTGTTCTGGTTTTCCAAGTGAAGAATCCCTCTCTGCTGCTACTAACTCAACCCTCGGGCTCCATACTCCTGCTTGCAGTCAGAACAAACTTGTTTTAGTTGTTGGACTCCAAGATGAAGAATGAAACTGGCAGTGTTCCCTGTGATTGCACAGTCTGGGGACAGCAGAGGACTGAGAACTGCTGCAAACTCATCACTTACTAACAGCAGAGTGGAGGTCTGTGGCCAGAGGAAGAGCTCTGGGCTCCATGAACCCAAATCCCACACAGAGGGTCAGGCACAGAGCTGTAAGCCCCATGAACCCAAATCCCACACAGAGTGTCAGGCCCAAAGTAATGGTCAGGTACAGAACGTCTGTGAGCGTGAGCAGGGAGAGGACAGCAAGGCAATGTGTGATGGAGGGAAATACAGGGCTAAAATGGTGGCCTTACCTGGAAACCAGGCCCAGTTACAAGGTGTTACATAAGGCATAAATTAATTTTGATTAAATATTTAACAGCAGAGTTTCCTCTTTTAAGACTGGAGATGAAGTGTTTGCAGTTTGCAGCGAAAGACGCCTGCAGAGTTGGCATCCGAAGCTGCTGCAAGAAGGTGGGTGTTGTCAGTAGCAGGAAGGCAAGAAATAGCTGCTACATTTGGAGGGAGTTTGTTCAGCCAGGCTGTTTTTACATGATCCAAATTCTCCACTTCTCTCTCTCTGCTAGTGGGAGTATTTTACTATAATGTCTGTCTCAAAACCCTGGGCTTGTACCCTTCCTGCCATCAAGGCCCTGTAAAGAGCATGGGGTAGCAGCAACGCTTTGGAGGAATTTCTAAAATCTAGTGGGGTTTTGGGACAGTAGGGAGGAATCTGTGCATGAAGCCCACATTCAGGAAACTAACTCTTCTCTCACTTTTGCAGTCTTCTGAGCTTTCGCATCTGGCTTTCAGAGAGCTGATGCAGGACTCCCTTGTTCTCCTCAGAAATGCAATTTCTGCTTTCTGGCAGCATGTTAGATGGATACAGGAGATAATTAACAGGCCCAGCCATACAGAGAACTTGGATCATCTGCCAGGTTTTAATTACATTTGGGCTGTTATGCAGATGTGGTATGGGAGAGCAAAAGGACCTGCAATACTGGAGTCAGCTCACACACCAGATGTTCCTCCCCACTGCCAAATAGCAAACCAGTGGGTCACAAACAAACTGATGGTACTCCCCATCTTCATCTGCTAGTTCATCTCATGGGGACCCACACCCAGCAGGTACACATCTGAGCCACCCATGAACTGATAAAGCAAAAGGGATAAGATACATTTCTTCAAGCACTGCTGTTTAATACACAGGCAGACCCCTTACAGAAATGTGCAAAGACAAAGCTTATTGCAGCTCAGTGGGCTCAGTGCAGATCAGCTGGAGTGAGTGGGAGAGATTCATCCAGGCTGTGTCTGGTCTCTGTGCTTGACTCAACTGCCAAAGGTGTAGCTGGGAGGCAGTTTGCCCTCTCTGTCTGTGCCTGTGGGTGCCTGACAGTGCCTGTCTGCCTTGTGCAGTGAAGGGTTAGCAGTCAGCCACAGAGACTATTGCAGCTGACCAGGTGATACTCAGACAAGTTTGCCACACTGAAAGGAAGGGGCTCAGTTCTCCTTTCCTGCCAAATCCTGTCTTGGGTCTGCAGCCAACAGCCTGCACCCCACTGGCCCTGCCCCTGCTTGGGTTGGCTGCTTAACCAAACAGGGAAGGTGAGCTCTTGGGGGTTTACTCTCGGGGGGTTAAAATTAAAAACTCAAAAGTCGGAGGGTAAGATTTCTGCAGCAGGGACCAGCATAACTTTACTGCACAATTTTCAGTCCCATATATCCTAATGGGAATTCATCTTTAGCATCGTTTTGCAGTTGTATAGACCACTCCCACTTAATGAGCTTAATACATCCTAGAATGTAGTACAACTCCAGCTTTGCTTTCTCATTAAATTGATGTTTACAGTGTAAAGAGTAACGGATTAAGAAGTGCTCCTCTGCACAGACATAGGCTTTTTAGGCTGTCAGTGCCACATCTGTGGAATTTTGACAGGTGCAGAATTTTTAGATATAATTAATCTTGTTTTCAGAAGACTTGGGGCCTCCTTCAGTGCTGAATTAAGGAAAATTGTCATGATCTGCCCTCAGAACAGGGCTGGAACTAGAGGGTGTATTACATTTGAGGGCCAGAGCAGTTCAGAGCAGAGAGGGAGAAGGGTATCATGTAAAGACAGGCTTTGTCTGGAGAGCTGGATCTCAGCCTAATCTGTGATCAGGAAACTCTGGATTACAGCTGAGTTGTCTTGGCAAAGTAATGTCAGGGAACCTTAATGTATCTTCCACTTGCATCATCCCCAGAGCTGGCTGCTTCTTCAGTGTAACTATTTCCTTTCCTGAGTGCAAAGGATCAATCAAACCTGGATCCACAAAACAGGCAGACAGTAAATTAACCTTGGCTTTACAATCGGGGGTTCTTAACACAGGGGAAAAAAAACCCAGATTTTTCACACAGTGCCTGGTTCTGGGGGAGCAAAGGCAGTTGTGTGTATAGAGTTAACTCCCAAACCACATGCATATGGGCTTTCCTTTTCACAAGTCTCACCACGGTTTTACTTTGCTCTTCTGAGTGAATTTCATCATGGCGAATCCAAAACTGGGTGGAGAACAGTGTCCCTTTTGGGCTTACTGCTCCATTTCTGTTATTGATGTGCATGGCCCAGACACTGCGGCATTAGATGCACTTTTAAAATGCACTGAAAGCACTTGTGTCTGGAGGACTTCAAGGAAACAGCCCTGAAGGGCTTTGGATTTTTTTTTTTTCCCTTGAAAACATCACTCAGGGCTGTGGCTGACAGCACTGGCAGATGAGATCCCAGCCTTCACATGGCATGAGGGGAATATTAACTACAGCTTCATGTCGCCCTTATGCAACAGGGTAAATAGGCACCATCATTCCTGCTTTAGCAATAGGAAGCCAAGTTAGAGAATACCAGGCAGTTAACTAAAGCCACATGGTCACAGCCATATGGGAGCACAAGAACTGCCCCACACAATGTTTTCAAGAAGCTGCTGCTCACAGAGATGTCAACTGGACAGACATGAGCTGGTGATTGAGTTGTGGAGAGAGGCAGTAATTGTGCCCTCATATTACAGTGCAGACCATCCCAAACACTGTCTGTGATGAGGGTTCCCAGCAGCAACAAGGGGTAGATGTATTTGGAAAGGCTGTCAGAGATGGCAGAAAGGGTCATCCAGCAGCTTGACACTGCCCTGTCAGTCAGAAGAAAAAGGCCAAGACTGGCAGTCAGGAGAAGCAGGAGACTTTGATAGACAGGAGTGAAATAACAGAGGCTGGGTGGCAGATGGTAGTTAAAAGCGATTAGCAGTGGCCTTGTGCCTTTGTGACTGACAGAGTTGAAGGTCTGGCAAGGACATAGGCCGGTACATGGTATTTACAGTGAGGAGGCAGCATTATCCCCTGCTTTGCTAGGGTAGGCCTAAATAATGAAGGGAAACAACCCAAGGTCTTGGACTGAGCAAGTGGCAAGAAGAGGATGGCCAAGGGTTCCCAGCTCTCCTGAACACACCTTCAAGGACAAAGTGAAGATGACAGCAGAGCCAGGAGGAGGAGAGGCACTTAGCTGCATCAACACCTACAGATATCCCACCCCAGCTGCAGAGGGAGGGGGGTCGGCGAAAGGCCACCTTTGCACTCCCTTCTCTCCCCACAGTTGGTCAAAAGAGCTTGGGCACAAGGATGGAGATGTGACCAAGGGACTTCTCGTGGAATTGGCCTATTTGTGCACTGCCTTCATCTGCACAACAGTGCCAGGCCCAGCCTCACATCAGCTCGGGTTGGGTTAGTCAGTACTTTTGAGGCTTCTCTTTCCTTTTTCATGTTGCACTAGTGGCAGCTGAAGCCAGCCCTGCTCAGCAGCACCCCGTGCCACAGGGAAGCAAAGCAAGCAGATTATGCTAAGTAGGCAATTAAAAAGCTCTGAATCCATCCCCTAAATCACTGCTGAAAGCAGGGAAGCCATCCAGACATGCCTGTCACAAGGTTCTCTGCAAGGAAGAGCAGCCAAGAGATACCTGACTCATGGCTAATTAGGCACTACTGGCAGTGCCTGTTAATGACAAAGGAGATGCACAATAATGGGAGTCTCTGGCATCAGGGAAGTTTTACATTTGGAGACAAATTAAATATAAAAATAAGAGATGGAATGGGAGAAAGCTGGTAATTCTCTAGATTAACAGGCAAGAAATAGTGGGCATCCCTCATTACTGAAATCCTATATGACTCTTACTGTCTCATCACAGTCTCTCTCCATAGCATGGAGACAAGGAAATGAGGCTGGGACTGCAGGAACCTGAGCATTCCTGAGCTGAACAAGCTCCTCCAAACCCCACAAAGCTAACAGGCAAACACCACTGTGACTGCTGCAAGTTCCAACAGGGCAACACTCAAGAGCCATTACACCCCTTCCCTGCAGCCACCAAAGAATTCAGCTGATGAGCAAGAAATTGAAGAGATTCAGTGCTAATAAAAAAAATGTGCTGACCTTGCAGCTTCAAGACTCAAAGAAGGACCTGGAAGATGGCCTAAGGGTTAGTTCCCTTGGGACAGCTCCTGGAGACAAACAATTAGCAATTAATTTCAGGTCTCCTAATTACTCCATCTCAAGACAGCTCTGAATTTGCTTACACTAGCTGAGTTCCCAGGAGGCAGAAGGTTTTTATCCCAAAATAAAGCCAGGGGAGACACAAGATTATTTCATCCCTTTCCCAGGCCACACTTCTCACTGAGCGGGGGGGGGTTCTTCTGACACCTGCAGGTCCCTTGGGCCCCTGCTCTGGTTGGACTGATCCCGGGTGGATCTGACATGGTCAGGCTCATGGTGCAGTTTGGGGACTGCTGGCTAATGCCCACTGAAGAGCAGAGTTGGCACTGGGGAAGGGATGATTGGCAGTGAGAGTGCAAGGAAGACTGCCTGCGTGTCCATGGGAGAAAGGCCAGATGGGAGTCAGGAACAGTGCAAGGAAGAATTTACTTCACATAAGAGAAATGCAGAGGTGCATCTCCAAGAGCTCTCATCCCTCAGCAGGCAGGGTGCTGGTCCCTTACAAACAGGAGTCTGGGCCAGCACCTTTGCTCGTATGATGCTGCATCCCCAGGCAGGCAGTAGGGGACAGGCTGCTGAGTGCCCTTGTTTCTTGCTCAAAGGTTCACAGATTTTTTCACTTGCAGCCATTTTTCAGCCTCTGAGGGAGTGGGGGTTTGTTTCCTCTCTAAGCTTGCTGCAGATAATTCAAACACAGTCTGCTTCCCTGCATCCAGAGGCCAGATCCTTGTTAGATGCAAACCCCCACAATTATAAATCTGCCCAGAGCACCAGTTGTGGTAGCATTAGGTTAATCCAGCCCCAGTGTTCTGCAGCCCTCTGTCCTCAAGTCCCACGGGTATCGAGAGCCATGTTTCTAAGTAGCTGTTTTGTTTCACACAAAGGGAAAAAAAACCACCTCCAGCCAAACCAATCTTTAAGCCTATTTCACTTGCAGAAATTAGGGGATAATAGATGACCCACTTCCCTGGAAATAAGCCTGGCATTTTCTCAGCTGCTGCACAACTGACTGAGAGCTTGGTGTCCTGTGTATTATGCCCCTCACACCCTAAGAAATAGAGCTTAAAAGACCTCAACACCCCCACACACACACCCCAAAAATAGGTGTCAGCTAATTCAGTCGAGCATCTATTCACATCTCCCTGACCCATTTTTGACAGCAGATACATTTACCTCTAAAGCAGTAGAGAAGGAGTGAGCAGCTGTCCTGTGCCCTGCCCTAGGGATGGTACTCAGCTGCACCTCTTGGAGCTGCACAGAAACAGCAAGGAGAGGAGGAAGCGACTGCCAGAGGTCACAGCACGCTTGGGGTGTTGGATCTCATGCTTCAGCACTTACCAGAGAGCTGAGGGCCTGGCTGCAGCACAGGGGCTTATGTCCACCAGGATGAGGCTCCTACAGACACATCATCCCTACAAGAGGCATTTTTATAGGCAAGAGAACAATTTAAACACAGGAGGAGCCCGCAGTGCTGAGACAGGAGGCCCAGAGTCACCCTGGCAGGTACAGCAATGAGGGCAAAAGGAAGCAGCAAAAACACAGGAAAGGAAAGAAAAACAAGCCAGCAAAGAGGGGAGGGGCAGGCTCTGGCACAGGACAGGAGGGTTTAAGCACATTCAGCCGGGAGCAGTCCAGTCTGGAGAATCAATTATGGGAAGATAATTTGTCTGCTTGATTAAAGCCTCCTCGGGGTATTGGCTCATTGCTGGGGAGAGCAGCGGAAGGTACCTGCTCTGGTCAGAGCGTGATCAGCAACTTACTACTGCAGTCCCTGCACGGCGTCGACAGGAGGGGAGCCTCAATGGGCAGAGACAGACGAGCACATCGCTTTTGCCTTGCAGACATTTCCCCTCACTCATCACTGTCTGCACTCAGGAACAAGGCACTCTTAAGGGTCCATCCAGACCCGCCCCCTTTTAAGAAAGCTGCTGCTGCAGACACGGCAGCGAAACGGCACCTGAATGCTGAGGGCCGGCGGCAGGAGCGGTGCCGGCTCAGACGTGCCCTCCAGTGGTCCCCACTCCAGCCTGGTTCCATCCCCACACCAAACTGGGCTTGTGCCTTAGAGCTTTACAGAAGGGAAGGTCTGAGGAGGCTTTGCACAGACCGAGACAGGCTCGGGGCTGGGGAAGGTGTCCCTATGGCTGTGCCTCCTTTCTGTGTCCCACATCCCCCAGGATCTGCCATGGCTTGGCAGTACTGAGGAAGAAATGTCCAGGAGCCACAGGCTGCGGGCGTTTACACAAGATAATCGCTGAAGTGGTTACAGGCTTGCTTCTATGCTTGTTTATCCCATATTCCCCAACTAAGTTGTATTCTAACCCCATACAGGCCAGAGAAGGCTTCTGTATCTCTTGTACCAGCCCCTTATGGATATAGGGGACTGTTTCCCCTGTGCACTGAGGCTCACAGAAGTTTCATTTATCCCTGCGTAACCTGATCTATATGAATGCACACCTCTACTGTGCATTTGATGCTCAGTTTTGCTAGAACAACAAGCACTCCATATTAAACACAGCTAAAGGGATAACCTGAGACTTCCAGCTTTGAGGCTGGTCCCTGATAGATTTCACACAAGTTGAACCTTCTTTTGTAGTAGATTGTGCTACACCACTGCCAATAGTTAGTGACAAGCTATACCAAATGTTACACATTGTTCTTCTAGCGAGTTAAAAGAAATACAGCTCCCAGGCAGCCTGGGCTGATCTCAAGGATCCCTTGGATTAGCAGGAAAAGGGGAGCTCACCCAGACCACAGCATGCACAGTTCACAACTGCTACTGCTTTTGCAGCAGCTAAAGGAGCTGCACCACTGCTACAAGCAATACGGTGGATTAATTCTTCACAATCTCATCTCTGGGGCCCTGATACTGGAGAGATACCAAATACCATCTCCAAGCAGAGGCCTTGGGGAGACCTCCCTTGTGTGCTTTCAGACCAGTTCACCGGGACACCAGTGTCTGCTGTGTGACAGTACAGACAAGCACTGCTCCCCTTACCCCTCCTGTGGTCCACTGAGTAGTGTGAGTCATCTTAAGTGTAAGTATTTAGTAAGTAATGCATTTTACTTACAATACTCTAGGTCTGAATACAATCTAATCCATGCTGTTAGTACCTCTCCACCGTGAGAGCTCATTAGTTCAAATGCATGCTTGCAGCTACAGCCTCAGCCTGGCACAGCGAATTCCCATGGGAAACACAAGGACACATAGAAGTAGCCTGGACAAAGCGCTGCTAAACCCAGAGCAGAAATCTGTGTGCTTAAGAATTGACAGGGCAGGCCGTGAGGTCTCTCCACCTCAGGCTCCTACGAGGAAGCAGAGCTACGGGTTTGCCAGTCTTGAATGTGTCCATGAAACGCTGTTGCCTGCGCTGGTACACTTATACATTCATGTTAACACATGCTCATAGGGGATTATTAAGGGCTGACATTTCCAGGATGCCGTGAACTGCATGTGTGAAGCAAAACTGCAGGTGCAGCGTCACATCCTCTCCACACCTGTGGAAGAGCCTGGCAGTACTGAGGCTCGTGGGGACATTCTCACCTGCCATGGGAGCTCCTGCGGTGCTGCAGCCTCCTCCGAGGAAATTGCATGTCCCCGTGTCCCCATTGCTTTCAGGGACTGGCTGTGCCACAGGTGTGCAGGACACTACAGAGAGCCAGATAGGAAGAGTGGGGACTTTCGAAGTGGTGGTTAATCCTTAACCCACCCTGATTCTCCCAAGCTCAACAAGGCACTTACAGACCCCCTGAGCACACAGCTGGGGGTCGTACTGGGGCTCCCACGTACTCAGAGCTTGGTGTGTCTGTAAGAGCATTGAGACTAACCTAATTTACACTAAGGGATTAGGTTCTTCTGTGTTACACCAACACACATTTCTGCTCAATTTTGCAAAGTATCCCTATCAGTTCCTGTAGTCCCACAGCTCCCACTTCTCACAGCACTATCACAAACCCACAGTCCATCATCACAAATCCACAATCCCCACTCCCTTTGCATACCCAACAGCTCCATAGCACAGCTTTGTCTGCTGTACAGCTTGCCTACCTCCTCCTCTCTCCACTTGCCAGGCAAACAGCAAAGGAAATGGCTGAAGCCATCTCTTAGCACCCTTATGCCCTCCCTGCCTCCTCACAGCTGCAGCAGATCCCAGATGATCTGCTGACCACAGGGACCCAAATAGGCAGCCACTGGTGCTGCTCACTGACTAAGTGCTGGTTGTGAAGGCTTAAAGGGACATACAGTAAATCCACTCCCGGAGTGCTCTTTGCCTGTGGGTTGTTTTCTTGGGAAAATATCCATTTCTCAGCCATTTAACACCACTCTCCTTTACAGCGCAGTCTGTTTGTGACAGACCTTGCCATTCACCTGGAGAGGTTGCTCACAAACAGCCCCCACACAGTGTAAACCAATGCACTTTGAAAGTTTGCTTGCCTTGGTTATTTTTGCTTTCTATGCATGATTGTCTGTACAGTACATGCACATAGAGACAAACGCTTTGAAATCTGCTAGTGGAAGACACTTCAGCATCCTGTGTTTAGCCAGTTCTGGCAAAGCTTATGTGCAGGTGCTGAGAATACACAGGAAAGCCCCAGGACAGCCTGCCCTGAGGTATGGTGCAAATGCTTGTTTCCCCTGTGAGCTCTATTAACCCTTTGCTTAATGTTCTAGCCCATGTTGTTACAAGTTCTCCCCTGTCCCAAGTGCTCTCTCACTTGGATGAGATGGATGGGAGCGCTCCTCTTAATGATGTCTCTCCCCTTTTCCATCATTAGCTTGAAGACCAGCCTGCAGAAGAAGGTGAGCCAGGACTCCATGGATTTGTCGGGGATCCCCCTGACCATGCGCGATGTCCACCGCATGGCCTACTACCTGCAGAACAATGGGGACCACCTCACCTCTGTGGACCTGAGCTTCACGGAGCTGAACGACGACATGGTGCGCCTGCTGCTGCCCTTCCTCTGGGCGCTCCCCAAGCTCACCCACCTCTCCCTCAACGGCAACCGGCTGACACGGGCCACCATGAAGGAGCTGACCGACACCATGAAGGACATGAACAAGTTCCCTTGCCTGGCTTGGGTTGACCTCGGCAACAACGTGGACGTCTCCTCCATGCCGCAGCCGCTGCTCGTGGGCCTGCGCAAGCGGCTCAGCCAGCAGACCACGCTGCCTACCATCTATGAGGCGCTTGACTGCGACTCTGAGATTGCCGGCGGGCACGAGGGCAGCCAGCCAGAGGATGAAGCAGCCGGAAGCACCTCGCCACGTGCTTTTTCTGAGCAGGGCTGCGAGAGGTGACTGAACCACAGGCCGGTGCTGGCACACTGCAGCCACCCCAAGGAGAAGTTTTGAGTATGAACATCAAGGAGAAGGCCAGCTTAACCGGCTTCCTTTGGCTCTTTTCTCTCGCCTTCCCTGACATCTCCCCCCAACCTGCTGTGAGATAAAAGCCTGTTGTCCCACCAAAGCGTGCTCCACTCCCTCCCCTCGCTGCCAAACCCATCGCCCACGTTCCGGAGAGGAACCAGTGACTTACAGTGAACCTGGTCCCCAGGCAGGGTCTCACTGGAAGACGGGAAAAGACCTGTCGGAGTCAAGAATATCCTCCAGCAGCCATTGGTTTGAGGGAAAGGGATGGGGGGAGCCTAAAACAGAAACAGGCTTGTAGTTTACTTCCTTTCTTCCTTTTCCTATGCACCTTGGAAACCTTGGGACCTGCAGCCTTGAGTGTGGAAGGAGGTACCCCAAGAGCCTAGCTGCTGTGGAGCTTAGTTGAAGGGGCCAGAGCTGGAGCCCGGCAGTGTGTCTCCCTCTTGTGTCTGGCTCCTTTTGTTTTGTTTTTTTCCTATTGTGTGTTTTGTATGAACGTCTGAACAAAGGGACCTGGTCAGAGACCATTGGATCACATAGGCTGGGGCGGACACATGGCTTGGAACTGCAGCATCAGGATATTTGCTGTGTGACCGGGGTGAGAGGGAGGGGAAGGAGGTATGTGTTGGTGGGAGCATGGGGGATGGGATGAGTTGGGATGGGATGGGATGGGATGGGAGGGGGGGGGAGGAAAGGGAGGGAGAACGGTCTTGTGGATTAGTAGGATTGGTTTCAAAAACTGTGCTTTTGTACTAAAATGACAAGTTCCAAGGTACTACTATTACAAGTTCCAAGTGAAATTGAGGAAAAGCTGACAGCTAAGCACTTAACTGTGGCACCAGAGGAGCAAGCAGTGAACGTGCCAGAGATGGGCACCTCCCAAAGGAAAGCGCAAAGCTTTGGCTCCTGGTGGCATGTTGCATACCTCGTAATACAGACATGACGTGAGCAGCTGCA
The DNA here is from genome assembly GCA_026770055.1 of Myrmophylax atrothorax. Lineage (NCBI taxonomy): Eukaryota > Metazoa > Chordata > Aves > Passeriformes > Thamnophilidae > Myrmophylax > Myrmophylax atrothorax. The sequence goes on along the minus strand of JAOXXN010000212.1, from coordinate 12,470,353 downwards.
TCGCCATTTCCAGTGCTGTCCAAAAACCAAACCACTGATGCAGTATTTCTAGTGTTTTCCACATTGCTCATGCTCTATGTAAACATAATAAAGAGTTCTCTTGGACATGAGTGTGAAGCACTTCAGAGTCTGAGTATCTGGGTTGTTCACAAATCAAGCCAGCAGCAGCCCAGACAGTGCAAGAATATGGACCAGGAGTCCTCAGGCAGTGCCTGAGCAGCATGGGAGAGAATCAGGTACCATTCACATGGATGAGAGTGGTTCATTCCTTTAAGCAAAGAGAAATATGGGTGTTCATTTGTGGTAGGTTGCCACCCTTCATGTTGCCAGAGGCTGATAGAAATAAACTGATCAGACTTTAGCTAATAAGTGAAGTCCTCACACAGTTGGTGTCAGCCCATTAATCCAGCCTGTCCACATCCCTCTGCAGAGCCTTCCTGCCCTCCAGCAGATCAACATTTCCACCCAACTTGGGGTCTGTGAACTTCCTGGGGGTGCCCTCGATCCCCTCAGCCAGATAATCGATAAAGACATTAGACAGAACTGGCCCCAGTACTGAGCCCTGGGGAACACCAGTAGTGACAGGCCCCATCTGGATGCAAGTCCGTTTACCATCACTCTCCACGCTCAGCCCTCAGTTTCCTCCCCTGCTGTAGAAGAGATGGTATTAATTTTTTCTTCTTTTCCTTCCAAAATACCTTTCAGCAAAAATGGAAAGCATTTCAAATGTCAGCAAGATCTGCTTAAACTCGTACAGTCTAAGCAGAGCAGCACTCTGCTCTGTGCCAAGAAGAAAATTTGGGCACAAAGCATTTAAATGAAGGCTTGGTGAGCCAGTGCATATCTAGAAAGAGGGAGCAGGGGCACTGAGCATTTGGTATTTGGCTCTGAGCAGCGTCTCCCTAGGGATCTGCTTCAAGGCATCTTCACAGCTGTTCCAAAACAGTGGCACCCCTGCAAAAGGAGGCAAGACCCCCAGTGTGCAGCACACCACTGACACAGCTGTTCCCTTCAGAGCCCCTGGCTCAGCCCCAGGGAGGATCTGTGCGGCCTCTTTCTAGCCCTCTCTTTGGTCTGTGCTGCCCAGCAGGATGGAGTTGAGACACCCAGCCCCTTGCAAGGAAATTCTGTGCTAATCACTGGCCAGTCCAGGAGCTGGAGATAAAGCATGGCTTGAAACAGCCTGGTTCAGCCTGGAGCAGCTGTGGGATCCGTGCTTATTGCTCCATATGCATTTGGTGCCTCTGCCATAGAAACCTCCCCATGGAGAACTGGTTGTGAATAAATACATGCACATGCAAATCATGAGGTCCTGGCCAAGGAGGCTGCCACTGCTTCTTGGATGAACTCCGATGGGCTCCACAGAGCTGTGAAGGAACAATCCCAGCACACACTGCTCCCTGCCAGCTCCTGACCACACTGACAGGTGCAGGGCTATGGGAGCACTGGTGTGCATCCAGCTCCAGAGCTGGGAATTGCCCTAGTGCCCCCCCCACAGAGGAGCTGCATGCTCAAGGAGCCCAAACTGCAATTTTCATAAAAGCTGAGCTCACAAACCAGAGAGGATGACACAACCCAAATGACCCTTTCCTTGCATTGAGAAAGCTCAGAACTCTTAAAAACATGAGCTGCTAATTAAAGTCTCCCCACTGACACCCAGAGGGATCAGCTTAGTTATGCTTCTAGACCAGAGGATGCCTGCCCTGCACTGAGCCTGTGCTACATAATGCAGCAGGAGATGGATCCCTGCCATACTGAATACTCTTTGTACATATTTGCTGGTGCAGGGTGTAACCTCAGCTGCTTAAAGCCAGACATCCCCCCCTCAGTATCCAGACCCACACACCAGGCTCTCCATTTTCATTTTCCCAGCCTCCCTCTCCATGCAGGATGCAGATGGTCAGCCTGTGATGGGAACTGTGTCACCCAGCAGGGAGGAAGCTGTGGCTGCCCAGGTAACACCACAGCCCCTTCCCCGCCCCTGACCTCCCACCAGGTGATCAGTCTCACAATGGCTCTCCAAGTGAGACATTTAAGCACACCTTTCAAAAGCAGCCTGCTGGAAGGAGAGGTCATGAGGTACAAAGCATCTTCCTTGAAGCTGCTGGTGAACACTGTCAGCTGGGGCTGTGTGGGCTCAGGCAGGCAGAGAGCTGTAGCAGAACCAGCCTGCAAAGCCCAGCCACAGGGACTGCACACACAGCTAATGAGGCCACTGGTGCCAGAAAGCAGAGGGAAGAAGGAACAGGACAGACATTTCCAGTCACTCCAACAGAAAAGCACTTGTTCCCTCCCTGCCTAACTGGACAACACATTCCTCACTCCTCCATCCAGCCTCTGACCACAAACCTCAGGAAAGCATCCTGGCATGCTCCAGGTAGCAATATGCTGGAGCACTGAGGCCACCACAAGCCTCCCTCATTCCAGGGAGTATGTCTAAAAAACTGGTAATCATTTTGTTGAGGTAGGAATGCAAAAAAACAGCTGGAAGCACAGCCTTGTCTGATCTATTTTTTATTTCACACACTTCAAAACCTGTCAAGGCCCTTCTCTTCTGCACTGCCAAAGCTCTTTTTTCAACTTATAATTCATCACAAGCACTTGGAAGATAAAGGGCTTTGCGCTGTTTTGGGCAGGCTGACAGGCTCCTTAGTGGAGAGCTGCTGACAAAGATGTCAAAAATATAAATTGTTTCATCTTAAGAAAACAAACAAGAGAGGATTAAACATTGCCTTTAGAGATCACTCTGTCCCACACCAGATGACATGTTTCACAGCTCAGAAGAGGCAATGGTGTCTCGCTACAAACTCCTTCCACCACACCACCCTGACAGCACGGCAGGTGTAGGAGCCTTTGAGGGCAGCTGGCAGGAGGCCCAGCCACCCCAGTGCCACACAGTTGGGGACCATTGTCCGTGGACAAGAGAATCTGTTTTGCAGTTTACCGCCATTTGAGTGCTCTCAAAATAGATGCAGTAGCTGGTTGAAGGCTGCCAAGAGGTTGTGCACAGAACAGAATAGGCCAGAACACTCTTAGCTGGGGCCAGGGCTCCAGCAAACCATGACCGCATCTTGAGCTACTTTGAGGCACCAAGTGCTCAACTGTGAACGTCTTCTGTTCCTCTCAGATTTGAGAGTATTCCAGTTCAGTGATGCTGATTCAAAACCAGAACAGTCACAAAACACAAGAACCACACAGGAGCTCTTTCTCAACAGAAGAGCTCAGAGGAAAGTCAGCTTTTCTTCCACGTGGATTTACTCCATTTCCCAAAGCTGGGCACTCCCCCTGCTGCCTCCAAACTGGTCTCAAAAGCAAGTGAACCACAAAAACATTGACATTTCCTTCTACAGCATCAGGGCCATCCTGCTTGCATGCAGGGTGTGTCACAAGGGTGGAGGAGAGATACTTCCCTGCTTACTTATCAGCCAGTTCCTCCACCCCTGGCAGGGCTATTCCTCCCAGTCCATCCTTGTGTCAATCTGCCCCATGTTGGATACAATGATGGGAAGCATTTGGGAAGCTGTCAAAAACTACACGGGCCTTATTCGACCTGTGTAACTCCCCTGAAACACATGGCATCTCAACAAGCACAAACATGGCACTGAAAAGGGGAAAAAGGCCCTTTGCCAGACTAGCAGCAGCTGCCTTTGGGTCTCCATGTCAGACTTCTGAGGGGAGCTTTGTTCTTGATCCCCTGAAATCTTTTGGTTTGCAGAGCCAACAGTTTGACGTGTGCACCTTTGTCTAAACTCTGATACAACTGAAATACTGAGCAAGTCAGAACCAAACTGCTCATTTTACCAACAGTTCTTTGGGATTTGTGTTTTTCAGAAACTGCAAGTGAAAGAGAGTGAAATGGAGGGCACCAAAGGATCAATATTTAGCTCACACCAAAAATTGCCTCTAAACTAGTGGCACTCGCTGTCTTTTTTCTGACTTTGGCTGGTTTTGTAAGACTGCAAAAGAGATTCCCCTGTGGTAACATGCGAAGGACCCTCTTTAAGCAGAAGGCAATGCCTGGTCCCTCCCTGCCCTCCCTCACTATGCAGACATTGGGCCAAGCCAGGCAAAGGCAATCCCTGACCACCAACCTCAGCCCTCCCTCAGGAGAGAAGCCATTCTGCTATCCTGGCCAGGTGCTCTGGAGCTGACTGTCTGCTCAGTTCCCCCGGCAGGAAGGCAGGATGCATGCCCAGAACTCCTTCTGGAGGTGCCCAGCTCACTGTTGGTGTCCCTGCCCAGGGTCTGCAGGGCTGCCATGAGCGCAGGGGGAGCAGGTCCCACAAGGGCAAGCAGTGCTGAGCACAGGTCCTGGCCTGCTGGCACTTGCTGGCAAAACATCCTTAGGGTAGGGCAGACACCACAGAGCAGCCAGGAGTGAGGGGGAAAAGTGTGAAAAACAGCTCCACAGCACCAAGGTCAGAGGAGGGGGAGGATGTGCTGCAAGCACAGAGCAGAGTCTCCTGCAGCCCATGGGGTGACCGTGGTGGAGCAGGTGAATGGTGTGAGCAGGAAGAAGCAGCAGAGACAGCCTGCATGGACTGATCAGAGTCCCCATTCCCCATCCCCCAGTGCCATGGGGAGGGCAGGCAGAGGAGCTGGGGAAGAAGGAGTGAAACTGAGCCTGGGAAGAAGGTGGGGGTAGGAAGGTGTCTTAGTTTGTCTTCGCTCCTCACTAGCCAAACCTATTTTAACTTGTAGTAAATTAATTCTTCCCCAATCAACTCTGTTTTGTCTATGACACTAATTGGCAAGTGATCTCCCTGTCCCTGTCTGGTCTCACCAGTGCTTTAATCTTAGTTTCCCTCTGTGCCCTGGTGAGGAGGGGAGTGAGAGCAGCAGGGTGGGTGTGCTGCACCTGCCTGGGGAGACTCTCACGAGGTAAAATGATGGGAGCCATCACTGGGGTCGGGATTCAGAGACAGAGAGCCAAGAGATAAAGCAGGACTGGGGATCAGGGTGCTAGAGGAAAACCAAAGCTGCTACCAGGATTATCCCCAGTGGAACCCTCAGACTGGGGGATCAGTGTGTCCCACAGCATTAGTGTCAGCCTAAGGGTAGGATTGTGTTCCAGAAGGGAGGTGTTGGAACACACAGTAAAAGCAAGGCTCAAATGAGGCCACAGAGGTGAAGTGAGGGCTGTTACACAGACCCTCTCAACAGCCTCCAGCCAGAGGCTTCAGAACGTCCCATGGTGTAACTCTGCCTAGGTTTAGGATTAGACTTCATGTATTTGGAGTCAAATTCTGACATAAAAAACCCCTAATGAGTTCCCTAGAGCTTCATCCACTTTTCTCCATGTCAAATTTGGATCATTAACTAGGAAAAAAAACTCCTTTGTAGTGAAAAGACGAAACAAAGACAGCCCATCCTAACAAATATCAAGAGAAAAGGAAGAAACCACATTTCCCCTTTGTGCAATCACTTCTTTTCCCAAGCCACGGCACTCCCTGCTGCTGTATCCAAACTGCCCTCAAAAGCAAGAGGTGAAAAAGACTGCAGGCAAATGACACACTCCTGCCTGTTTCCGAGGATGCCTCTGACATGCACTTTGATACAGTGCTCTTCAAAGAGGAACAACATTGACTTATGGCTGAGCTTTGCAAAAAAAGGCTTGCTGTGGAGCTGTTGCAGAGACTCATGCAGAAAGGAGCTCACTCAACTGTGAAGCAACAACAGCAACACCTTTTTGTTATAGAACAGTAAAAGCTTTTACACTTCAGTGCTGTTTCTCAGCTGGATATTGTGTCAGGGAAAAAAACCTTATTCACCCTACAGCTTACTTGAGATTTGAGGAGATTAAAGAAATAAATAAGCAACCTAAAGTGCCACACATGGGCCAAAGTGCTATCACATTCTTAGCATCACAGCATGTCTGCTGAGGGCCATCAGCTGCAGGACTCCAAAACCCCTCCAAGGCTGTGGGCTCCTAAGAGTTATGGCCTGACTCGTGTCTCTAACAGGGGACAGCCAACTCCCAAAAACTCACTCCTTCTTCCCAAAAAGCCCAAATGCAACAACCTGGGCAGCTCCTACTTATAGACAACAAATATATTGTTATTTATAGATGTAAATTGCACTCAATGCATGTGAAACAGGAATACAAAGCCAATGCAAGTTTGTGTTGGAGAGATCTGTTCTCTTCTGCCAAGTGGGTGGGGAGAATTCTACCCTGAAAACAGAACCAAGACTCTGGAAAGGGGGATTATAAATAAGCCTAATCCTCTAATCATCACCTTCAGTTGCACCTGGACAGAGTGATATGCACATTATTACAGTAACCAAGTTAATTTGATCAGTAATTTATCTTCCTCATAAGCTTGTAAGGAAAGTAGAACGATTATCCTGTCAAGCAGCTTACCTGTAAATCTCCAGAGCAGAGGCAGAGACTGTACCTCTTCTCCAGGCTTGCAGTCATTTTTCTCTTTGACCCACAGTGAGTAAATATGTTTGCCAGAAGCAGAGGGTTCCACAGCAGGATCTCACCTGCAGCTGCTATAAATTTACAGTTAACTTATTCTCCAGAAGGCAGTAACAGCCCATGTCCTTTAAGGATGAAATTTTGGAGGAATCAAAGTAGCACATTTTGTAAACAAAAACACATGAAAGCAACAGGGGGGCACTTTTACATCGGGGAGCCCTGAACATGCTAAAGGGACAGTTCCACATAACACACCACATCCCTGCAAATCCAGGCATTCCCCTGCCTTCCCTTTGAATCACCAGCCCAGTGCTGCTGATTAACCTGCTGAGGGGTCTGTGCCACTCACCCCCTGTTAACATTTTTGGCACTGAGGCACAAAATGCAAGGAGTTTTGCTTCACAAGCAGTGAGTTTCTGTGGAGTAGATGTACCCAGCACCTCTTCACTGAGCTGGAATTAGGGCAAACCCCCAGCCACACAACAGATTCTGAGTCCCTAGGCAAGGGAAAATGAAGAACAAATTAAATGTTCACTGCAAGCAGTTCACCAAACAAAAGAACAATAATAGTGTTTTTCTGCAATTCTTTTCATTTCTCCCAGCATAACTACACATCTTCTGGATACAATCTGTTTCTTTGCCAGGGCTTCAGCATTCTCCCTGAATTAATGATGCTGGAAAATCTCCACTTTTCATAGACTCTGATAGTCTCTGCTGAGCAGCAGAAGGCTGCACAATACTTGCTTATGCAATGACTGGTCCTGTGCCAGGAATAATAGCCTGTCTACTAGGAACAAACAACTCACACACAAAACCAAAATACTTTTCTCATTAAATCTTTGAATTAAGTGGCATAAAAGCTACCTCAAACCTACTACTCATACTGCACACTAATGTCAGCCTCCACAATGAGTTAAATTACCCCACACCCTAGTCTTTGAGGAACAGTTAGCATGAGCAGGGCAGGCTGGCACTTCCTTATTCATCACCTTCAGAGTACTCTTGCCCCTATCAAAAACTATTATTACAGGTCCAGGCAACAACAGGACACCCAAAGCAGTTAAAATGCAGCTTGATCTGTGCAAAGTGACTTTCTCACGATGGCATCATCAAGGAACTTTTCCTCCATTTGGATCCTTGGCTGAGAAATAAACAACCAAATCATTGACACTGTCTCATAGTCCTCAGAATTCCACCCAGTGCTACCTTACTAAGTCACTGCTCCACTGGGATGTCAGCCTTCCATCCCTGCTCACATTTTACTGGCAAGAGGAAACAGGACACCTCTATTTTACAAGAAAACTCACTGTAAAGCTCAAGTAGCAAAAAGATACAGACTGGAGAGTTATCCTGACCACCAGGACTAGAAATTCCTATTTCCTGATTCATTCTGCCCTTCTAGGTGAGGTTTTCTGAAGGGCATCGAAAAATGAACTGAAGAAAAGTACAGGGTTAGGATCAACTCTAAGTTAGACACACCTGGAAAGGAGCACTGCAGAGTATGGCATGAAAGAACCTGAGCAGTGAGGAAGGTCCTACAGTTCTGTATAAAGCAATTTTTTCAGGTGATACCCTCTTTAACCATTTAACTCTTCTCTGCTGTCATCCCCTGGTTTTCAAACCAGAGCACAAGTTTATTTTTGACTCTGGAAGACTGGGTGAAACCACCTGCACTTCTCCACACACCATTCTGTGTGGCTGCAGTTTGGGTTCTCTGTCCCACATGAGTCCTTCAAAGGCACATACACTGATGTTATCAAAGGGGCAAGTTCATGACAAAGCTTTAGGCCAGGACTTGTCTCTCTCTGCTAAAAGCAGGAAGCTGCAGAGAGCCCTGAACCCGCTGAACAGGAAGAGATTTACAAGCCCACACACAAAGGCAATGGCAAAGAACAAAAAGAAATGCTGCAATTTGTGACAAAAAAGGGTGACAAATAAGTGACAGATATTAAAAACAGACAGCTGCATCTACCTCTGGTATCTGCTGTCCCAGAGAAACAGATTGCTTAAGTTACTCAAGTGTGGAATCTACACAACCTACCTAAGTGCACATACCCAGTTATCCAAGTACCAGGGAAACACAGCATTGACCAACAGCTGCAATAACCCAGCTGTGCACAAAGCCAGCACTCTGGGAACACTGAAGAAGAAAATAAGCTGAGTGTTTTCATGCTAGAGTTTATAATAGCACCGAGTTTATGGATTTTACAGCAGAAACCACATTTCTTGCATTTTTCCCTTCCAGAGGGTTCTGGTTTCTCAAGCTTCATTCTCTTCCCGGCAGAGCCATCTAGTGGGGAGGCCTCGTTTGTCAGCAGGAAATTTTGATTTCTCACACACTAAGTATAACCCACACATCACAGGAAGGATCTTCAAAGCAGCCTGTAACAAAGCAGCATTCCACTTAGTGTAGCCAGAAATTGGGGAATGTTTGTCTTGGCTGGGACTTCAGTTCCTACCAATCATTCGAATTCACAGTATCTTCCTGAACTCATCCTTGACTCAGCCTCAACCTGAAGTCACAGTGCAAAGCTTTTTGCTTATGCAAAAGCCAGCATCTTCAAAGCTGATACGAATTAGAGATGTTACATGTTTTAAATAAAGCTTAAAAGCCAAGGCAACACTGGTTGGGAAAAAAGTTCTAAATAAAGTTGCACTGCTGTGCACTCAGGGGACAGTCACAGAAAGTGAGAAACATCAGAAGGGGCACAACCTTAAAGCAGGTACAGTGAAGAGTTTGTTCTGACAAATCTACTGAGGGTTACAGCTGCTCTTTGAAATTTGTGGTTGTCCTCTGCCCTCAGTTGCTGAAAGCCACATCCATTGTTTCAGGGAGGAGAGAATGGCAGCTTGGCATTGCACAACAGGGAAGAACAGGGACTTGAAAACAGGTGAGCCAGTCATCGTTAGTGGAAACAGTCCCAACAAACCTGCGAATGCCAGGCAGCTTTAATTTGCTTAAATAGCATTTATTCATTATACTCTTTAGGTGTGAAACGCTCTTGGTGTTTCAAAACCTTATGTTCTTCCAGTAGCTGCCCATCGCCAAAACACGGTGCTATTTTCCTCTGCAAAAGCTCCCATCTATCCTTCACGCTATTTAACAGTCAGGAGAAAACAGTGAGACACAAAACCAATGGGCCACGTTTGAAGGTTTGCCAAAATGCTGGATCTCTTCCAAAAAATACTTCTACTGAAGTCCTCCATCTGCAGCTTACTTCCTTTTCCACATACTAATATTTCTTTTTGAAGGCTTTACAGAAAAATGAAGCAGAGCTCTAAGGGCTGGGAAATACCCAACAGTACCAGCATGAAAAGATGCTGCAATCCTCATCATTAGTCTCCTTGAGAGCTTACAGGGAGACCCAACAGCGGCCAGACCCAAAGGAGCTCTGACAAAGGGATTTCTCTGCTCAAACTGCAAGTAGTCATGTCTCTCCTGTTACTGAACAAGGTAAGGATACCTTCTGTGTCCCTCACTGTACATTAGCCATGGCCAGGGGAACACCCTTCCAGCAGAACAGCCCCTCAACAGGCACACACTCCATCCTATACCAGTGTATACTTAAAGCAGCATCCTATAAAATCTTGCAGCAGATACAACTCAAGTTACACAGAAAGTAAGGCTTGTCTCATGGCACTCTATGTCTGCCCATTAACATGATGTAACATTACAACTTGATTAACACTATCACAAGCCTGAGTACTAAAAGCAGCAAACCACAGTTAACAGACTGCAAATAAAATACTCTTCTTCAAACAGCTGTACTGCTACTCTTGTATACCACCATACAGCAACAAGTAAAGGCAGGGAAGTCAACAGAAACACCTGTTCTTACCAAACCTTTTCCAGACATCCCAGGCATTAGCATGGGATACCACAGACAGTCCAATTCTTACCATGAAACTCACGGTGCAGCAACAGACTGGAATCCTTTTCTCTACTGTGTGTTAAAGAATGTGAGTCTCAGCAGGCATTAGTACAGACTCAGAACAGACTTCAGCTTCACGTTAAGATGGTCTTTCTCAAAACAGTCTTGTGACATCCAGAAGCCCCTACTTAGGTATGGGGAGGAAAATCTGTGAAAACGTCTTCATAGTAAGAGCAGAGTAACTGGTTGTTAAAGAACTGCAAACAGAACCACGAGCAGTTAGGAAGGTTGCAGTTTGCATACAGACCAGTGCCCTTTTACACCATGAAATGACCTCTTCAACTCTTATCACTCATGATTGCAAGTAACATCTGATTTGAAGAATGACACATTTCCACAAGGAAGTGTTTGGTATCATTACTAAAGTCCCAAATTGCTCATTTTAAGTTGGAAATACCATCTTCAGGAAAGCTTTACTGCCTAACAAACAGGACTCACATGCCATGTTTTGAAACAAGGCTTTGCTAAAACTTTCTTGCCTTTTGGACATGTTCGCCAGGTGAGGTGTAAGAGGACACTACAAAGCTTTCAAAGTTAAGCTCAAATATTTCTTCAACACATGATAAGGAGGTTTCCAGTGCAAATATTTAGGATCACTACTACCAAGAAGGGGTTTTCCTAGTGGTTTGAGGCCAAATAACAGCTTTATTTACACACAATTCAACAAGTTAATACATTAATTCAACTTTCCTGTCTGCACACAAGGGAGAGTCTTCACAGCATCAGAGCAGAAAAGCAAGACTAGCTCTTTTGCACATGTACAGACTGATAATTGATTGTATGAAAGTATGTGATTAGGTACAGAAGTGTTACATTTAAACATTTCAACCATTTAAGTCAGTTACAACAACCATGCTACAATTTAAGCAAAATAAAATGAAGTTAAAACTACATCTTTCTTCCTGCAGCTCTGTGACTGTGTAGATGTTAAAATCAAAAGCTGATAGTGAGTTTTGTTCCAAACATTAGAATTTTGAATTGAGATGTGTTTAATAGATAACTATTCATGAGATTTTCCCCATACATGTGCACTGCCTTTCAAATTTACAAAACATATCAAATTTATCCTGAAAAATGCCCATTTTATATTCTGCCTTCTTTCCCCAGGCAGAGGGAAAAACAGCTTAGAGAGTTCAAACAGGGTTTTTCACTGCAAGTGTAGACTCAGGCTATCCAAGTTGTGTGTTCCTAATGCAAAATTCTCCCCATATCCAAAGAGAAAAACAGGAAATGCAAGAATACAAGCTCAATATACAGATCTGAAAATAGACCTCTATCCACTGTAGGTCCATATTAAGCAAGAGAATACAGTGCTTTGCTTCTCAGGAAGCTGCCTCTGGTTTACTGTATTTTCTATAAATGCAGCTGCTAATAAGACTTTGAAGTGTATGACTTAGAAATTCTTCATAAAGAATGCCTTCTAATTCTTTTGAGAATAAATGACAATAGGACTAAACAAGAAAAATGAAACATAATGATCTTTAGAAGTCAATTTATCACACAAAGTGGTCAAACCTAGACAAAGTTCACTATTTTCCAGACAAAGATGACTTAAGTTTGAAATCAACCTACAGCGTATTTGCTCAAGAATTGTCCTGTCATGTAAGAGCAGACAAGTTTTTGTTAGAAACATTTATTAAACAAAACTGGTATCAATGCACACACACTCAAGTTAACACCCCTAATAAAAAAAAAGCATGTTGGTCAAGACCAAAATTATCTTCGCTTCTGGAAGATGTTGCCACGGCCCATTCCACGGCCTCTTCCTCTTGCAGCCACTGAAGAAAGAAAACATCAGGGATGTTTTGAATTTGACATATTTATCTCAACAACTGACAAGGAAAAACTAAACAACAAAGTCTCTTGCTCAAAAGGAAGGAAACAAGGCTGTCCTATGATGCTCAGAAAGTGATGTGATGGCAAGAAGCTTTCTGTGAGAAGGACCACAACTAACGGTCCCAGTCTGGCTCCTTAGAACAGCTGCAGTGAATACTCAAACACCTCACCTTCCTTCCAAGCTGACAGACAAATTTGTGCAGCCCAAGAGATTTAAAACCCCACACTCTTCCAAGGTTTTGCAACAGAAGTTAGAATGTTTCAGCAGATGTTACTCCCCTAGGTAACCTTAACTGCATTTGCTGAAGTTCACCAGAGACTTTGTGACACATGATTGTTACTCAGCCTTGTTATAACTAGATTGTTCCCCTGAGAAAGCTACAAAGGAGAGTGAACTACAGAAGGGCTAATAATTACAGCTTCCCAGTAGTTTAAGTACCATCTTTATAACTGAAGCTGTTTTCCTACAAAAGCTTAACAAGAACACCTGAATCCTTCCCTAAGTATTCCAAACAGCTGGTGTTAAACAGAAAGCCTCTGTTTTTAACAAGACCTGTGAATTACTGGAGAATGAACATTGCACATTCAGGTAATTGGACAACTTGTCTTGACTCCCACCACAAGATGAAACGTGCAGAAAAACACTGTACAAACCAGTAATCTTTCTGTTTCTTACAGCCCACATCTTCCCAGTGATGGTGCCAAATTTTCCAGTTCTACAGAAAAAAGGGAGGAGGGACCATGAATAAACTGTACCTACCTTGAGCTTTGAGAATAGCTGCTTTTCCTCGCCCAGCTCCAGACCCCTGGTTTTTATTCTTCATGCTCTTTAGCATAGGAGCATTCTTCAACATATCTGGTAAGATGAGAAACCGTATCTTGCTGCCCCTGATGTACACCTGCTCAAGCTGTGCCACGCGGCCATCTCTGTACGTCACTGTTATGTTGGACATCTGGAAGGCAAAAACCAGTCAGTGCCCACAGAGGCCTCAGCTGTGACACGAGGCATCCACGACCCTTTAAATGCACTCTGCGCCTGCTGGCCAGGACTTTCACCTTCTCCCCCTTTTACAAACTAGTTTTATCAGCTTTGTTACTTTTGTTTTTCATATTCAATAAGGTTTTAATAAAGCTGCTCTAGTCCTAACTTGATAACATGCATTAAATAAACTTTGGTTTCTCAAATCAAGGTTTATTCTTATGCTTGGTGGCTTTTACTAAAGAACTCCAGACAACGTTTTTCACAGAACAGAACCGTAAAACCTTGATCTTACTGACAGAAATGCCCAAGCTGACTCTAAAACTGGAAAGAATAAGCTCTGGGCTCTTTGGAGTAGTCTGTAATGCTGAATTCACCTCACTGTGGTAGGAAGCAGCAGCACAGTATTCTAAAAGCAACGGTCTTTCAATCAGACTATGAGCCTTCCCAGCCCCAGCCCTCCCTCCACCCCTGTGGGGTTCGCACCTGACAGTTCATGTTGTCCTCGGCTTCAATGAGTTTGCCCCGGTAAACCTCGCCCGTGTTGGTCTCACAGGTGACGATGTGGCCCTCGGCCTCGTGCAGGACTTTGATGGGCACGCCGATGGACATGGCTGCGGTGCTGTGGCTCTACCCCTGACACAAGGAGCAAACAAAGCTGTTAGAACAGAGAAAGTTGTACACTGGGCTCCAGCTACACAACCCACGGCCTTCCCCAGGGGAAAGCACTGATTTTCTCACTTGTCCAAACACACAGTATGCTTTGACTATGCGTTAATAAAACTCCCCTAGGGAGGCGCCCCTGGAAGACTTTAAATATGAGAAGCCAGACTTTTCCAGGTCTCTTCCGAACCACGAAATTCACTGTAAAGTCCCAGATAACGAACCACTCGTATCGCCAGGGGAGCACCTCCATAGCAAACAACCCCAGGTGCATCCCACAGCGGCAGGGCCAGGCTGGTCACCCGCGGGCAGCACGGCCGCGCCCGGGGGCCGCATCGCCCGAGTACCGGGCCCGGCCCACCCCGGCCGGACCAAGCCCA
>JAOXXN010000212.1:12424895-12454867 GCA_026770055.1 Myrmophylax atrothorax | reverse complement strand
GGGGCCGGCTCTGAGCGGGCGGCGGGTGCCGCGGCCGCCGCCATGAAGAGCCCCCGGGAGGCCGGGGAGCCGCCGCCAGGTCAGTACGGCCCGGGCGGGGACACAGCGGAGTGCGGGTCCCCGCGGAGAGATCGGAGGGGACAGAGGACTGCAGGTCCCCGGGGAGGGACCGGGAGGCACAGCGCAGTGCGGGTCCCCGGGAGGGACCGGAGGGGACAGAGGAGTGCGGATCCCCGCGGAACGGGCCGGGGGGCACAGTGCAGTGCGGGTCCCCGGGGAGGGACTGGAGGGGACAGCAGAATGCAGGTCCCCGGGTAGGGACCGGAGGGCACCGGGGGGACAGCGGAGTGCGGGTCCCCGCAGAGGGACCGGAGGGGACAGCAGAGCGCGGGTCCCCGCGGAGGCACCGGGGGCTCCTGCCCACTCCAGCGGAGCCCAGGCGGCCTCTCGGCCCCGCCGGTTTCGCCGGCAGCGGCGATGTGGAATGCCCGGCCCCCCCGGTAAGGGGGTCGTGGGGGGAGCTGGCACAGCGCAGAGAGGCTGCGGGCGATTGACAGCCACGGCAGGGACAGGCTCGCGTCTGTCTCGGGACAGCCGAGAGCACCGCGGGACAGCCCTGGGGGTGTTGGGAAGCAGGTGGTGGGAGCGGGACGGCCAAGGAAACTCGTTACTGCTCCGTGAAGCCTTCGCGTAGAGAACGTGCACCTCGCGGGTAACTGGGGCGCTGGGTGTTAACAGAGAGGGGACAAATTCATAACATGCCAAGAAAAAATGGTGACAAAATACTTTACAGGTCCTGTTTCAGTAGAATCTGGGGATTGGAGTTTCATCTTTTTTTTCCCTTAAGATACCTAAAAGCACCTTAAACTACATTAATTAAAAAGGCCGAATATACTGATGGGTGTGCCAGTCTTCAAAGTTGTGATTAAACAGGGGCACAACTAGGAAAAAATATTTAGAAAGAGTCCAGAATCTCTGCGTTGGCTCTTCCCTGCAGTAGGCTATAGCTTTGTTTAATAACAAATAACATTATTTAAAAAGTTTTTTAAATAAAATTACATCAAAACTAGACCATGTGATGTCAAATATGTTTTTATTCCCATCATAAAACGTAGCTGACCTTGTGTTAAGAAAACTTCTCAAAGGCCTTTTCTAGATCAAAGGTTACTGAGAAAAGCCCTTTATGATTAACTCAGGATGCTGAAGTAGCAGTGACAGGCACAACTCTTCACGCCCTTCCAGTGGTGAGCATGTTCCTGAAACTGAAACCACCACCCTGCCAGCTCCATAAAAATAAAAACTGAGGCAGAGGGATGGAGCTACTTGTATTCTGGGGCTTTTTGGTAGAGATTACTCTTTTTCCCTCTCCACTGAATTTTTGAGGGTGTTGATACAAAAAGACAAGTGGTGCCACTTGTGAGCTTTATCAAAATTACTCATGTGAATTACAGCTCTGAGGAAAAAGACATGGGCAGCACAGGGGGCTTGCAAGAGATCCATGCCCAGAGATCTTGGTTGTGTCCCTTTTTCAGTTTGGTTTAACTCTTCTTGTGGCACAGAAGTACGGAACAAGAGGAAGGATGAATACCTGTGCCTTACCAACTGTCCTCTAGGAGATACTCCTGCCTAGTTGAGGGCTGGCAGATATGTCACCCCACCAAAAAGAGTAAAATTAAACTTCCCAAGGAAAAGAGGGTGGAAAGGCA
Organism: Myrmophylax atrothorax; assembly: GCA_026770055.1. NCBI lineage: Eukaryota > Metazoa > Chordata > Aves > Passeriformes > Thamnophilidae > Myrmophylax > Myrmophylax atrothorax. The sequence continues at coordinate 12,453,161 of JAOXXN010000212.1, read as the reverse complement.
GAGTGATCCAGGTATGGAACAATAAAGGAGTATGAGATTAAACCAAGTGCTTGACTGTACAGAAATGCTAAATGTACATTACTCCCCCAAGAAATAAAAAAATCTACCTGCCCATCAGATAATGTAAAAACATGTTCCTAAGTTTCCATTACTGTAGTGCTGAGGACAAGCTGACTTTTAATGATCTGGGAAAACATCCTTGTATGGATTGACATGCTTTGTGTTTTGCTCACACAGTTGACTGCATCCAGCTGAAAGTGCCAGTGATTCAGCAGCTGTACCACTGGGACTGCGGGCTGGCCTGCTCCAGGATGGTGCTTCAGTAAGTGGCTCTTTCTGTGGGAAATCCCATTCCGTGGGGAGGGGCAGCAGGAAGCAACATCCAGGGAGAAGAGGTGTGTTGAACAGCTGTGAGTTTAGCTTAGTCTTAGGAGTGCAACAGTTTCTGAGGTGCCCTTGGAGAGTGACTGCTGCTTGGGCCTGACACCCAGAAGGAGCAAGGGAAAATACAAACTGAGGTGAACTTCGAACCCTTTGGAGTAATTGCCTGCTTTGACAGATGCAGAATACCTAATCAGCTCTATGAACTTTGCAGGCTGGCATGGCATAAGCTCAGAGAAAGCCTTCCCTCTTTCCTGTTGTTACAATTCAGAACTGATCCCAAGCACAGTGATTGACGCAATTCCTTTCTGTGCTTTCAAGTGCTGGGCAGGTGTATCCCAGGTGTATCCCAGTTAATGAGTGTACTGTACCTGTACTGCCTCTGTCCTGCTGAGCCCCCAGCCTGGGGGATAAGTGTTTGTGTTCCAGGAGTAGTTTCAGCTTCAAAACTGTGTTGCCCTTTGGTGGTTTCTTTTTGGTTTAGTTTTGGTTTTACTTTTTTTGAACTAGTAGCTGTCCTGCTGAACTCCTCTTTCCTTCCACAGAGGAACATGAGCTTAGGTGCAGGAGAAATACCTATTTAGATGTCCACTTAGTAGATATGAAGCAGAAGATTTTCATTTCTCTCCATCCCTTCTGCCAAGACGTTAGTCCGTGTGCTGGTAATTTCCCATCTTGACTACTGTAACCTCTACTCCCTTTACCTCTCTGCCACTCCAGTCTGCCCAAAACTCAGCTTCCAAGATTAATCTTCTCACCCTGCTGATCTGACCTTGTTTGCCCTGCATTCTCAATTCTAGTCCTTTTTTTGTTTTCATTTACTTCCATTCATTTTCTTACTTTGAGAACTCTGCAATTGCCTCTCCCCATCCCTTTGCAACCTGTCCCAAGCTTCCTCCTTACTGCATCTCCCCTTTTTTTGCCTTTTGTGTCATCAGTGCCTAAGACAAGCTTCCTTTGAACATTTATTGAATTCCTTTATGGTTCCTCCTTTTGAAACCCATGTATTGCGTGAAGGAAGTTTTAGTCTTTAACACTTCTGTGTTGGCTCTAATACACTTGTACATTCAGACTGTAAGCCCTTCAGGACAGAGTTCTATACCAGTTTGCCTCTGGTACAGCACCTGTACACTTCCAGTACTATAAAACAGTCAAGGTACCCACACATTTCCAATTTTAAGAAATCAGCAATAAATCCAGTTAAATATCCCCTGCTCCCTTCCCTTACATTTCTGGCTCCTTTGTGGGTTGGTTTTTTGTTTTTGTTATTTCTTAGCCAAGCCCACTGTTTCAGTTTTTATCTGCTGTGATGTGGAGGCTTGGGTTACAGCACTCACTTTGCTTCTCCTAAGATCTGTGCTTCCCTTCCCCTGCCTTCCCTAATCCCATAGGTACCTGAATCATTTGGACAACGATGAGTTTCAGAAAGCCATCCAGGAACTCCAGTTAACAAAGAGTATCTGGACTATTGACCTGGCCTACCTAATGCGGCACTTTGGTGTTAAGCATAAATTTTGCACCCAGACACTTGGAGTGGACAAGGGCTACAAAAACCAGGTTAGTATTCTCATCTGCTGGGGGAGAGCAGGCAGATTTCAAAGCCTTGAGTGTCATGCTGTGTTACTGTCAACCAGCCACAGTTAATTTGGCCTTTTGCCAAAACTGGCACAAATCCTTTCCAGAGCCAGCGTGATCTCAGATATTTTACATCTTTGATTCCATGGTATGAATTTTTGAAAAAGTTTTCAGGTAGTGTTCATGAAAGGTTCCAGCCTATTTGATGGCCTTGGATGCTGAAGCCCCACATTTATCTACAGAACAGGTACAGCCTGAGCAGCTGCAGTGTTGGCTTCCACACTGTCCCTGCTGTGCCTTAGCCCTGACCTGCCAATCCACTTCTGGAGGTGAGAGGGGAACTCAGCCTCCTGTCCACTGGGAGCTTGGCCTCTGCAGGGCTGCCAGCAAGGAGCCAAGGGGAGGGTCTGTCGCAAGTCCTGCCCAGTTCCCCCTAGACAGGCTTCTCTTGTGTAGGCAGCTGGATGGAAACTGCAATAACTGACCAGGAGCAAAGTTAAACTTGTAATTCAGAGCAGGAATCTTTGTCCTGCTACCAGTGAACTGAGGGAGAGATCTTTTATCCCATAGCCAGATATCCAACTTAGGCAGGCCCTTGATAGCAGGGCCTGTAAGGGATGGCTTACCCAAGGTAAACATCATTCCAGTTCAGAACTTCTGTTATCTCCACAGTCATTTTACAGGAAGCACTTTGACACAGAGGAGAATCGAGTGAATCAGCTCTTTGCACAAGCCAAAGACTGCAAGGTGCTGGTGGAGAAGTGGTAAGCTTCTTGTTTTCCTTTCTCTGGAGATTCTATGGGCCCCATGCTTTTCTTGGAGGGAGCAAGCTAAACTGCTGAAAGAAACTGAAACCAAGCCCTGAGCCCTTTTTTGTGAAGTATCTCAAAAAACCTCAGGGGCATCAAGAGCTAGTAATGAAGTTTGAGGAAAAATAGTCCTGATGCAGATTAAGTGATTTGAAAATGGTGGCAGGAGATGACTATTTATGTTTTGAATTTGATTAACCATTACAGTTAGCCAGTAGGGAGTGCCTACAGCTCTCTAATTGTCCATTGTTGCAATTACAGGGAGTGCTATGTGGGCACAGAACCCATTGTTCGCAGAGCTATGCAAACATTATCTCTGTTCCTAGACAGACATGCAAAGTACAAGCTGGCATAGCTTGTCACTAAGCATGTGTGGTTCTTTTTCTGCAGCACAGTAACTGTTCAAGACATCCAGAACCACCTGTCCCAGGGTCACGTAGCCATCGTCCTAGTGAACGCAGTCCTGCTGCTCTGTGATCTCTGCTCCAGTCCTGTCAAATACTGCTGCTTCCTGCCCATCGGACAGAAGTGCTTCTGCAGGAGTCCTGACTACCAGGGCCATTTCATCGTGTTATGTGGCTACAACAGAGCCTCAGGGAGTATTTACTACAACAACCCTGCCTATGCTGACCGTGAGTAGCTGTTCTTTTGGGTGGATTCTCGGCCACCACGTTACTAACAAGCCACAGCTGGATTTCCTCTCATAGTGCATGTGCATTTCAAGCATCACTACCCAATTTGCCAGAAGAGGTTTTGCCACATTAATTACATCAGTGCTGCATTTTGTGCTCTGATTTACTCAGGCCATTCAGATATGCATTTTAGCAAGTGGCTTGTTTGGCTTTCAGATGGGGTAGTGAGAGAAGCTGAACTGTCCATGTGCAGAATGTAACGGAATGGCCAATTTAGCACCTATTTGCAGCATTACTTTAGGGAGCACTTTGAGAGGAAAAGATGTACCTGAGTAAAGCTGTAGCCTAAGCTGCTAGGTCTGGTCTGTATACTAGTTATGTTGTTTGTGGAGGCTGTAAGAGCCTTTCACTGGCAAATCCTTCCATACTTTTCATACCATTTTTTTCCTCTTTAACAGGAACATGCTGCACGAGCATCAGCAACTTCGAGGAAGCCAGGACAAGTTATGGCACTGATGAAGATATTCTGTTCATCTACACGGACAGCTGACATGCACAGGGCACTCTGCTGCCCCCTGCCCAGCCTGCAGGGCAGCTGGCTGCTCGTCTCAGGGCTCCCCTGCACACACCTCGCTCCAGAACCGCAGTGGGACCTTACAAGGGAGGCTTTACAGACATTGACAGGACTGTATTACAATGCTGTCTTTATCTTTTTTTTCCCTGATGATGTATCTGATTTACAATGTATGTCTGCAGTTTTTTGTTGGTTTCATTTTTTTTTTTTTAGTAATTTTCAACATTGCACATCAACATTGCACATTTGACAGCAGTTCTAAAATACAGGCTGAGAGCCTGTTCACTCGCAGTTTATTTTCAAATTAAACACGTAAGAAAAAAGCACCAAATTTATGAAGTTTAACACTTGGTAATACATGCATAGGTTTAGGTAAACAAAGAAAAAAAATAGAAAATGCCTGTTTCTCTCTCTGTCAAAGCATCAAGGGCTCATCTTCATCCTAAATCTAGGGATTTGAAGTTCAGCAGAAGGAAAAAATACTAACTTAAACCACTTCTAAATAGAAAAAAATGCCTTTCTAGCTCACCAGTATTGTCTGCATTGTAGGAATGAAAAACATCTACTCAAGGAAACTTCCTATGTACTAAATTCACCTTATACAGATTTGGCATTTTGCAACTGCATTAAATTTTGGGTTGTAGTTAGTGGTATTGTTCCCTTGCTCCATCCACTCAAATCTCTTTTGGCTAAGTCCTCTCAGCGACTGCTTAGAGCTCCCAAAGTTTAAATTAAGAGATTTCATTTCCACCTAAAAGTCTTTATTGCTCTCTGCACAAAAACCTCTGAATGTTATGCCACCCACATGTGCCAGTTTCTGCAGAATCCATTCTAAACTTAACTAAGGAAATACAAAAAATGGCCATCCACACTAATGGCATATATTTGGTGTGTAAATACCTGACAGCATCGTCTGCATTGTAACTAAAATGTTGACTCATAGAGCCAAATTTTGCTATTGATGTTAGTTCAGTGACCTTCCAGAAAGAGCTAAAAATCAATTAAGAAAAGAGGAAATACAAGTATCTCTGCTACAAGTACCAGGCAGGAACTCAGATTTTTCTAGCTCTTATTCTACAGCTCTGTGTGGATTAAGCTGGAGTTACTGTATTCAGACAGTAGGTGAAATTGGCAGCAGCCCATTCATAACCGTGTCCTCTATTACCTGGCTTTAATTAGCTGGCTGAGGAGCACTCTGAAGTGTAATAAATAGCCACCTATTTCAGCTTTACCCATCCCAATTTCCAAGTCTCATCTTCAGTTCTGCCTATGTGGAAGTGGGTAGAAAAATAAGAATTGATGTAAAACTAGGAAAAGTTTAGTTTGCACTTAAGAGATCCCACACCTTTGGCATGGTTTTAGGAAAAAACCTGTTCAAGTTCTGGAACTCCATGGAATAACAGTAAAAGGATATTACTATTTAGTGGTGGATATAATAAATAGGAATCTACTTTCAGCATGGCAAAAAACTTTCTAAAATAAATATTTTATCAGTTGTTGACTTACTGAAAAGTATCTATTAAGTGTTCACTCAGTACACTTAGTAGAGTCAAGAGTGCTCCTTTGTATAAAGGCTAAAAATAGTAACAGACACCTAAAATGTGATACCCTTGAAAAAGTTCCAAACAAAAAGTATGTGACAAGATATTTTCAATGTGTGTCAGATTTTGCTTATCATTGGTGAGGTTCAAAATGTATTCTGGCACTGATCCTTGCAAAATGAGTAACAGGTTGGCTGTGCTTTGGGTAGAACTGGTACATTAATGCCACCAGCAGAATCCCTGCAAAAGGTACAAACCCTGTTGTAGGTACTGCCTTTTAACTCCCCCAGAGTAAGTCACCAGAAAGCTGATCTGGGAATTCTTATTTCCAGGTCCAGAATCATGATGTTTGATTTAGAGAGATTGTATTAGTTCTGTTAATAATTACCAGGTGTGTGAACTACAGGCTGTTCCAGTACTTCCTTAACCCATGCATTTTCAGGTAGGTAGTTCATTCAATACCATTAAACTGCCAGGATTTGTCTTAGACCAGGCTTGGTTAGTTAAATAAAAACAATTTGTACAAAAGGCTTGTAATTGACATTTAGCATCTTACTGGTTCAGCTAACAAAAATGAATCTTGAGCTTATAGCTACAACATGAACTAAAGGGTAAGCTAAGTGTTCTGAAGTGCACAGAAAGGTGTAACAATAATGACTGGTGTTGGATACCCAGGGTTTAAATGCTTCAACAAAAGTGAAACACAAACAAAGCTGTCTAAGCTAGTGCAGAAAAAAGAAGAGCTCCACTATTGCTCAGGATCTTGCTGCCAAATGGAACACAGTTACGAGAGATGAAAACATGAGGAAGAAGCAAAAGCCAAGTGAAAAGACTTATGTGACACAAATTCAGATGAAAAACCAGCTCACTACACAAACATTTAGAACATCTGCATTTTCTGAAACTTTGTTTCCCATTACAAGACTGTCTACCAAAACACCCATTCTGAAAACGTTCTGTTGCTTTGTTTCCGACAGGATGTCAATAGCAAAGGAAGGGGATTTTACCTGCAGGGATTTTATACATAAATATATTTTTATTTGTAATTAAGCCATTCTCAATAAAGGTTTAAACTCACAGATAACCCTGTAACATTTTGTATCAAGTGCCTTTCTTAACCAACTTATTAGGAAAATGTTTTGAGGATGTGTTATGGGTTTAACCAGAAACATCAGAGCTGAAATTGTAGTTTGGATAAACAAGAGTTCAAATATTTCTTACAGCTGTAAATTCATAGTTGCAGCTGTAAACTCTATTCAGTCTGCATTGCCTGAGCACCTGCTGCATCACCTGAATCATACAAAGCAAAATTTCAAAATGCATATGTTGACAATAGCAAATGTACCATTATTACCCAAATTCCACAGGTGTTTTGTGTACTCCACAACCACTGAATATCCTCCTGGAGTGCAGCCCCAGGGAAGAAGTTTTCCTTACCCCTCCTGATCTCCCAGAGCAGCTCCATGGCTTTCTGTTCACAGGGAAAAGGGTGCAACTGCCCCAGCCATGCCTGTGCTTTACCCAGGGTTTCTACTTCTGCCTTCCAACATGTCACTGAGCTTTGGAAAATCCTCAAAGCACCTGTCTCAGAATGACTTTGCACCTTGAAGGAGCCCATCAAAGACACCAATCCAACTGTAGTTGTGGTGTAAAGGGAAACAGAACCAAGGGGGTCTTGCTTTACAGCACCCACAGATCTTCAAACAACTAGAATATGTCCAGGGCATTACTCAGCTCTAACAGAACTGCATCAAATAGTTTGTAGTTAGGAAAAAAAACTCAAAACACCAGATGATAACAGTTTATGCCTCTTTTCTCCCTAAAGTACATATTTGATTAAAGGTTAAAAACCAGAAAGGAGAAGTAAACAGAGGCACAGTGCAAAGATTATGTAAAATTTTACGTCCTGTGAACTCCCCATCAAACCACAGTATACTGAATAAATTTCATTATCATTTTATATCTGTGTGTTCCTACTAGATGTATTTCTAGTAAGGAACAAAACTTTGCATTCATTAGTGTAAATAACAAACCAAACACTCAATAAGCCATTTTCAATTATTTTACTTAATGCAGTTTTGAATCCTATTATTTAAGGTTGATTACAGGAAATTAAACTAACAACATTAAAATAACAACTTGTGTTCCACAGGACAGCTATCATTCAACAGTACCTTTTAATTTTTCTTGTAACATTTGAGTGTACTGAGATGCTCTCTCTCACTCTTTGATGATATTGGGTATGAAGTAAGGCTGGATTGCTTCAGCGAGCTTTTCTGCATACATGTCATACCTACCAGTCATCTGGAAAAGAACAATCAAAGCTTCAGTTCTTTCAGGGAGCTACTAAAGTACTTCAGTAGAGAATATTTATATCCACTGGGGTTTTCTTTATGACAACATAGGATTTAATTATCCCAAACAGCAAAATCGTAATTCACTCAGAATTCAAGACCTGCAGTACCTTAGCACAAGCCAACACACTTTTCATAAAAGAACTCACATTGTGTTGCCTAAAATGATATTTCTACCCCAAAAAGCTGTATCTTTCTACCCTAAAAAGTGAAAGTTTTAAATCATGCTGATCTTAGGAGTAGATAGGAAGGAGTTCCAGTCTCTAGCAGTACTGAGGACTAAAACAAAAGATCTGTGTCCACAGAAGTAAGCAAGATGTTTTATTCATCAACAAAGCCTACTTCAGAAGTTGCCACCTGTTTTTCTCCTTTTGCTTGCCTTTGTTGTTCCAGCAGGGTATTTGTGGGGCCTGTTGTAAGCTTGATCAGATTAAAAAAAGGAACTAGAGTGTCATTTGTTTAAAAAGAAATAACTCTGGTCACCCACTAAATCAGTGTATGATACTGGCATATGTAACACCCCCCACAGCTTGTCCTGGCACAACTGAAGGGTCAGCAAGCTGCTGTGCTGAGGCAGCTGCTTCTTCAACCAGCACTGCTGCTGGAGAAATTAAATCAAATTACACCCTCAGGAAAGATGATCTAAATCAGCTTTATCTCAGAAAACACAAAAAATAGTAATAAATAAGTTTGTTAAAGCCATGTGGAGTGGCTTGCAGCCATCTTAATCTGATTTAGATAAATTCAAGTGTGTTAGGACGCTTCAGAGACAGATGCACACAGTACACAGTACTTTCTCTGTAGTTTCAACATATCCACAAATTCAGACAGTTAGCACGGCAAGAAGTTTGCATTCAGAAAGTTCTCAGGAGCTTGTGGGTTTGGGGTTTCCCTAAATTTCACCAAAACTGACAATGAAGACCTTGAAGAATATTTACTACTACCATATTAGATCAGATCAGAGACAAATGCCTACGTACTCTGGACAAGGAAAGCACAGACACTTCCCCAGCAGTCCTCAGAGCTCTTGGCAATCCACACTTAGGGCCCATTTGAAAGCTACTGGCTTAGTTTCCCTGAATGTGGTTAGTCCTTTTCTGAATCTACTTATGCCTTTGGCCTCCAGAACATCCTGACAATTTAAGCTCCAGATTGCTATTAAAAAAAAAATAGCTGCCTTTTAACTATTTTAAGATCCTAGAATCATTATGAAAGCTTATTTTCTCTAATATTATATTTGCTTTATAATCAGGCTTACCTTAAAATTCCATTTGTCCCCGACTTGCCTGCAGAGGTTGAGGTCCATCTCTACCACGAGCAGCCCATCCCGAGTGCGAGACAGTCCCGGTGTCCTGCTGCCGTCCGGTGCTGCCACGTAACTGGAGCCATAGAAATGGCCCAGCTCATGGTGTGCTTAAAGACATTTTTATAAAGAATGTAAAACCCTCTGCAATTTAACATGCAGTGTACCATAAAACCTGGCTCAGTTTCCTGTGGTTGCTCACTCCCTGTCCTTTAGGCAAGACATTGTCCTGAAGAGTCCCAGCACGACCCTAAAGGAACTGCAGTTCTGGCCAGAAACTACTTTCATGCACTGTACACTATCAAATTAACAGGATAAACTCACTGCCCTGCCCTTCAAATAATGCACAATTATGCTTTTCCATTATTAAATCTCTGAACTAAAGGCTTTGCTCTCATAGTTTTTTATTTAGCATTTAAATGCAATCCAAGTGTCAAATCACACCTTTCTAAAACAGCTGACAGAGATTCACTCACTTGATTTTCAACAGAAGGTCAGAGATGAAAACACCAGGATTTGAGCACAGAAAAGATACTATTTCATATTGCACAGCTCTTGAGTTGTGCCAAAAATCAATCACATCTATTGTACCACTAAGCAAGGGATACCACTGATCTTTTTCATGCAGCTGCTAAAAACACTTAGCTCCAAAACTGGCTAAAAAGGCTCAGGCCCACTCTGGATGAAGCCAGAAGCAGCCATGGTTGTCATGGGTCAAATTACAGTGTTCAACATACAAGTACATACAATTAAATCTGAGTTTCTTTTTCCATCAACTTCCAGCAAATCTGGGAAACTGGACCAAATGGCATGGCTGGAGATACAGGCTAGGGCTGTTACTGTTCATAGAATCATAGAATGGTTTGGTTTGGAAGTGACCCTGAAGATCATCTTCTTCCAACCCCCTGCCACAGGTAGGAACACCTTCCAGCAGACAAGGTAGCTCTCAGAGCCCTGTCCAACCTGGCTTTAAATACTTCCAGGGCTGTGGAATAACTCTTAATAATCTGAAAACTGGAAATAAAATGTCGCACATGCAGTGACAACACGGTGACACGCAGTGACAACACAGGCTGATTTGTGGGATTTGTGTCTCCCAGTCCTACAACACTGCATTGACTCTGAAACTCTCAGTCCTCTGAAAGTGTAGAGAAACCTCAGGGGAGGTCACACCGTGGTCCCAGCACCATGCCCAGGAAACACTCCTCTCCAGCTTACAGACAGCAGTGCCAGGTGAGGCAGTCACGAGGCACCCCAGCTGCCACAGGACAGACACTTGCAGGACAGCTGTCCTTTCTTCAGACTTTCCAGGTAACAAGTATTAGCAACCACTGAAGGTGATTTCTGAACATACCTTTTCCACCATCTCCAGAAGTAAAGGCATTTTTGTAGTATTCCTGTGAAATAAGAGGAATCCATAGGTGGCAGTGTAATTCCATTTCTTTCAAGACATCCTTGCTAGTCTATCATATCTAATTTGGAAGTTTGTATAAATCTATGAAGATTTTTTCTGGCACACTATCAGCACTGTCTAAAGGGAGTCATCAGAGGGGCCTAGTTTGTGATGGATAGAATAGAACACAAGATCTTTTATCAGTGCCCGTTGCTCACACACTTGGAGAACACGCCTTGTAAGTGTTTCACAAGCTTAAAAAAGAGGCAAAGGAGGAGATATTTAACCAAATGTATCTTTTTGGATCACAAAAGGCAAACGTATTCACATAACAGCAAGAACAAGTCTGGATTTTTGCAGGGAACCTTATTAAAACCCATAAAAATAGGGTATTTGTACTCATCTAAAGGCAAGGATGTCCAATTGTGTGCAATATTGATTTTCATTATAGAATTTTATGCTCCAGAAAGAGCTGGTATCTGTACAACAGCCACCAGATGTGTACTACTTACTTGAGGATATATTTAATTTTCAGTCATGTTGGCTCAAAGAATACTGATTTCACCACAGAAACCAGGAGAGTTAGCAAAAGGGCGGGTGCCTATGACAAAGATTCAATTCAAGAACAGGAAGCAGCTGCAACCAAACAGCAGGCTGCCAGCAACGAGGCAGCTCTCAATCTCTTTATCACTGTGCATCTTCTAATCACAGACTCACAGGCTCTAATACAGTAGTTGCATGGTAGAGGAATCCACGCACTCTAGTGCTGTTAGTCCATTCCCTTGCATTACCTCATGCTCCAGCAGCCAAGTTATGAAAAGCAACGAAGCCCTGAGAGGATACGCACCGTTCCCACTCTGTTGATGGCACAGGTGAAGCAGTGATTGGCTATGGCGGCATTCCTGGCTTCGATTGGCCACAGCGACTCGCTGCAACAGAGAGGAGGCGGCAGGGACTCACCACTGGGACACCTCTGTGCTCCATCCACATTCGGGCTCACACTGCACACTGTCTCTCAAGACAAAGTCAGCTGTTTACACTGGGCTTGCTCTTACAATCAAAACACCCCCACAGACAGCCAAGCACTAGAATTATTTTCTGTGAAGTTACAGGTATAAACAACTCTATTTGATAAACTGGTAAATTGTGGCTTTGTCATGGAAAACAAAACAACAAAATTACCACATCTCATGATTTTCAAAGCAATCTAAGTGTTAAATATTTTACTTCCCAAATTATGCAAAAAATTTGCACAGGTGCTAACACATTCCATTAACTTTCATAGACCAAGCATCACTCTGCAAAAAAGCTGTAAAGGATTCATACATGTTGCCTCCTTTTTTCCCCCAAATGGTCCAGGAGATGCTTTTGCAGCAGTGAATGAAAAATTAAATTAAAATTTTTTAACAATAAAAAAACTAAAGAAAAAGAAAATAAACCCATTCCACCAAAATGTCCTACTTCTGTTACTTCAACCACAGTTTTCATAGCACTTTTCAGAAAGTCATTTCCCCATGGTAGGTTGATACAAAAGAAAGTGTGTTTAACAACATCATCCTGATAACTTCCCAGTAATAATTTATTAAACCAATCACTAAATTTACAAAAAAATGAGAAATGAAGAATAAAAAAAATCCTTCTAACAAGCCTCTACCTCTTTTCCAACAGAAATTCCAATTCTGACAGATGTTTAAATCTGAAATAGTCTTCTTTTTATTAAATAGTTTGATACACAGGGATCAGACATGTTAAACAGGAGGTCTGGAAGTATTCAGAGCTTCAAAATAAAGGTGATACAATTTGTACACTCCTGTGACAGCAAATACCTGCCAGATTTGGAATATCAAACAAGGCTGCAAGCATCCAACTCATTAATCTGCCAGTCAGACTCAAGAATCTTCAGAGATGGTCACTGACTGATTGGAAGGACTTGGATTATTGCTTCTTCTCTCAATTGCTTCAAGTCTGGCACTCAGCTTTTTTAAGAAAAAGGGATCTTACTGAAAAGCTCCAGCAAATTACAATTTCACAGAAGAGGAGAGACAGGAAGAAAAGGCTGTATCCAAGAAGTGACCCCAGAGTTAGATAAGTGTATTTTCTTAGGCCCCTGAGCTGGTTTTCATTTTTCTCTTAGAAAATCAAGCCAGGATGGTGCAATCAATGTCAGTCTTCAGAAGGTTAACCTCAAGGGAAAGTTTACACTGGTTCAGTCTGGTTCAAGAGGCCTAATAATCAAAAAATTGTCAACTGTTTTAAAAAGATGCTTCTGAGAAGAGAAGGTTTCTCTCAGCTTGGCTCTGAAAACTGCAGTTTGATATCATGCTCCTACACAAGCTGGCATGATAAGCCCGGATCTAAAGGACTGCTGTCTATCACAAAGCAAAAATATTACATGAATAATCTAAATAAACTCTCCCTAGCTTTCAGAACACCAGCTGGATGCTGGTTAACACTGTCTCAAAGGCAGAAGACCTGCAGATGTACAATAAAGTTCTGGAAGAGAATCAGTGACTGGAAGCAGCCTGGTAGGCCAGAACTCCAGGTGAAGAATGCAGGCTCCTTTGTGAAGGCTAAACAAGGAGACAACACCTCCAGTTCCAAGACCTCAGCAAGGTGCTCCTGTGGCCCCAGTGAGGGGGTCGGAGGTCAGTTAACCCAAAAAACAAGCAATAAGTCAGTTTGTATTTTACCTGAGTGCCCCAATAGTGGCTGAAGGGTTAAAGATGATCTCTGCTCCATTCATGCTGAACATGAGCCAGTTCAGAGGGTGGTGGCGCCCATAGCAAATATTCACAGCAATGGTTCCAAACTGAGTCTGGAACACTGGGTGTCCTGTATTTCCTTCCATATAGTAAGTAGACTACAAATAAGGAAAGCAGAAGAAAAATCGTATAAAGGCAGACTTCTCAAAACAGTGGAAAGAAGTACCACGCCCATTGCTTTGGACCTCCCTGTTTCTGATAACCAGCTGGAAATCATTAGATCACAAGTGAGGACAACACTTCATTGAGAACACCGTGCGCTCCGACGGGTGCACAGCACTAAGTGGCTCCATGGCTGCTGAGATCAAATTCAAGCCCATTTCTGTTTTCTCTCACTCTAAGCACTGTGTGACTATGACCAGCTCTTCTATCACTGCTAGAAATTCCTACAGAAGGTTAGGACAGAACCACAAATCACCAAGCTTTAGGCAGCTCTATTAGTACATTCACCAGATGAGAAAATTCTTCATCGTGATCCTTTTATTTGGATTCTGCTGATTGAATATATTTCCAGTTTTTTCTTCTATTTTCAGTTTCTTTTATTACAATAGCAGAAGAAAAACAAGAATGCTGTTGCTTCAGGGAATTCATCAGTTCTTACTTCTTTATTCCTCACCAGAGGTCACAATCATCTCCACAGCAACAAAGTGTGAAGCCTCAAGGATTGATTTTTGTTTCTGTGCCCTCCCACACACAGCTGAATAGGCCACAGACCAATCTTTCCCTTTCCATTTAGTTCTCACTGATTCAATGGTCATGATTTTAACAAGATTCATTCCCTATCTGCTCTACAGAGACAATCCACAAGAAATACTTTCAAATGCAACATTTCCTTGAGGTTTAACTTTGTTGATAAAGAAAACAACATTAAAGTAACACAGATGAACATAATCCTTTCCTGTAACCTGAGTGGTTTGTAAAGTTGCTCTATCAGAATCTCTCAGCTCAGGAGAACAGACTTAATGCTCTGCTAACAAAACTAGCCAAAGACTGTGCTGTTTTGGGCAAACACTACTTGATTCCATAACAAGGTAGATACAAGAAGAAATGTCAAATCCCTACAGTACAGCTGCAAGCTATAAACAGATTGTTTTGTAGTAACTCTGGTATTTAGTATTCTAAGAACTACCTTTTTAGCAACTATGCAAAACTCTTAATAAAACTCTATTTATGCTTGACATGAAAAAGTAAAGATCTTTTCTTTTTTTAGGTGCCTTTCATTACAGTTTCACAGCTGGAAAAAACAAGTTTCTTGGAATCTGCTGATGCTCCACAAAACAATCTGAAAAACTGAAAGACATCATTTTTTAGCACAAACACCAGGAATTTATTTTTTGTTGGATTAAATAAGGAACAAATAAAAAAATGTGGAGCGTAAGTGATGGGTTTGTTTGTTACTCCTTTGCTAGTTAAAGGAGAGACCTGATAAAATAAGTATCAAAATTAATTGTTAAACATAGAAGGTAACACTGGTGACTGACAGGCCTGTGCCAGAAATTCATTGTGTAGAGACCCTTAACAGCCTTCTCTGAAGAAACACAAACCAGCCTGATCAGGTCTGGAATCCCAGGTCAAAACTTCCAGAGGTCTTTGAACATGAAATTTCAAGACCCAAAATAACTTCTTAAGTTAATAAAAAATCAGTTTAGGCTCTGAAGCCTCAGTTTGGTGACTGGAGTCAGACAGGAAACACAAGCAAGTGCAGGTATAGAGCAGTGCCTGGTGCTTAGAAGAAATGCCTCTGTTAATTACTTATTTTAGCCGACAAGGAGAGATTTAGTTAGGTAAGACAATGTATTTTTAGACTTTGGTTAATTTTTAATCCTCCTCTTTCTACTTAAGATAATTCTATGGATGGATAAACACATTTCAGATCTACCAGTTTTCTTCTGACACTGCCTTTACTGCCAGTTCAGTTTCTGAAGCTGATTCTGGAGGGCAGCCCCAAACCTGCTGGGGGTTTCAGGGGCAGCAATGTGGTTTGTAAACAGAGGATGCCACAAACCAGCTACTCAGTCAGAAGAGTAATGAACAAAGGGACTCTGCTGAAACAAACACAAGCAAAAGAACTGTCATTTCCAAGACAACCTCACAGAGAAAGATCATAATGTTCACACTTGAACCGTGGAACAACTGCCCTGCAAACTAAAATGAGTTCAATTTGCACACATGGAAAAGCCACAGATGCACAACAAACATAACACAGCTGTGAATTAAACAATTTTTTTTTAAAGATTCTCTATACTTTTGTAGTTCCAACCAGGCCAAGGAAGATTACATGACAAACATTATTTGTCTTTTAAGACTCATCACTCTCACAACAATTATTAATTCTTGAGAAATTAACTTAGTATAATTTAATCTGAGAAAAACTGATTTGACAGTAAGTGAACCACATTTTCTAGAAACACTTTACATTTCCTGCCAGTATGACTCTGACACAACACACAGTGGCACAAAGAAGATCTGCAAGGCAAGACTTGACAGTCACAAAACTGCATCTTACCTCATTGAAATCTCCAACCCTTGGAATGTGATTTTTCCTACTTTTGCCAAGGACAGCCCCAGAATTAGAAATGACCACTGCAGTATTCCACAGAATTCCACCATGTATTTCATCTCGTTCCAGGATTGGAGATACCACAACCATGTTGTATTTCTTTGCCAGCTGTACAAATGAACACAATTCCTCTGTTAAACACAAGCCTGCAGTACCTGAGTGAGACACCACAGCTCCCTGAAAACAGTCATTTCATTTAAAAATAAGGTAAAATAGCATTACATGTACAGTGTAAGTGCTGAATGTCATAGGTATGAGAAATACAGCAACTTCTGCCAGTTTATTAGCACATTGTCTTTGCCTTTAAATCACTTTTCTTTCTTTTATTTCTCCAAACTTCCACAGTGTCAATAACTCCACAGTGAGAAGCAGCACGCTCATGCCCTAGATCAGATTAGAGATATTACACTGGCTACAAAAGCCCAATAGCTCAGTGCATATCTGGGAAAATCTGACATCAAAACAGTCTTTTGTTGTTTCAATCACTTGTAAAAGAAAATAATTGAAATTCCTTACTTTAAAAAAGTTGTCAGAAAACAAAAATAAACTCTGCCACCCTTCTAATCAACAGTCTCTGGAGAAACAAGAGCCAGACAATAACAAATCTCCTTGGGTCCATAAAAAGTGCCCTACATTTGTGTCATTCCAGAGGGAGATGCAAACAGTTGTGTGACACTGCTCCCTGCTCAGGAAAAGCTACTCTTCTCACACTTCCATGCAAACATTGTTTAATGATTGACTGTTTTAGGCAAGAAACACCATTTAAACAGAAATTAAAAATATTTGTATGAAGAAACATTCCTCCCTTGTCAAACTCAGGAATAGTTAAACAGGCAGTTTCATTTTATTTTCATGGTAAAAGTCAGTTTTAAATGCAAAGTGGTTTAAAACATAAATATTGAGCACAGTTGTCCATTTCTATTTCAACTCACTATGGTAATATTTGTCAAGCAAGTGGAAAATTTATTTTTTATTATTTCAGCTTTCTCAGTCATACTAGAACAGTACAGAAAGAAGAAATCCATGCTAATCAGTGGCAGTTTTGGGCTGGGCTGGAGGATGGACGTGGGTTTGGGGGTTTTTTCTTGGTTGGCTTTTTTACCTCCTGACAGAACTTGGTTGTTGGCCCATCCTCTGCTGACTCAGCGAATTCAGTCCAAGGAAGTTTCTCTCTTGTACAAAAAGCAAAGGGCATGGCTGGAAAACACCAAAGCAAGAGAAAACTCACAGGAATGCTCATGTCAGTCAAGAAATACATACTATTTGCATGAATACAGATTAGAAAATTAATCAATTAAGAATGATTCAAACAGATTTTTAAAGTTTATTACCTGTCTAGAAAAAAACCTAAAAAAAGGAGAAAAAAAAAAGAGGAAAGAATCATGAAGGATGCCATGAAGGGGCTTCAAATATCACCACTGCAGTATAGGCCAGTCTTCAACAGAGTCACACACATATTCCACAGTTCTGCTAACTAAAGCTCTTTGGTTTTTCCTTTAGGAAGCAAATCAGTGAAGTCAATTGTTGTATTTTGGAAGATTTCTGTTGTTTACTTACAAGACATATTTCTAGCACAGGACACCTGTTAAAATGGAAAGAACTTGACACCTGACAACCCAGAAGGCCTCACAGAAAATACTCACTCCAAGCCTCCTGGAAACACACAATGTTGACCCCACACATGGCAGCCACTGTCACAATCTCCTCGATTCGTCTGTGCAGAGCAGCCACCTGAGGGCAAGAAATGGCACACTATAAAACCCCTGCATGTTCTAACTCACTTCTCCATTAACAGCCTGGTTTTACAACCTTTGTTCACACGGAGTTTATCTTGTTCTATACTTAGTGCTGTTGCTTTCAGGGGGAGTAACTCAACAAGTTACCATTCCTGAACACTGATAACAGACAGATATAGATTTTTAAAAGCATTTAGATGCTGAAAATAGAGAAAGCATTCCAAAGGGATTCTAATTCCATGGTTGCAACATTTATATACATGGCAACTCATTGCTGACTGACTTGCAAAAAGATGAAAGTCTTAACAGAATCAGCAAAAAATTGTAATTTTGCTGCTCACCGTGAACAACCTACAGAAAAATGTTAAGTAAATGTGAATCTAAAGTCAAGTACTCATAATCTTAAAATATGAGGCAAGTACAGTCTATTTCCTTAGTTGTCTCAAAATCCTGCTTGTGTATGTGGATCTTGGACAATGTCTAGGAGTTACTAACCTCAAACTATTTTCTAAAGCCCTCTCTCCTCAGAGCTAAGTAGGTTATTACCAGCAAAAACATCAAAGTGTTTATCAGTTGGTCTTAGAGAGTATTCTAAGCAAAGATAAGCATAGGTGGAGCACTTTGCATTGCTACTTTCAGGTGTCAGTAAAAAAAGGACTCAAGACAAGACCTCAGTGACCTACGAACTGAACAACTGCATATTGATTTACAGAAATAGTTAACTAGTTATTTATAAGGTAAAATCATTAATATAACTGGCACTTTCTTCAACAGCTGCTATAAAGAATCTGCAAACTTGATCCATTTACTGAATTAATGACTTGCATCTGTGACAGATCTTTCCAAAACAAATTACTTCAGAATGTTCTGTCCTGTCACCGTACAAAATTAGTATCCCAGGAGCTTTTAAAAATAAGTTTTCTTTCCCGTTTTTAAAGCTACTCTTAAGAGGCTATTTCTATACATGTGTGTCACCTCAATGCTTTTGTGTCCAAGATGTTGAGATGATGGTCACAGAATCATTAAGGTTGGAAAAGACCTCAAAGATGATCAAGTCCAACCATTAACCCAGCCCTGCTAAGTCACCATTAAACAATGTAATAAGATTTCACTGTACAAAGAATAATGAACACAGCTTTATTAATCTGTGTTTACTCTAATGGATTTTCCTATAATGGAACATTTCTCAATTAAAACAAGAACTGCACCTGTGGTTTCCACTGGTTGCCATCCCTTTTGATTTTGTGTAAATGATTTTCTGTTTCATTTAAGAGGCAAAGGATTTTCACATACAAAATGAGTTACTGAACATTTAGCTTTGCAAAAAGAGCAAGCAGGTTGGGCCTTCACTAAGGGAACACAAAAGATGTTTCTGAGAAACAATAAAACTGAATGTGTCATCTAAATTTCTTACAGGACTCTGTACTGCAATAGTGGTGGGTCCTATACTGCCAGACAATCATGATGCAGTTTCTAAAATCAGCAACTGAACCATGTTATTTCTGAATACAGCAGAAAAGGAGTTACAAACAGTCCCAACCCCAGTTTGTGTACCTGGACTGCCACTGGTGTGTCTGTGGGAAGAGGAATTTTATTCTGTACCAGTCCCACTCGAACAACACGGGGCCTTCTCAGTTGTTCTGGAGCAGCTTCAAATCCATAGCCCTGTAGCTCGAAATCTCCTTCCTGAGCTGCTGACCATGCAGCACTTGGCAAATTAAGTTTTCTGGATTGAACAGGAAACAAAGCCACTTTCAGGATGAGATGTCCTCCTTTTGTGCTACGCATGCAATGGCCCCAGGCGATCACAATTACTGTCTAACCCTGCAGAGCCCCCCAAACCCCCATGGCCCAGTATGGGACAGTGAGGAGTGGCCAGGTGTGTGCAGGTCTCACCGCTCACCTCACGGCACAACCTCCCAGAGTCCTCCTCTTACACTAACCCCTTCCTGCAGAGATCCAGGAGCACATAGGCACAAACTTCCACCTGCCAGCCCTGCCTTTAAACACTTCCTCTCCACTGTATTTTTCCTCATGTCTGACCCTCGCTTTTCCAGCTCCTCACCCCGATGTCACGACCTCCCAGTCCCTCCTCACACCTATCCCCGTCAAGCCTTTCACCCTGTCAGCCACCTTCTCGCACTGCCCCGCTGCCCACACGGGGGGCACCTCCAAATCGCCCCAGTCACCTCAGGGGTGCACCACAAACGCTACTGACCCTTTTCCCCTCAGCCCAGCCCTGTGTCCCGCACACCCACCCTCATACTGCCCTTCCTCTCACTCCGGGCTGGGCATCGCGGCGCGACAGAGCCCGGGCGGGTCGGGACAGCAACCCTCGGGGCGAAGCCCATGGCGGCGGCGCACCTGGCCTCGCCCCCGTACAGGATCCGCTTCACCTCGGCCAGGTCCTCGGGCGGGATGTGCCGCTCCAGGCACGACTCCAGCGACTCCAGGGTGGCCGCCATGGCAGAGGACGGGCGTGCGCTGCCCCTCGGCCTCTCCTGCCCCTCAGGCTCTCGCTGCCCCTCGGCCTCTCCTGCCCCTCAGCCCTTCGCTGCCCCTCCCTCGCTGCCCCTCAGCCCCTCCTGCCCCTCAGCCCTTCGCTGCCCCTCGCTGTCCCTCAGGCTCTCGCTGCCCCCCGGACTTTGCCCCGGCCGGCCCTGCCGGACACGCCCCGTTGCCCTCAGGTGGTTTTGGCAGGTCCGGCCCATTCTGCCGCTTCTGGCCCCAGGGCGGCCAAAATTGTGGCGTCCCACCCTTTAGGGGAAGGGAGCGCCCAGGATTCGAAAGTGGTCGCGGTGCAAAGGACTGAGGAAAGTCAGGGGGACCACAAAAAAAATCATAAAGTGTTATTGGTAAATTACACACTTGGCATGAAAGGGGGTGTGTGTTAGGCCCCGACCTACCATATAAGCACACAGCAGTGGGGTTTGGGTAAAGGGGTGGGGTGAAAGGGAAGAGAGAAAGAAAGAGATGAATTAAAGAGGAGGAGAAAAGAGGAAGGGAGAGAGGAGAGAGAAGAGAAAGGAAAGGAAGGCAAGGCAAAGGCAAGGCGAGAGGGAGAGGAAAGGAAAAGGAAAAGGAAAAGGAAAAGGAAAAGGAAAAGGAAAAGGAAAAGGAAAAGGAAAAGGAAAAGGAAAAGGAAAGGAAAACCACCAATTATTCCAGCCAATAGGATCTCCAGGGTCCTGGTGGCAGCCTGTCCCAAAGCCGCAGGGATATGGCCATTCCTGGTACTTTTAGGGGCTTTTTACAGTGATACCTTTCCAGCAGAAAAGCTTGGAAGTAGGAGGTCACAAAATGGCAATGGTTTTCATGGATATATGTGCCCATTTCAGTTGCAGTGAGACTCTGAACAGGAGCCAGCAATAAATGACTTTGATTTTAGCATGGCTTTGAGTCTCAATATAATTGGAAATCCCAAAACCAGAGTTAATGTCAGACAAAGGATTGAATCAATTAAGACCTTGATCTGGGACCAAAATAAATGTGCATCTAATAAAGAACATTTCCTTCAGCAGGTACCACCTGGACACCCTGTTTAAGCCAGTTATTCCCCTGAACGCCTGGCTGTGCCTTCTGCTACAAAACACCCAGCAATTCACAGCGTAGCAACTGGTTTTCTCATTCAAGTGAAGCACGAAGTCCAGAGATGGCTACACCTCTAAATATATCCCAGTGAGTTTAAGCACTGTTACGTATCTGCTGGAGGATGTAACAACGTTCAGCACTTAGCATTTGCAGTTGTTAGGTATTTTGAGTTAAATATTAAGCCTTTTAGACTAAATAAAAAAAGAATGTCAGGGAGAGAGTGTCTAATATTTAACTTTAAGCAGAAAGTGTTCAGGGATAGTCTGGTTTCATCAAGACATTTGGAGATACGTGATTCTTTCTCTCTAATTCACCCTTTGCAGCCCCAAAAGTTGCAGTGATGTTTGGCCTGCCAAGTGCACCAGGGCAGACATTGGGTCTTCGTTAGGGGAAGGAGCTCTTTGGAATAACTCCTAAAGGGCAGGCTAACTCCTTTCAAGAGAAAATTCCCCACCCCTTTCATCTTTGGGGGAATTTTCAAGATAAGCTAAACATACAGATGATAGTATGCTATAAAGCAAAAAATTTTGAATAATGAGGAGTAAAAAACCCCCATCATTTGAAAGGAAGGAACTCTTCAGCATGGATAGCTACCACATTGTGTAAGTATGTGCCCTATGCTCAGCAGTGTAGCATCTTGTTAATGACCAAGGGCCTAAAAACTGATTCTTGGGAATTATTTTTCTTTGCCAAACCTATTTCTGCAGGGCAATAACATGCAGTGACTGATACATGTGTATCAAATTCATCTGATGATGCTAATTTGCTGTAATGGCCAATTTTAAAGGCACCTCTCAGTACCATTTTGTTTTGTTCATGGCTGGCAGATCTTTAAACATTGCAAAAGGGAAGATCAATGCAAAAATCAGCTGACAATACAGGAGGGAAATGAGAAGGCCAAGAACGTTCATTTCCATATCAGCATACCCAGGATGTCAACAGATAAAGCATTTCTGGAAGATTCATAGAAACAAACAGAAGGGCCTGGGTTTCTCTGGGAACTGTTCGATTTCTTTTCTGCCTGGACTGCAAATTAAAGGGAAAAACAGCAGGTCTATTTTGTATCCAGCTCCTGAAGAAGGTCACATAACTGAACTTTTCTCTTCAAGCTTCTATTCTTAGTGTGAACTTTCACTGACTTCTCTATTGGTGCCTTGTTTATTTGTAATTTAGTAAATTGTACTACATGTAGGAAATGGACTTCATGGCAATAAAACTGAAGCCCCTGAAAAAAATACCCAGGAACGGTCGAGACATGAAAAAACAGAGCATTTCCTGTGCACTGTATCAACCATCCTGCAACAACGCAGTGAGGCCCAGACTGCATGGATAGGAAATGACAAGCCTAGAATTACTAATAATGATGAAAGGAGACCAGGCTAGTCCATAGGGACTGCGTGGATATAAAGGTATAACTCCAGCCAACACAATAAACCTTCAAAGCACAGAATGCTAATGTTGAGCAGGAAAGTAACCTAATAAAGGAAGATGCCTTCCATATCCCAGACAAAGCATATTAGAGGGCTTGGATTTAAGTCTAAATGTTCCACCTCAGTCACTGCAATTATCTGTTAAGTAGGATGCTTGAATCCAGATCCCTGCTCTGGTTTTGACTTCTTCAAACCTCTGTATTTAAACTTCTTCCCAGTTCTGCATTACCTGGACTAAGTAATTGTTTTGGGAAATAGCTGAACCTCTTGGTATGAGCCCAGGCTATAATAACTGGTTTAGAGGAAAAGAAGTGTTTTATGGAACAAAAGTTCTCTAAAACGAGGGAAAATTCCTACAAAACAGTTCTGAAGTGCACATGCTTTTCATCTCTATTGCCCTCAGTCAGGGTGGTCCAGAAGGTTGGATGTAGAAGTCAGGACCACACAGTGTAATCTGTTCAGAAAGCTGAAACCCTGCATTGCACAGATACCATCACAGAGCTAAAATGGGGCTCTGGTAATACTGGTCCACACACTCTGTGCTGCAAGACTGTTCCCAAGAGTTCCTGTAAAACCCCACAATAGCACCCTAGCATTAGTCAGAAGCACCCTGGAGATTGAATTCAGGAGCCAAATATCTAGAGTTCAGGCTAAAATTGGGAAAGACCCAAGAAAAGATTTAAACAAACAAACAAAGTCTTTCCACTGTAGCCCAAGATAGGAGCAAAGGCTGAACAGCATCACGTATCAGAGCTAGTAGGCAGGAGTAGTGGCAGCATTTCTCTGTCCTTCCTTAAGTTAGTAGTATTTATATGTACTCCCTCTGAAATACCCAGCTTCTTACAAACCCTGCTACTATCATGGGAATCATGTCTCCAGATGCTTTCTTCTCCTGTCAGTCCCTGGAATGGGTCACACACAGCTCCCCAGAGCAGACAAATAAATTAATAACTTGTGTCCTTAGTCCAATAACTGTCTCAGATCACCCACAGGGTCATGCTGCTGGTTACTAACACCTATCAAGGGATTTGGGTGGACATGGACCCAAATGAGTCTGTCAAGGCCACACAGCATCGGTCCTCTTGCTTTCTAGATGCTGCAACAGCTTCTAAAATGACCTTCTACAATGTCCTTTTCCAGTGGCCACAAAATAAAGTACTGAATTGCACTGCAAAAGAGATCACTGCAAAAGGTCTCTACATTGCTTCACCTCAAATACAAATTCCCTTGCTTCATTTGGAAATGTAAAGCAATTAGCTTGGAACATACCTGATTCAAAACATTTCAAGTGTAAGAGACAGGCAGTGAAGAGGAATTAGCATAATAAAAGTGTAGAGAGAGGAGACAGCTGTAAAATACAGGGGGGAAATAAAACACTAGCTTCATGCTCCTTAATACACAGCTAAAAAAAGGAAGACAGTTGGTAACATTCCTTTCTGTCCTGCTTTGGTTTAAGGGTGTTGTGATGTAGGGAAACCAGCATTCTCTGTTTTAAAGTCGCTCCTTTGTACCATGACCTCTTGCTAATAACACCTAACTTTGGTGGGGGTTTTGAGAGGGTTTTGCCTTTACACTGGTTACAGACAAAGCTCTCCTCCCAATTCTACTGAAATCCTTACAGTTACTCCTACCAGTTTTAGAAATAGGTCTGTATGTAAACTTAAGACAAAGAGAAGTCAAGGTTTTGATACAGATGGAGAATTCCAGCCTGCCTTTAGATTCCCTGCCTTTCCCATGGACTCTGCAAAGCCACAGGTACCATCACCTATAGAGTAGGAGAGCCAAACTATAGAGTTCTTCTGGCTGGCTTCGTGTCATCTGCTTTTGGCTTCCTGCTGTTCTGAAGGCTGGGTGAGGGGAAGTGGCTGAAAACTAAGGAAGTTTATTGTTGACAATACATTTTGTCTGCTCTCAGGCATGCCTGGGACCAAAGCAGTCCCCAAGCAGCCCCAAATCTGGCGAGTGAAATGTAAGTTTTCCATCACCTTCCCCTCCCTCCCACAGGAAAAGCCCAGCTCACAGTTTTCAAAGAGTTAAGGTATCTTTGTAAGAGCCCTTCTGTTGTTTGCACTATTGCATTTCTAGCTAGAAACATTCTCCTTGATTGCTCTGACTAAATCACACCTGAAAATGTATCTTTAAAGCAGAAGAGATTCACAAATTGGGCACTTTGGCCAATTAAAAACTTCATCCTTCCCTGGAATATGGCTATCTCCCTGGTGCACAGGAAGTGCATTAAAGAAGTAATAAACTCTCATAAAACACATTTAGTGACCTAACATTTAAGAGCAGAGTTCTTGTTCATTACTGTAACTTTCTGCTAAATTACCACCAACAAGATTGCTCATGGGCTCAAAAGGTCAGTGTTATTTTTGCTGTTGAAATCGTGGAGTCTGGGAAACAACTGTGTGTAAATTGCTGATAAACTGGAACAAAGACAGAAGAGAAAAACACTGAACATGTAAGAATGCAAGTAAACCAGCAGGAAAGGAGGGGAGGGGAAGAATCTCACGGACAGTTTATTAAAAGAACAAAAGAATAAAATCTGGCGCATTTGTTTTCCACGGGTTCAGGAAGCCCGGTCTTTAAGCACCTACTAAAAATAGGGTGTTCTAATCCTTCATCAAAGGGGGTAGTAGTCTATACCAAAATGAATGAACTTTAGGTATAATCTGGGAAGAGGAAGATGTCCCTCCCCTCATAGTAGGAAAAAGATCTTTTGTTTCAATCCTTGCAGAATTTAGATATTTCAAAGTGTGAGAGCTGGAGAGAGGCAGAGTCTGGGACATGTTTCTATACTGCCAAATTCCTGGCAAGAATATAGCTAGAGAATGGAAATAGCAAACATCCAGTTGGGACTGAATAATCTGATTTCGAGAAAGACAGACTTGAATTTATCACAGGGTTAACTTCAAAATCCTCAAGGAGTTCCCCTCTGAGTGGAAGCTCTACGTGAACCCTCTGATCTTTGGAAAAGCATTTGATAGGGTGGATAGGGATATCATATAGAAAGTAATGGGAGCTTATTTGGAATTCTAAAAAGGACAAATTTTCAGTCATTTAACCCTCTATAAAAAACCTAATTGTAAAGTAATCCCAAACAGCCACTCCAGGGACATCCAAATTAAAACCAAACGCAGATTACAAGAGCCCTACATTGCCCTTAAGGGGAAAAAAGTCACTGGAAAATTATTTCATCAAAAAACCTACCAGTTATTCCCAGTGAGCTTATTAGATAGCCCCAAACCCATTGTTTTATAGGTGAGAGCTTTGGGTAATATCTTGGCAGGGACAAAGGGGTATTAAATGAATCAATACACCTCTCTGGCTCTCAGTTACATGGCTTGGGGTTTGATGGTATTCAAAGAAACTCAACCAGGGGCATGAAGAGGTTTGTTTCCATACATTGCTCTCTGAATGCCTCGTGGATAACTTTTAGGAAGGCACTGAATATTCTTCAGGCAGGTTAAAACCTGCACACAGCAGTCAATAAAGGGATACATTAATCTTTAGTTTTACACTTGACAGCACAAAAGGAGCAGCAACATCCACTAACAATCAACACCTTGCTTTTCTGGGAAGGCATTCAAGCAGAGAATGAGGAAATTATAATAAGGCTTGTCTCTCACAAAGGATGAGACCCTTCCCACCACTAGAATTATTATGGAATACCTGCTAGATCTCTCATACAAGCACTATATAAAAGGACCTCCAGAGCAGATTGCATGGGCTGCATTCTCCATATTAAAATGCTTCCCCATTAGTCTCTCACCAAAGCCACTCAACCCACAGCTCCCACTGACTGGTGGGAACTAGGGCTGCACAGTGGGGTGGGTGACAGGGAAGGGAATTGGAAAAGGAGCATCTGTGGGATACCTGTGCTGCAACATGATGTGGGAGCTTAGTTCTGTGCTAAGAAGTGGGAAAGGGGCTTCAGCCTTTCAGCTGCATTTTCCCAGTGAGCTGACCCATGTCCCCAGATGCAGGAGCACAGTCTCTCAGGACCTCAGGCACTCCAGGGTTTCAGGGATGCTGTGAGGCCGCAGTGGCACGTTTGTGCAGTGAGGGCCAGTGTCTCTGGCTCACAGCAACATGTGAATTTGGGCAGACAGTTGCAGCTGCACTTGGCAAACAAACAGTAGTAACCTAAGCTTGACACTAGAAATGATGGTTATTGAACTAGTGTCTACATGAACAGGCTGGATGCTGGCAAAAGGGCATGAGGAAGACAAAACAGAAGTTTAATTAACTTAACAGGAAAGGAAAAATCTCCCAGATAAAAGGAAAAGAGCTATTTCTGAGCCAAGTATTTAAAGGGTTCTCAGACCTTCCCAGGCCAAAGAGTGTCTGTGTGTAATGCTGACTTCCTTCCAGCTCTGTCTGTGCCAGAAATAACTCGTCAGTGGAGTATATCTCATTAATGTACCTTTTATCAAAGCCATTGCTGCACAGGAAAGTGATCCTTGCTGCTGACGTGCTGCTGGCAAACGAGGCAGGAGGAAACTGCATTTTATGAAGAGTGTAACACATTCTGCTGTCCTTCCTGAGCCCGTACAAATGCCTGTGGACCTGTCATGGCACAAGCTGAAGACTTTCAAGAGAGAGAGACAGAGAGCACAAGTGTACCAGGGCAAGAGGGATCTGCAGTGACCAAGAGGAGAAGCGGAGGCTTGATTGGCCTCTTCAAGATCTTCTACATCTTCAGGTCTTTCAAAGGCTCGTTAGCAGTTTAGCATCACTGATACTCTCAGTTTGTTTTTCTCAGCCACAGCAGAAGTGGGTCATCACACTGTGGTGGCCACACAACACAGTGAAATCTGGCAGGTCAGGTTGTCACATGGAACAGACTCACCTGTTGCCTGAAGATGCAACATGTAACTCTTGGCCTGGTTGACATCAAGGAAGAATAAAGGAATTGTATTGCCTACATTCATCCACCAACTGGCTGTGGTTTGCCTGATGTGCTCCAGTTCAGGATCTGAGCTTTCAGCCACTAAGAAAAGTGTATTCCTATTTTTTCCCATTTTGAAAGAAAATATTTCACTTGTGAACAGAATGGAGCAGCTGAAATAGCATCTGCTGATGCCTACAGAGAGCCTGAAATCAAAGCCCTGAGAAGAATAAGTACCTTCCACCCAGGTATCTCACTGGGCTCCAAAACAGGAAAACTGGCTTTATGAAGGGAAAAAAAAAAAGAGAGAGAAATAAAAAGTCCATGTTAACCATTTCATTGCTGGCCAGCAGGCTATGGAGACTGGAATTTAAACCAGTTGACAGAGATGAGAAGACAGGATGGGATAGAAACACGAAGTCAGCAGAAAGAAGGAAGGGAAGAGATTGTGGATGACCTACTGGTGGAGATAATGTTCCTGCTGAGCAATAGTTTCCATACCAACAATTTCTGAGCAAATTTCTAACAGTAACTGTAGGAAGGGAGGGGTTTTTTGTTTGGTTTGGGGGATTTTTCTGTTTACCAACTGGACTCCATACTGGACCTTTGGTCCGAGCTCACAGTGCAGAGTTCTGTGGGTCCAGAGCAGATGACAGTACTGAATTTATAGGCCAAATATCATTAAGGATGGAATGTAGTCCTTTCCAGGAATGAGTGAGACACTCTTCCCACAG
>JAOXXN010000212.1:12412370-12424795 GCA_026770055.1 Myrmophylax atrothorax | reverse complement strand
AGCCAAAGAGAGGGGCTTTTATCTTCTTCCTTTTACACACTCCTGCCCCCCCCAGTGCTCTGCATGCATATAGCCATTTCCTGAAACATTTCAAATTTGTTTTCCTTAGGTTATTTGTGTCTACAGCCACCAGATGGTCTGTGTCAAAGCTGATATGTTCAACATACTATTCCATTATCCTATTAGGTTGAACATGTCTTTCCTCCCATGAGAGCTGTTAAGATATCACCCTTACAGAAAAGAGGCAGCTTTAGTCCCACTGTCACCTCCTTTCTCCTTGTAACACACTCTCCTCAGTTAGCACACAGCTAATGTCCTACCTATCCTGATATTCTGTGTTCAGACTTGCAAGAAATGATATCTGGCCATTTAATATCCAGCTGTCTCACTTACAAGCTGCACACATGTATCAAGTGCAATTAAAAAAACTACAAAGGTTTGAAAAAGGCAGTGATGATGCTTTCTTCTTTTCAAATAACAGTTTCCTATATTGTTATGTAGGACTCTATAATTTGACATGATCCTCCATCAAGATACTTGTTGTATTTCCAAAACTGCCCCCTTGATCTTAAAAAGTCTTAGAAAACATCTGCAGTTCAGGTCAATGACATTTAAACTGAGGAAATGGCCACCTTTGGTTTTCCTCTGAGGGCTCCTCATGCCCCTGGGAATGGGAGAGCAGAAATTCCTGGCTACTTTCCATGACCTCAAGGACTGAACATTCCTTGCTTGAGGAGCCTTCCCAACTCCTGCAGCAACTACAACTAAGGCAGCTTGTGTCAACAAAGATTATTCAAAAGATGCTCTTTCAGGCTGGTAGGGGTGGAAGGAGATGGGAGAAAAGAGACAGGGAGGCAGAGGAAGCAGGGATGGAGGCAGCCAGCACACAAACGAGTGAGCTTTCATTAAAGGTATGTAGGATCTCCTGAGGGAATACTTAATAACTAGCATCAATATGAGCATTACCTCTTGCTTTCCTCCAAGAAACAAGTCTGGATGAGAAAGACCCTTTCCTTTACACACCAGAAATAAATGTTTTTGTAAATAATACATAACCCCCTTCATTTGCATGTCTGGAGCTTTCCACTTACCTCACACACTACATTTTCACAGGATTTGTGGGAGAACAGACATCCCCAGAGTCACATGAACGAGGAAAACATAGCACATGTTTCCTGGACTGATCATCTGCAAGACATGGGTCACCCACAGCTGTGAGAGGAGCACAGGAATGAGTGAGTGTGGCAGGGATGTGTGATGGACAACTGGGGCATGCAGGGATAAAGAGCTTGGACAGCACTTGTCCCATAAACAGCCAGCCCAGATCAAATCTCTAATTGATCAGATGGGCTATTGACAGCACTGGGGGACAGTAAAGGAATTATCTATCAGTGGTGACAGAGGAAAAGGCACTACTTGGCAAAAGGCAGTGCTGCAACACATCTTCCCCCACAACACATTCTGCTTGAGTTGGTCTCCAGAGCCAAAGGGAGCCTGCAAAAGTTCCAGATCCATGTTTTCCTGTCTGCTTGCTCACCTTTTACATCCTTTGTTCCACAATGGGAAGCAGTCACAAGTGTGTCACTCACAAACATGTTGATGCTCAGCTCAGTTCCTCCTGGTCCTGGCATAATGACAATCACCAGCATCAGCTCAGTTCCAGGAACTGAATAAAACAAAGTATTTTTAAAAGCCTCCATCAAGTCAGGCTGTGCCCTGGGAAGGGCCTCTAGCACAGCCTCCTCCTGTGTTAATCAGAAAGATCAGCCAGGAACATGTGCTTGCTTACCTACCCATCCACCTCCTCCCCCTGACTCTGCAGAGCATCACCAGGCACTTCAAGCAAGCAGAGGTGAGGATGCATAAGTAGGGTCTGTATGGCTCCTTCAAGAGGCACCAGAATTCCTAGCTGTCCCAGGAAGAGGCAGTGTTCACCTCTGTTCCTGCTGCAACCCCTCCATGTGTAGAGTTTTTATGATCCTGTAACACACAGGTTGTATGTTCTTCAGAGATGGGCAGTGGGAGGTGAAAATTAACAGACGTGCACCTAAAACACAGAAAGGTAATGAATCAACTGATATCAGGAAAAAATGGTAGAGGTTGGTATGAGTAGTTCCCACAGAGAGTGGCTGATGGATGACCATTTATAGATGATGGCAAAGGGGCTTTGAGAGGTGTGTTTGCTGAGGAGCCGTCACTGTGAGCAGCAGTTCCCAGCAGAGGAGAGCAGCAATGGGGCTGGGACTGCAGGATGGGACAGCTGGGGGCAGCCAGAGTGTTTCTCTCATGTACTGTGACTCAGACCATCTCCAGACTCTCCTCTAATCCACAGGGGTACCATTTCTCATGCTCTTCCTTGCTGGATTGCTCTTGTCACCATAAATCCAGATGTTCAGGCTTTGGGAGGGAAGAAGCAATTACACCGAAGGGCTGCTCAGCACTGCAAAACGACATCCACTTAGGCTGAGGTCCTGAGGCATTGCAACACTCTGAGATTCACTGGGACCTTGAATTCAGTGTTCAAAAAAATGATACCCTAACCATCCCATCTGCTGGCCCATGCTTCTCTGGTCATGTTATAGCCTTAAATTCATGTTAATTATTGCAGGTCTTCAAAGCTTCCTTCTAACATAGTGTAATTTTCCACTGTAAGCAAGATCTCTTTAGAAACAAACCACTTCCAAACTACCTTGGAAGCTTTGTGTACACAAAGCTGTAGTTTCTGAAGTGCAAGTTCTCTCCAAGGCTAGAAGATTTCTTGGTGGAAAGATTCCTCACTTCTTACAGGTACCAAGAACTATTCTCCAGTAATGTCGAATCACAAGACCCCGAATTACCAGTCCTAGAAAAATGTTTACTTACAACACAGTGATTTAGCAGAATAATAGAATAAAAAGGTGAGAGAAGCAGCAGCATAAAAACACCTTCTGACTGACCGGTTTCAAAATGTGTCCAGCCCCTGGAGCCACAGATTACTGGACAGAGGCTGGATCAGCAATGAGAGCTGCCTGCAAATGATATTCCTAGAGATTGTGCAATCTACTCCAGCTATTATGAGGATGGATGGCTGCAGCGTGCCCATGTATTGCTGCCTGCTCCACACAACGGCTGAAATTGGGCAGAGGGAGAAATGACTTTGTGCAATTTGCAAATAACTGATGTGCCTGTGGCCTTTCTTCACCTTTCCATCTCCTTATGCATTAGACAAGATATTCATGTCCCAGGCAATAACCCTTTCCTGTTCAGACCTGGACATCTCCCTTTGTCCTCCTTCTCTGGTTTGCCAGGGATTCAGCTTCCCCCATCCACCTATGCTTGGCTGTAAGTATGTTCTCACTCTTAAACTCAAAGAAAACTTCTAAGATTTTCCCAGCTGTCTGTTTAAAATTCACAGCTTCCACATGGTCTGGATGAACTCAGAGACATGATCAAATTTGTGCTTGCTTCTGTTATTCCTTTGTCTAATTTTTTTTTACTCTGTATTCTTTTTTAGCTTGTGTAATGTATACAGCTGCTAACAAAGCAAGAGCCAAGCTTCACAACAACAACAACAATAATTTAAGGTAATTTCCCTTCTTAAATGTAGAAAGATAAGTTTAATCCACAGAAAGTCTCTTTGATGGTTCAGCATCAAGCAGACACAGGAAGCACCAGGGCTGCTATTCTTGGGCCTCTGCAGAGACCTGGAACACAGTGTTTTCCCTTCATGCTATGGACTCTTCTGCCACGTCTTCCTGTCTGGTCCTTGACAAGCAGGGGAAGGCATTGAAAGCCACCTAATACCCAGCCTCTCAGGATGACTTACCTTGTTTAACAGTGAGCCCTTTGGGTTGTTGAGCCTCAGTGTCTCATGCATGCAGGGACATGTTTAGCACTTTAACTGAGATGAAGAATAATAGCAGTTCTATGAGTTGCCAGGCCAGTGAACAATCACAGCCAGGGTTTTCCCCATTGCTCCTGACCACAGCTGCTCATCCTTCAGGGACACCTGAGCTATCTGAAATACCGTAACAAAGGGCCGATCATGTGACAGCAGAGAAACACAGGAATATCTTCCTGAGCACAGTTCCAGAGTGTGGCCTGCAGAGGGACAGAGCTGGGGAAAAACACCACACAAAGCAAGCAAGCAAAGGGGAAGACCCTCCAAAATAAAAAATGGGCCTCATAAACATGAAGTGAAAGGCCACCCAAATCCAAGGCAAAGGGAAGAGTTGCCACCCAGCAAGTGCTGGTGGCAGCACCCTGGCAAGGCACTGTCCAGTTCAACTGGCCAGGATGTTTTCAGGCTACACCAAAACAAATAAGGACCTGGGCTAATCAGCTTAATAAAGCCAACTTTCAGAGTAATTTAGAGGCACTTTTTCTCTTAAGTTGCTTAATTGATTTTAAAAATCCTTTGTGGTTGCCCCATTCCAACTCAACTTCTTGGCACCTCCCTAAGGGCCTTCATCCTGTGGTGAGTCAAGTTGTGTATCCTGGTGAAGACAACTGAGTTGTCTCCTTTAAATCTGGAGAAACCTGCCTGAAACAAACAACCAGAAGAATAGCGTCCAATGTCTTCTCCAGCCTGGCAAAACATTTGAGTGGGGGAACCTGGAAGCCCACAGACAGCAGAGGGAGCACTCACTGCTCCCGTCCTCCGGCTCCAGCATCCTGTTCAACAACCAAAAACAAAAGTAAAAATGAGCCTCCGTGGTAAACCTGGGAAAATGGAGATACAACAGACACACACTGCACTTGCAGTTCAAATGCTGCTGAATTGTTACACCAAGTTAATGCCCAAAGCAGGTGCCCAAGAAGTGCTGTGTTTGGGAGGTTGTTCCCATTGCTGTGCTGCACAGAGCACATCAGGCAGAGAACACAGCAGGCACAGCTCACAGTTAGTTCAGATTCTGGTTTGTATCTGGAGTTTCACTGGAGATGTGGACATGGAAGGGCCTGGACTGGACTGATGGAGCCACCAGTTTTGGTCCCACCTTTTGTGCAGTGCTGCTGAAAGTTCTCATGAAGGCTCCATCCCACTGGACAGCCTCCAGCTGTTGAATGTGGGGGCCAACACTGAGCTCCCCCAGGAAGTGTGGAGACCTCTTGTGACAGCCACTAGAGATGAGACAGGCATTTTGTGAGCTGAATCCCATCAACTCAGTGGCTGAAACATTTCTGTAAGTACCAAAGGTGAAGGAGCTAAAACCAGAAACAGGCAGAGGTGAAATGTCCCATTTACACTTTTGGGAGGCAGGGCAGATGCTTCCTGGTCTGTTTACTGGCACATTACCCATGGGTTGTTGTCTGCAGTTCTGTCAATGCAGGGTTTCTAGATCTGTGAGGAAGAATCCAAATCCCCAGGCTCCAGAAGTTACCTTTACCCCACCAGGTGCTTCGCAAGTTATAGGAACAGCAACTGGCTCTACTCTACAAGTCAACTTGCTCAGAAAAAACCCAGGCCCTTCCTCCAGCTTCTCAGGCTCTGACCTGGCTTCTCCCAATGATGCCATTCTTTGCTTCCTCTTCCCTTCTTGCTCCTTTGTGTCTCTCTCAAAGAAATACCAGGGACTCAGCTAGGCTATCCTTGGGTGCAGTGGGGAGAGATATGGCCAACAGAGCACGCAGCTCTTCAGGAGGCAGGAGAACATGGGGCAGAGGAGAAGAAACCAGAAAAGAAACAAAAAGCAAAAAATGAAAGGAAGTGCAGAACAGATTCATAAGACAAAATGAAAAGAAACACCCCAAACAAGTGAGGAGGAGAGGAAGAGTGCAGCCACCTTCAAAACACAGGTCAGGCAGAACCTGGGGAGCACAAACAGACACAACCACTTGAATGTATGGAACAAAAGGAGTTTCCTCTATTCGTTCCATGATTCCTGCCAGCAGTCCTACCCTGTTGCCTACCCCCCACCCATGCAAATTCACTTTCAATTACCCTGCCTCAGGGATATTCATTACAGGAAGATGCCCTGCGTGTATCCAATTAGTGCCCTAAGAAAGCCCGTTCAGGAGACATGTCCATGCTCCTTATTCAGTTAGCAGGGGGGGATGCTGTGGGGATGGCTGCTTGGAAGGGGGTTTGTGCAAACACAGAAGGGATGCACTGGCTGCCCAGGTGCAATGCAGAAGGACCATGTCCTGCCCGCTCTGAATATTGATGCAGCCTCACAATTGCTGTTGGGCACCAAACCCATTGTCTTTTAGAGTTGAAAAATTTCTAATCCTAGATGGAAAGTGCTGGGATGAGCAACAGGACCTGGAGGTATCCACAAGGGACATCACCATTTAATCTACATGAGAGACCAAGGACGATGAGCCTTTGATACCTTTGGAGCATGTTTAAACCTTGGAGTTTTGGTATGAACTTATGGCATTGAAACAAGCAGCCAAATCACTTAAAGCAACAAGAAGAATTGTAGCACTCCAAAATGTTTGGGAATAGGTGACATTTCCATGTGCATCCGTGTGCAATACACAGATGTCTTGGACACTGCAAAATTGACCAGTCAGCTATTGAAACAGCCCCTGACACAGTGGTGCAAGTCTTCAGCACATTTCCTAAAGTGCTGTACACAGCTCTCAGAGGACACAGCCACAGACTAATACCTCTTTTAGAAACATGGTGTCTCACAGAAATGCCCCATTCTCTTGCTTGTGTTGCCCCAGGGAGTGGGATGTAACAGGCTGCCAACAGCTGTGAGCAAACCAGATTGGCCACACGGCAGCTGTGAGGGGAATGGGACTGAGGAGAGATAAATTTCTGTCTCTGACAAGAGCTAATGGGCTCCAGGCAGACTGGCAGCTGCAAAACACCCACTTCCCTGCTCTGGTTCTGCTGACCAGGCACCTCTGGGACTGTACTTTGAGCTGGTGAAGAAAAGAGGCAGAACAAGTTTGCTTCCATCTATTTTTATACTGCAGATCCATCTGCTGCTCTCCACAGCTGGCAAGGCCTGGAGCTCAGTTTAGATCTTCCCAACAAAAGCCTCTTTATGAGGCATGGGAATCCCCAGCTCTATCAACACCATTTGGATTGGGTTGCCCAGGCAGAGGCTATTTTGGGCACCACAGGTGGCTTCTCCATCTCACTGAGCACAGGGAAGGAGCCAGCAGATGCCTCACCACAACACCGCTCAGAGCCAGAGATAAACAGAACAATGTGGAGGCTCTGATAAGCCCTTGGGATCTGGGGGAAGGGACACAGAGGGAGCAGTTCAGGGAATGGGTTTGGCAGGTGAGGCAGAGCAGAATTGCCATCAACACAGAGACCCTCAGAACTGCTTTTGAGACACTAAAACAGAGCAGAGCTAATCAGAGTCTCTGCCCTGAGCAAAGCACTAACTCACCCCTTATCTAGACGTGCAATCTTCATTCTGCAGACCCTGTACCCTGGAGAGCAACTCCTGCTCTGTCTGGGCAAAGCAGAAAGCTCCTTTTCTCTCCTTTCCTCTCTGTCCAAGCAGTAACCCCTTCTTTTGTGCTGAGGTTCAACATCTGCTTGCTCCCATTGGAGAGAGCTCTGGGCTTCCCCCTGACACACAGGCAGCAGAAAGCTCTCCCAGACTCTCCTTTCTCTGCTATCTCATTGCATGAATGTTATTTCCTGTGTTTATTTTGCTTGTCTGCCTAGCTGCCCTAGAGGGTCTCACCTGCTGGAAAACTGCCATTACTTCTCCATCTGCAACACTGACCAAGGTTAGCAAAAAAAAGAGCTTTAGGTCACTTCTAGTTTCCTTAGGATGCCTGACTACCAACGGAGGCCAAAGGCCACAGATGCTGAGGGAGGGCAGGTTCCTGTGTGTCTTACCTGGAAGCTGACAGCAGCAGATGTGTCTCCTTAGGAAAAAGAACAGGGACACAGGTTCCTGAATAGGACACATGTTCACAGCACTGGGATTCATCCAGCAGAGAGAGACCACAACCACCTGGAAAACACTGAATTCATGGCTGTGTCCTCAAGGGCCTCCCTTCGGAGAGCGCAAATGTGTCTGTGCAGCAGGCACAGCTCAGCCTCTTCCAAGACCTGAGTGACACACAGGCTTCAGTGTTCCCTGTCACCCACATGTCACTGACACCCTGACCCCAGGGTGCAGCCTCAAGCTCTTCATGGGAAGGAGGCACTAAACTGTCCCTGGGGGGATTGTATGTCCCACACAGCACTTCCAAACCAAACGCCGATGGAATGACCCTCCTGCAAGGGAGTCAGAGACTCCTGTTGGCACAGAGAGCACATCCCTCCCTCCAGCCACAGGAAAAACCTACAGGAACGTGGTTGCTACAGTCCCTTTGTAAGTCCAGGGAGTGCTGAGCCATGGAAAGGCAGAGACAGCCCCTGCATCTTGGATAAACTCCTTGTGCTTTGGGTCTGGCTTGTGGCAGGAAAGGAGGGAGCATCAGCAAATGTAGAACTTAGGATGGGAGGAAACTTGCATGGGAAGCAAGTGCTCAGTGAAAGCAAGCTCTAAGTGTTTCTGCTTAAAAGCCTTGATTCCCAAGCACTGGTTCAATCCATAAGGAATAGGGGATCCTGGGTTTAATTTAGTTGCAGATGAATGTTAGATGGGTTAGTTCTGCAGGCTGGAAGGCCTCTGCAAGTTGGGGATATTACTGTGTGTTTCCTCTGGAAGGAAATCAAAATGCTGTTTCTCATGACTTCAGGAAGGACGCAGCTGTAGAACAAGCAGCTGATTCTCAGCTCTACTTGTGGCATTGAGTTACCAATGGTGGGAGAAAAGACTGTTTCTGTTTTTCCAGCGCAACCTTTAGCATTCTGATCCTTCTGGAATTAGAGGAGGACCTTGAGGAGGGTCTGAGATTTTTTTTGTCCCCACCCTATTCTGTTAGTGCTTTTGGCATGAATATAAAGAAAGGCAGGAAACACTTGGAATCCTGGACTGCTCCCAAATGGCAGGCACCTCAGAAATGAGGGAGCCAGTTGTCCTTTTCTTTAAGGTGCTGGTTGTTCATGTAGCCCAGCACCACTGTGCTGGTGCTGGGTGCTCTCCTTTCAAGACTCTGCCTTTGAATCAGCCAAAACCCTTGTGAATTAACAGCAACCCAGTTGCCTCTCTGGACTGGGAATGCAAACATTAGCCCTCTTCTCCCCAGTGTCTTTTGGCCCTGCAGAATAACTTCACATTTGGATGTTACAGCACAGAACAGCTCCAAGTCATCAGCACAATGCCCAGCTGCCTGTCTATCACAAGGCTGGCTCAGGAAACCTGTGATTGCTCACAACACAGTTAACAGATGGGATGGCATGGACTCAGCAGCAGGCAAATCTCAGAGCTTGTTACCTGTGAAATCAGTCCCATTCTCTGGATGATAGAATGTTTTAATATCACCGAATCCAGCGTGCATGGCAGGGCTGCTCAAGACATTAACACAGGAAGCAATACTGCTCCATGTCAACCTGACTGCCTGACAGGTTATACAGTAACAGGAAAGGATGGGAGCCCTCCTGGCCCCAAGACTCCCACTCCTGCAAACAGTATTCCTTGGCAAGACACTTCTTTTCTTTCATGGCCTGATAGTGACAGGTTGCATCAGCATGGATTCAAAACGACCTTCATCCCACCTGGATCAGCGTGGTCAGAGATGCTGGCCCAGCACACCTGCCCTGCTGAAGGCTCCAGCATCTGCCACTGCTCAGCACACCTCCAAAATAGGAACTTGGCAAACAGAGCTAACAGAGAGCATTGCTAAGCAGAACATTCTGCCGAGTCCCAACACCAGGACTGCGTGTTACAGGGCATTTGCCAGTTCCTGAGTCAACTTTATTTATTATACACTAGAAAGGTCATGACGAATCTCAAAAGATAAAAATCTGTGTCTGTCAAGCCACCTTCCTTATTTTCATTGGCCCAGACCCTCACGTTCCACACCAACAATAACAGGACATGGGTTCAAGAGGCACTATGAGTGCAGCTTACCCTGAGATGGCCCACGCTTGTTTTGCATTCTTGATAGAACTGATGAGGCTGCTCAATTCTCTTTATTAGGAGGTGTTTTCTTCTCCTAGATGCAGTCACCACACCACACAAGAGCCCTGCACCCACGGGAACCCCAAAGCACAGACACAAGCTTTCACAGCCCAGATGCCAAAGACCCAAATGATGCAGCTGCAAGTTCTCCAGCAACATGAAGCATGCAGCTGATATGCTTAACTCTCTTTTAGAAGTAATAACCTGGACTAGTACCAGCCCAAAAGACATCCCCATGACCTCATCAACAGCTGAGACAGCAAGATATCCCATGCACATGGATTTTCTTCATTGTCATTATGAGCTGTCATCTAATCTCTTTGCCTTAGGTCAGGCAAAAGATCAGAGCTGCCCAGAGCTCTGGTAAATCCTTGGCAAACAAAGCCTGGGTGATTGCAGCTCCACTGCTATCAGTGTCCAAGCTAGCAGGTTTAAAGACTTCCCTGGGCTCTGTAGAAGTTGCAGTCACCTCTCTGGACTGCAGCAGAACTCTCCTGAAAACCACAGTCCCAGGTTTGGAGTTCAGTGTCACAGTCTCAGACTACAGAGTATGGATCTGCACTACACATAACCTCAATTCCTGAACTGAAATTATGATTTTCTGACATCTGGACAGTACTTTCCTGCCACTCCACAGGATCTCAGCAGTGACTCTACAGTCACACAGCAGAGAAATGTTGGTGCATCTCACAGTCAAGACCCCTCCAACAATTGCATCCACTGGGTCATTTCTGAGGGAAACATCTCCAATATCCCCAAGTGCCCCCCTTTCTTCACCGGAGAAGAGATTGGGAAATCAGGGAGAAATACAGCTCCACCTACTATTCAGTGAGACTCCAACCTGCAGGAGTCACATCATCTGATCTGAGGGGCTTATTTGTGGCATCAGAGGGGTGGATTCCTCCCAGGATCACTCCAAGATGGCAGAAGTCTGTCTCCTTCCTCTGACGGAGCACACAGGGAATCTCACTCCTCACTTGGTCTTTTTAGTCAAATGCAAGACTGGGGGAATCTTTCCTGTGAAAGTAAATAGTGAGGTCCACAGGGCCTCAGAAAGGGTGCTCAAAGCTTTTTAACTTCCTGCAACTTCTTGTGTGTGTAGCAGCAAAGGCTTCCTGTTTGGGGGCAAAAGAGACAAGGAAGATCCTGCTGCTTTAAATACTGTGAAAAGCTTTTTAGCCAAAACCATTGTCTCCCATGAGCAGGGGAAGCCCACCCTCCACAGCCCCATCCCACCTCACCAACCAGAAATGCCAACAGTTCCCCAGTGCTGCAGTCAGCTCTGCTCTACAACAAAAGCCCTGCACAGTGTAGTTGCTGCGGGTGACTGAGCCAAGGTGTGGATCCCTGAGCAGAGACTTCCAGATCAGGCCAATTGTGTTGTTAAGCTGGGAGCTCTCCCTGTTCTTCCAAGTTCTCTCGCTTAGGTACGAGCATTGTTCCCGCTGGGCTTCTGCAGACGCCCATTGTTCCCCCAGCTCCGGCCTTTGATGCTGCGGAACAAAACGCACAGTGTTTGTGAAAGGAGG
This sequence comes from Myrmophylax atrothorax, assembly GCA_026770055.1. Lineage (NCBI taxonomy): Eukaryota > Metazoa > Chordata > Aves > Passeriformes > Thamnophilidae > Myrmophylax > Myrmophylax atrothorax. The sequence continues at coordinate 12,413,298 of JAOXXN010000212.1, read as the reverse complement.
GAAAAATCAAAAAGCTTTTCAATTACATACTTGGCTGAGCAGCTCGGGCACAGCTGGCTGCAGAGCACCACGGTGCCAGCACCTCTCCACAAACTGAGGCCTCCAGCGAGGAGGCTCCGAGCTCAGCTGCAAAGTGACCCAAAAGAGGGATTGACAAGCTGTTGATGGTTATTTGGTGAACTTTCATTTCCTAACCTCCAAATTCCAAGCACTCCTGGATTGTACAGACTTTCACTGACCTCCTCAGACACACATTTAGTAGTTGCCAGCTGCAAAAAGCTGGCAAGTATTCCTGCTTCATCCTGTCAGCATTGCTCAGGTTTGACTGGAGAGACACCACAGTTGTGTCCAGATTCCCCACCTCCATTTCCAGACTAATTTGGCTGGCGCCAGGCTGGGGCAACCTCACCCTGAGCAGCACTGGCAGACAGGGCAGAGGGCTGGAGTGCTGATGCTCTGAGCTGCAGCAGCAGGGCCACGTGGAAGGAGCAGCCAGCAGGGTGGGATGGCTCAGCCACAGCTGGCAAAGCTGTTTCATGGTCCAGTTGTGGAGCCCCCAGGTCCTGCTGTGGAACACACCACTCCTGTCAGCGGTGTGAGTGGATACAGCTCTACCTCGTGCTCCACACAGAGCTGTGAATGATTTCCCTCACTGCTACAATGACAGATCCCAGGATGTCAGAGATGGGAGGGGTCTTCTAGTCCATTTTAGACTGTCACCTTAGTCCATGCTAATCTCTTCTGCGAAGACACAGGCAGCGCCAGGGAGAGCTCTCAGGAAGGAGCAGTCTATGGAAAAAGCTAATAAAATAATAAGAAAATACTTGCACACAGAAGGGCCAGGCAGCCATTATCACCTTTAAGCAGTGTAGCTGGATTGGGGAGGAGACTGTTCCCATCCTAATGCAGAGAGATAGCCTAAACAGAA
>JAOXXN010000212.1:12397050-12411495 GCA_026770055.1 Myrmophylax atrothorax | reverse complement strand
CAAAGATATTTTTATTATTTTAATGCTTATTAAGAAATGTAACCAAGACAGACTCCGCAGCACCAGCGGCTCCTCACTGCCCAGCAGTCTGATGACTTCACAGATATGAAAACTTCACAGATTCAAAAAAACCTTTGGTCAACGCACTTCAAATACGTTTGCATGCACAGATTCTCCCACCCCTTCCCTCCCCAGCCCTCCCCACTGGTAACTGACAAACAGAGGGAAAACAACACCTATGTCATAAAACATTTAAATTAAAAGAGTAATTGTTTCATAGTGACAGTATGTGCAGCAGGGTGTTCATAGTGTCTTGGTTGTCAGACCACAGAGAACTGCTCCACAGGATGGGGCAGGAACTCCAGCTCCTGCTGGGAGCGCCAGCTCCTTCACGTTGGGGGAAGCAAAGGGTGTTCTCACATCAGCAGGTTCCAGTCTTGATTTTAACACGGCCTTGTGTGAACGGTCCCAGCAGGCAAGTAAGATGGGGAGTTACACACAACATTGCCCCAATTTGGGGATTCTCAGTCTGTCAGGGTTATTCACCTCTCATGCAAATGAGGAATTGGTGTGATTTTAGTTACTCTTGATGTGTTTTACGGTAAAAAGAAGGCAAAAAGCTCAGGGCTAGAAAATAAAAACTCCGATATGACTCAATGCAGTTTGATGCCCAAAACAAATTGGGAGAGAACTGATTTTTAGGCAGCTAAACTTGGCAAACACCACTTTTGATGCGTTGCAGCACCTTTGCAGCATGTTTGTCTTTCCCCAGAGCATGGCTGGATGGATTTGGCTTTAGGTAGGGCCCATGCTCATGAAGCAGAAGGGTTTTTGTTACACCTGGACATGTTCATGAAATGGGACAATGTATCTGGACAATCCCTAAGAACCATCTCTGTCTCAGTCAATATGGACCATACAAAGTCAACCCTCCACACACACCAGGCAGGGCAGATCCTCTGCAGTGACCCCAGGAAAGCTGTAAGGCTGTACATCCCTTCCAAAATCCTTCCTCAGCAAGCCACACCTTGGTCTCAAGCCAGCACCATCTGTGCACTCCCTTGCTCCTCCCAGCACATTCCTGCTCCCCTGAAATCCTCCCAAACACCTACCCTACAAATCCTCCTTCACCACCAAGATTTCCCATCCATCCTGACCCCCCAGTCTCCTACACCTGAGAGACTCCTCTATATCCACCAGCATCCCCTGGAGTCTCTTTTCAAAGAATGACCAAAGGCTCAGACTATTCCATGGCACTCCAAGTCCACCTGCACAATAAGCTTCCTAGAACCAACTGGCATCAGTGGGAAACCCCTTCTGTCCCACCATGCCCAGTTGCTTCTCAGTTCAAGAGCTGCAGTTCAAGCTTGCACAGAGCTTTGAAATATCACTGATCCCAAAGGAAATCTGCAGGACACAGCTGTAAGTGCTTTTATTTGCACATACAAAAAGCAGTGCCCTGTTGAGGAGAGGGCCCTGGGACCTCTTGATAAAATTACTCCTGGCAACTGATCAGACTTTGCTTTCTCCAAAACCCTATAAAGCAAATAAACCCTGGAGCCTTAGAGTCTTCAGGGAATGGTGAAATTCATGGAATGCCCTTGCACCAAACGAGGCACCATATCTCTCTTATGTATCTTCAGACTTTTAAGATAAAATGTTCCAGTTAAATAAAATTAGTCTCTTCTTACCCCAGCTCTTACTCTCTGCATCCACCACACCTTGGATCCTCAAGGAGGTCTTCTGCAGCCTCTCCTGACAGTCACCCCATTCTTTGTCTTGGTACCATATTTGTTTATCCAGGACAGCTGCATTTCATCAGCTAAACATTCTCCAGCTGGAAGAAAAGTGGGAGTATGAGTGGTCCTATGCAGCTTGGAAGGCAGGGACTTGAGAGTGGAAAGCTGTGAGAAGCAAAGAGCACACTTCACTGATGGGACCTACTATTTTGTTTTAAAAAACCCCAAACCCTAAAACCAGGAAGCCTTAAAATCATAATCCCTAGGAAACAAGAAAAAAGAATTCCAAATTTCTGTTCAAAAGGCTCATGCTCTCCCCAACAACTGCTTCAGCAGCATCTTCTGAAGGTCCATCCCAGCCATGTGTTTGCCAGAAGGCTCACAGCATGTGGTGAGTTGCCATCCCTTCCTTCCTGTGGCTACAGACCTCCATGCAAACCACGCTGCCTCTGTACCCCCTGCCCTTCCTCCTGCACACACTCCCCAGCCCCTTCACACACCCTTTTCATTTCATGTCAGGATCACTCATATTGAAAGGGACCAGACACACTTGGGGGGCAGCTCAAGCAGCAACACAAAAGCTGATTTTTAGACATCTGGAAACTCAATGAAATTGCACGGTGATCCAGTTGGACAGGAAAGTTTTTCAGAGCAACAATCCTAAGCCTGTCCATCAACACAGATCAACTTGATTCCTGTGGCAACCAAGCAAGAAGCTGCCATAACCGAGTGTGAAGGTGCTCAGGAAACAACAGAAAGCAACCAACCCACATCAGCTGGAAGTCTGATCCAGTGAGGGATAAACCATTCCTTTACAGAGCTCAACAGGAGCCACTTCTGCCCTCGTGTGTGTTCCAGCACGAGAGATGCTGGTATTTTCCCACACTTGCTTCCCTGCTCTGCTTCTTTGTGGACATAATTGTTATTGACATGAAGGCCGGATGTCATCCTGTGTTATTCTTAGCAACATTTCAGCTCCCAACCGAGGCCTGAAGAGAACAGCCCCCCATTTTCCCGAGTTCCTCTGCCGCAGTTACAGGAGGTCAGAGCAGCCATCACACAAATAACCTACAGAAATACTCCATCAAGACAGATCAAGAGTAACAAGATCCCGAGTCCCCCTGCGGAGAAACCACCTGTGACGTCAGTGCCAGGGAAATGGCTCAGTGTTCGTAAATGGTGCTGGAGTGATAATCCACTCCTCTGACGTCAGACTATGGGGGGAGAGCCGTGCCAAGAAAGCAGCAATTCAATTCAACTGTGAAGTCTATTGTTTTACAAACAGGCCTGTCTCTCTGCTAAGGGTTGTGGTGGCAGCCACATCTTTCTATCCATCTCACAGGAAGCTTCGTGCCAGCCCAGAGCAGCTGCAGGCCTGGACAGCATCATAAACCACTCCCCACCTTGGTGCAGGGAGACTCACAAAAGAAAAATTCCCCTCAAATAAAACTGATTTTTCATTTTAATTGTTCACAATACATAAAATAAACATGCAATAAAAACACACAGACACAACCTGCTCTTCCTCAACTATGAAAACCCAGTTTACCCTGGTTTCTGAAATGTCAGCGGACAGACACGAGGCAGAGCCACATTGAGGGATGATATTTTTGATGTTTTCAGCTAGGGAATAAGGTTCTGGAATGACCAGACCTTTAGGACCACTATGGCCTAGCTCTCCAGAAGGCTGGTGGTATTGGACACAGATTATTTGTCTGAAAAACAAAGACCAGACAACCCTCAGGTAGAATTCAAGCTGATGTGGGTTTCTGCTGTCCTTGAGCTGCCAGGCTTCCTGTGACACAGAAAATTATCAACTGCTATGAAGCACCTCTCCAACAAACCACATCAGTGTGTGCACTTGCTGCAGCACGTTTTGCCTGCTGCCTTTTACAGCAGAAACTGCAGTTTCTAAGCTGAGTTCCAACACCACTGACACCTTTCAGCTTCTCAGAGTAGGACCATCTTCTAACCAGAGGCCCAGCTCTGTTGGCCTCTGCACCACAGGGATGCATCAGGCTTCACAGTAAAGCACATCAAGAAAGGATTGAAATCACAGGAGAAAAGATGTTTAAATAGAGCTCATTGGAATTCCAAAAAGAGGTGGTAGGTGTGTGTGTGGGGGGGTTCCTCCCCATCCCAAGAAAGAAGAAAAAGATGCCACAGCCTTTCGAGTGAGGATGAAAATGATGAAAATATGGAATATTAGCTCCTTGCACACACATTTGGGGCCATGGAAAGAATTTGCATTCTAGGAGTTCAGGAGGACAAGCACAGAGACGGGGGGAAAAAGCAGCCAGTGCCACCAGGCTACAGACAGGTCAGACACCCAACACTCTCCCCAGCCCCACCCTGGGGACACAGCCCTTAGCCTGGGCTGCTGCTCTGCTGCTGCAGCACCAAGTCCTGCTGACAGCCCTTTTGCCAGGGGAAATCCACATTACACACTCTGCTTTCATGATTTGTGGGATGAAGCGGAGAGCTAAGAGGCTGTATTTGCCTTGTGCAGCTGGGACACTGAGCACTCAGGGAATGGATACAAGTTCCTGCCTATCTTTTATAACTTAACATAAAGTAACCTTATCAAGACATGAGAAAAACCCCACTTGAGCAACCTGTTGCAGTATAAGCTTTAAAAACATGAACTGAAAGACAAAATGCCATGGTTGAAGGTACCCAGTGTTTCCATCAGGTAAATTCCTTTTCTCTGCAAGCAGCTCCTGGCATCCTTCCTGACCAATGGATGTTGCTATTCCCCCTTCTGCTCGTTGCAGGGCCACAGTACTAAAAGGCCCCGTTCCCTGTTGCTCTTTGCCATTCAGGAAATACTTCCAGCCATGTTTCTGTTGGTAAAGGCAGCAAAACTGACCCACAACCACAGGCACACAGTACAGCGTGATGTCCCAGTATCCCTGCATCAGCAGGGTCTCCCAGTGCTGAACTTGGAATGCCACTCGACCTTGGCACTGCTCTTGGTGAAAGGTCATTGAGGGGTAACGTGTCCCTCCTTCCTTAGTCCACTTCAATGGTCTCTTGGCTTCTCTCCAGTCTCATATTTAGGATCATCCCAGCAGTCCTGGGTAGGGACCTCTTTCTCCACAGCGATCTGAATACACAGCTGTCCCCCCGCCCCCCAACCTCCCTTTCTGCCATGGCAGAGGTCACCAATGCAAAAAAAACAATTCTACCAGGAAGACTTTGAAAGTCTCATCAGGAAACATCAGCTGCAGCAAAGGCTGCTCTTTCCAGATCTGAGTAAGACACCTGGCCATCAATTAGCTCTTCGTTGTGAAGCTCCCTGTTCAGGCATGCATCAGAGAAAATCCCATTTTTGCAGGAATGTGGGAGATGCCCATTTGTCTCCAGGTCCAGAGCATTTCCGTTCTGGTGCCATTCCAAGCCAGCTTTGCATTTGTTTAAGTCCTGCTTTTCGGGATCCCTGTGGATCTCTCCGTTGGTGTACACCTCTAGCGCGTACTCACCGATCCGTATGGCGGTGTTCTCCGTGTCCCCCCCGGGGGTGGAAGTCCTGGAGGTGGCTGTCCCTGCCTTGAACGGCTCCTTCCGACCCAGAATGTGCTGGCTGATGATTTTCCGGAAGGTGTAGCGGAACTCCCTGATTCGGTAGGCATAAATTAGGGGGTTTACGACGGAGTTTGCGTGAGACAGGATAATAGCCAGATACATCAGCCAGAGGGGAGCGTGGGGACAGCCTGGGCAAAAAAGGGTAATGCAGTTAATGATGTGTAGTGGGAGCCAGCAGACTGCAAACAGCCCAACAATGATGGCCAAAGACTTGGCTGCATGGACTTCCTTCTGCAACGTGGAGCGAGAACGTTCCCCATGTACCATCTTGTTCTCCATCTGCTTGAGCTGCCGCCGGGCTGCCATAAAGATCTTCAAGTAGATACCAAACATGAGGAGGAGGGGCAAGAGCACACAGGCAAAGAAGTTGTAGTAGACCATGTACTCCATGGTGACCACAGCCTCAAAGAGACAGGCCACCATAGTGTTGCTGCAGTTGATGCGAGAGGACCTGTTAGCAGCCAACTCTTCGACCTGGGCACGGTTGTGCCACCCAAGCATCGGGGTCAGGCCGATGATGAAGGACAACACCCAGCAGATGGCAATGATCCCTTTGGCTCGAGAGCCAGTCACCAAGCCATTGTACCTGTAAAGCAGAGGATATGGGAGTTACATCAGTGTTTTTCCATAAGCTCCTGGCACCCACACAACCTTCCAGTGGCCCAGTGTTCCAGAAGTCAGTGAGAAAGTCACCTGCTGTGCAGAACTCACACAGCATAGCAGGGACTCCATGGTGACACTGTCTGCTCCCTATTTCCCTCCCCTTCCCTTTAGGCAGTGAATAGTTGACAGAAAAGCAGGGAAATGGATCTTTTTTCCTTCACTCCATCAGTCCACTTAGTCATGTCCATAGATCTCGAATCCTGGATAATCAACAGCACTGCTCTGAGCCTGGGTGATGAAGACCACCGTGGGTCTCCTGCCAAAGGCTGAGGCAGCATCTCCTCTCTGGCAAAGGAGCAGCCTTTTAGCATGGGATTGCCAGGCCTGTCTTGCAGCAGATCTGTAAAACCCAATAGCACAGAAGAGCTCAGAGGCACAGTGTCACCAGGCCCACATCCATGTTGGGGGCCAGGGAAATCCTGCTGGCTCAGTGCAGCAGCCAGGCTGGCACTGCCTTGCACAGCACCTCACTCTGCCCCACAACAGCACTTTCAGGGAGACCAGCACCACCAGCCTTCCTGAAATAACTGAGACAGGTTAACAGTTTTCCTCACCAGCCTGGCTAAGCTGAGCCCATGTCTTTCTCAGAAGGGATGAATTTAAGCTGAGGACACTGCTCTGACTACAGGTGTGCTGTGGCTGCACTGCACACACCAAACAGTGGTGGAGGTACTGATGTCTGGCTGAAGCCAGTCCTCTAACAGTAAATTCTCCAAGATCTGTTGAAAGAAACAATAAGCAGCATGGTAAGAATGTGACAGTGCATCGGGGACATCAGTTTGTTTGAAGTATCAGCCAGTTCCCAAGGCCTCACAGGTTACTGCGAGTCCTGAGCTGACTCCACCAGTTCTTCCCTCTGAAAATGTAAATCGAGGCAGCAGTTTAACATTTCAGTGCAGTTTCCTTCCCTTGGTAATGCTCAGCATGGGAAGGAGATGGCCAGATTCCCACATTGCCCAGCGTGGGTCCCACACTGTGCTTGACCCCGTGTCTGCGATCGGCCAACGGTAGCGCTGGCTCCACTGTTTACCCAGGGCTCCTGCTCCCTCTGTCCCCAGGATTCTCTCAGAAAACAAACACTGAAAGAAATAACACAACAAGCCACAGAAATCTTTCCATCTTCCAATGAAATAGTTACTCCCACAGGTTCATTCTCCTATCCCAACACAAGTTCAAGACAGGGGAGGAGAGAGGCTGCTCTTGCTGGGCCCAGTACAGAATGGAGATCCTGCATGTGCTTTAAATCCCTGATGATGGGCCTTGGAAAAACCTGGCTCCATTCTGAGACCCCTCAGGCTTGAGCATCCCTTCCTCAGCTGCATTTCAGAAGCAAAAAAGAAGGAGCTGGTGAAGGAGCCACACACACAATTCCCAGTACCCAAAATACACCAAAATCCTTCTTCCAGAAATGAGGAAGGAATTCATCTGATTCTGAGAGAGAACAAGTTTTTTCCAGCAATTAGTGGATCCTGCTCAGTGCTTAGGGGATGCTCAGGGCACAGCATGGATGGTAGCAGGGAGCTGCTCACATTCAGGCCTCATCAACACAGCGAAACAGCATCTGTGCTTTGAAATGTACACTCAGGGAACAAGAGAGTAGTGAAGCCACTTGAAGCTTGGAAAAACAAAAAACAAAACTAAACAAAAAACCCTCAAAACCCTGTAGCCCTGGAATTAGCTACATCTTGTCAGAGGAATTTTGAAATTGTGCAGCTGCTATCCCACGACTAGAGATGTCCCTTCCCTTCCACTAAAAATACGTATCATTACTGCTCCAGACAAACACCCCCCTCACTTCTTCCCCCCTCTTACCCTCTGGGGATTCCCATGCAAGAAACTTTACAAGGCTGCAGAACAGCACTTAACTCAAGCGGTTTCCAGCTGCAGTGTATTGTGCAGGAGTGCAAGTCTTGCTCAGGATCTCCCTGGGGTTGAAAGAAAGTTCACAACATCTGGTGACAAAGTCTGTGGTCCTGTGTTGGCCAGGTACCCCCTGAGAAGTGTTGGTTTGTTTAGGAGAGCCTGATTTCTAGGATCCACATAGGACACCTCTGGCTCACTTGGCTGAGGTAGGATTATAGTCCAGGTGGACTTTCCTGCACTCCTTCCTTTTATCCACTTAGAGACACCACCAGGCTGGCACTGAAGGCTGTGTGTGCATCTTTGTGTGCTTTGTCTCAGCATCTTTCCAGGCTCACATAAGCCAGGCCAAAGCCACTGTTCTGGATCCCCAGTGCTGTAGAGCTCTACAGGGTAAGTTCAGGGCTTCCCATGAGCATCTCCTGTACTGTGAGCTGCTGGCAGTGTGCAGGAGGCACAGCTGAAAGGAGCTGGTCACACCTGCAGCCCACGTTCTGCACAGCTGAGGGGGGACTGCAGCGTGTCTGATGTGTCCACCCAGCACTGGGTTGTGTGTGCACAGGCAGTTCTGCTGCTTCCTGGAAATAATGGACTTGCTACACAGACAAGGAGTTCTCCTTGTGAAACTACAGACACAGAGAACACAGTGCAGAGCACAGGGACACTCACTGGGGTGGGGTGGGGTCGGGTCACCTACCTCCTCTGGGAAACAAACCCCACTTTTGCAGACACATGAAACTCACAGAATGGTTTGGGCTGGGACCGACATTAAAGACCACCTTGTTGCAACCCCCCACCATGGGCAGGGACACCTTCCACTATCCCAGGTTGTTCAGAGCCCCATCCAGCCCGGCCCTGAACACTTCAGGAATGAGGCACCCACAGCTTCTCTGGGCTACCTGTGCCAGGGCCTCTCCACCCTCACAGTGAGGATGTGGTTTTCCCCAAAACACTCTCCCCTGCCCTGGTGCTCTCCCAGTCACCTGGCTGGCAAAATGACTGCAGGAGAACAGCTGTCCTTGGTGAATGTACAACTGCCCTGGGCTGCCTAGAGTAACTGGGCTGTGGGTGTGATGCTTCTGGGTCCTTGGCCTAAGCTCTGTGTCGTTGAGACAATGGTTTCTGCACAATACCTATAGAGCTGTGCAGAAGACAGAGCTGGTGTGAGAACCAAAGGGTCCTCAGGTCGAAGTTAAAATCTTTCCATACCTTGCAGGATATGGAGCTGGCCTAACTCACCATCCAACCATCCTGCTCCTCATCTTCCAAACCTTCCTGTGGTGGACAGCACTGTCATCCTGGCCAGAAGGCTCTGCCATGTGTGGAGCAGGTTTCAGACACCTTTCCTGCACCCCCCCAGAAAGCCTGTGCTGAGCAATGAGGGCTTTGATGTGAATTCCAGCAGTGCTCAGTGGTGTTTAACAAATCACTACAACACACTGTTCACTGAACTCTCCCACTCAACGGCCCACAAGGAGGATATTCTATCCCTATTACAAGTATCTGGAAAGGAGGGACACTGGCAATCCCAGATCATCCAGGAAATCTGTGGCAGGGCAAGAAACCAAACCGAGACCTTCTCATCCACCACCTAAACAACCCTTACCCAAAACTCCCAGTCAAGAACCCTCCTCCCCTGCTGCAGGTGCCACCTGGTACCAGTGCTCATCCATGCTGTGGAGATGTGGGTGGGGTGGGATCCCACAGGTGCCCACCTTTATTTCTTCTGCTCTAAACAGCAGAAGCAATAACAGTGGGCAGACACAGTTCTGCTCATCACACAGTCAGCTTCCAGATTAAAACCTTGGTAACAGCAAGCTGTGCTGCAGCCCCTGAAGCCACAGACCACAGGCACTGCTTTCAAAGCCATGCCCATGTTCAAAGGAGGAGGGAAATTACTCTTCTCTCATATTAGGCTGAATCTGCCAATAATTCATTCAACATGAACATGAGCACATGTAGGAAATGCCTGCCATAAAAGGTTTATGGTGAGCAGGGAGAGACATAATTCCACATATGACTCAAAGTGACAATAAAACATTAAATCCCTGATTCACCAGTGCAGATGCTCATGTATGAGCATTTCAGGAGGCAACCCTAGAGAATTAAAGCAACTGCTGAAACAGACTATTCTCAGCTCAAAGGTCCCTTCTACATCCTATACTTTATTCAGGGTTGGTGTTTACCTCCCCTATTCTTCCTACCCCAGACTCTGAGAAGCCAGTTCTTCATGTCTGCTGGCAGAAAAACATCCCAATACCACCTCAGAGCTGCAGTTTAAATCCCCACCCCATGGGATCAACCAGTCCCAATATTCCCAATGTCAGGGGGCTGCACCTTAGTAGTGCTCGCCCAGAGAAGCATCCCAGTAACAAAGGCAGCTTTCAGCAGAGACCCAGCCTGTGCTCCAGCAGGTTCCTGCAGCTGACACTGCGTGCCCGGCGTGTTTCATGCCTGGCTCCGGCACAGGGACCTCAGTAACCTGAGAGAACTTTTCCGTTTGGCTGCAGGAAGGAAAGTTTCCTGCTCTCCTTCCAGTGCCTCGGAGGTGCCTGTGCTTCCCCTGGGGGTATCTTTCCCCAAGTGCCTGCTCAGGAGCTGTGGCTGGGCACAGTGCCCATGGGGAGCGTTCGCTGGCACCACAGAGCCTGGAAAGCAGCAATTGTTCTTGGCTGTGACCTCACCCCGGGCTCAGACTCACGACCAGGTTTGTTCAGAGCACCCTGGGTTTGACACCCTCCCCTGCAGGTTTTCAGGTCCCTGCCATGTGAGAGACACAGCTGGGATTTCATCCCAGAGCCAACAATGGCTCTGAGTCCCTTCCATGGGGGGGCTTCACTGCCACTTGCAGAGAATTATATTTGTGTAAAACCTGGCAGAATCCACCAAAGTGCTTGAGAACTTTTGGAAAGTTTACCAAATTCTACATATTGTTTTAATCACGTCAAAGGCTGAGCCCGTAAGACATTCACAAATTAGTTTTTATCTATTTTTACATTTCACCTATAGATGTCTTTCCTTACTGCAATCTTTTGAAAGAGGATCTTTCCTCCACTAAAAAAATAGTTTCAAATGTAACTCTAATTATGTACTGAGGGATTCAGAACCAAGCAGTATCAAAAATCCCACTTTTCTGCCTCCTTAATACTGACAGTTGATTTATGTGGAATACACACCCACATATTGTGGTTACCTTCATTAGGACAAATCAGACATGGAATAGTTAAAGAGAAACAAGAAGGAAAAATAGGTTTGACTCTTTCTGGTTTCACTAGAGTGAAGAAAGTCTGATTTAATGAAGAGCATTCATCTAATGCATATTAGGAATACCTGGTGTTACCTTTCATGTCCTCTGGGAAGGACAAGGGGCTTTACCAGGTATTAAAGGATGGGGGGAAAACAACACACCTTTAGTGGCAGGACTGTCTTTCAACGTTTGACACATTTTTGAAGTAAAAAGATATTAGAAAAAGGAAAAAAAATGTGGATATGAGCAGCCTGAATCATATCACATTTCCCTCTTCAGATAATCAGCTTTCACTTTCTCAGCAGGTCTGAGGCTATAAATCTAATGTTTATTCATCCATAAATTCTTAAGGGGAAACAAAATTGACAAATTCATCCCTCCTACTGTGAAAGGACAAACCAGCAGAGGACACAGAGGAGGAGGAAGCCCCAGATTTACCTGTGGGTTTCTGCATCCAATCAACCCCTCTGTTCCTGGGGCAGAAGAGGGTGTGCTCTGTTTTTTCAAAAACAAGATAATGAAACCAGTGTCGTGCCCAGCACTGATGAAGCCTGGTTTTTCTAAAAGACTCTTTACCTTGGTTGTTCCAGGAAATTGCATTTTCCAGACAATACAGTTACAGTGATAGCCCCCAAAATGGGCAGAAATCCAGATTTTTTAAACCCTTTTCCTGGCAAGTCATCCTCTAGCAATAAGAGAGCTTAAACCATCAGCAAAAGTCCTCAGAGTCAGCTCATGAGAGATGAATTCAAGACATCAGCCCTTCCCCAAATCATTTCAGGGGCAGCTCCCCAGGGCTACTCTCTATGTTTCCTTGTACCATTTACCATTACTTTGGTTTATAAACTGAAAGTATCTATAGTAGAACTGTAAAAAAGTGGGCACAGCCCCATTTATAGGTAAGTAATATCAGTAAGAGTTTTCTCTGCAGTGGGATGGAATAGATACTCTGCACAACTACGTAAAACTGGAGGCTGTAACAGGTGTGACTAAAGGGGTTTGGAAGCCACCAATTACTGGTAACGCTATAGCAGCACAAACTTGCTGAGGAAAGGCTCCAGGACAGACCTTGCTGCACCAGCCCATGTGGAAAGGCAATCTCCACAGCTCCAGGGCTCCCTTTCTGGCTTGAATGGGAAGTCTGTGTTAATTGACAGAAGTGCTGCATGACTTAAGTATTCAGAAGAGACAAAACTAAATTACACAGGCCAACACAAGTGATTTAAGCTCAGGAGGAGCGAAGATGCCCAAAAACTCAAACTCAAGAGCATAAAAATCAGAGTTTGTTCCATTTTTGCAGCCACATTTGTTGTTCAGGAGAGGAAGGCAGTCTCTCTACTGCTGAGAGCGTGCTGCATCCTCTTAAAGACAAGGCAGGAAGGAAGGAGACTCCTACACTTCTCCTGTACCAGCCTCTCCAGGGGCTTCCTCTCCATCTCTGGAACTCAGTGAATGGCTCAGAAAGGTTGTCACAGAAATGCAAAGCTGCTTCACACCCACGCTCAGACACAGCCCATCACAACAACCTGCTCCTAAACTGAACTGAGGAACAGCCCCTGCGTGTGTGGCAGAGCCTCCCCCTGGCCCAGGCCCCCTCCCTGGCTGCACACCAAGGAGCAGCCAGTCACAGCCAGCTTTCATGCTCTAATACTGAAACATCCTTTTCTTCCTTTAAACTCCAGAGACCATGGAATAACCACCTACAGGTCTGGGCTGGGACAAGCCTCTGCCTTGACCTAACACATGCTTTGCTTCCAGAGGCAGCACCTGGGCTGGTCCAAATCTTCCAAAGGGCCATTTCTTCATAGCCTGCTGCTTCCTCCTTCCACTTTTAATGGACCCCTGAGAGAACCCCCCACCCACACTGCCCCTGCCCTGCTGCTACAGCTGCAGGCAGAGCCCCCCATTCTCCACATGGGGAAGGAGACAAGCCCTGACCTCACCCCCTTTCTGCCCTCCACCATGTATTGCTTTGGCTGCACCTTCCCACAGCCATCCTTCTGCAGCTCAGGGCACAGGTTTCGATGATGCTGCAGGATCCTGTCTAAGTAGGGAATGGCAGCTCCCACAGTGCCATGGACATGGACACAGACAGGCAGAGAAGGACTGGAAAACGAAGTGACCAGAAAATCCAGAAGCCAGGTCAGCCTTTAAGACCTAGAAAAGTGTTTTTTCAAGATACCAAGAGAAAAAGCGCTGGTCCTCATTTAACTTTCCTTCCTCGATTCATCTCCAGGTCTGTTGTTCTTAGGGATGTTCAGCCCTCACCACTCCCACCCCCTGAGCCCCCAGCTCATTCTTACCTGAGGGGTATCCGGATGGCAATGATTCTGTCGATGGCAATAGCAAGGAGGCTGAAGATGGAACTCTGAGTCAAGACCAGGACGAAGCAGGCAATGAAAAGGCAGCCATAGAAGAAGGCACAGAAGCCAGTGCTGATGGTGATGGCGAAGGGGATTGCCAGCACGCCCACGGCGATGTCAGCAGCAGCCAGGGACACCACGAAGTAGTTGGTGACGTTCTGCAAGTTGCTGTTCAGGTAGACGGCCCAGCAGACCAGGATGTTGCCCAGGATGGCCAGCACGGCGATGATGAGCTCCAGGATGATGTAGGTGATGTCTGAGAGGAAGTCCTCTTTCCCATGTACTAGCATGGTGAGGACAGCCAGGCCGGCGTGGGGACGTGCCGGGACAGCTCAGCGTTCATATCTGCAGAGCACGGAACGGCCACGACGCCGCGAAGCTGCCGGGGGGCTGCAGAGCACTCGCTGCCAGCCCTGGGGCTGCTCACACACACACACACTGCCCTCCCCACTGCTGCTCCAGGTGCCAAGGAAGAAAGCCCAGGGCTCGCCAACTCCAGCAAAGTTGGATGAACCAGATGCAAAACAATTCAAACTCCAGCAGACAAACGGACAGGAGATTCGCTCTTGTGGCCAGACACTGCTCCCCAGGCCACAGGGACCAGCAGGCAACACGACACAGCCAGAGCAGAGCACAGCAGCGTCACATCAGCTGCGAGGCTTCGTTTCCTGTTGATAATCACACTGCTACTCATGGCTTCCTGTCACGTTCATACCTACTGGCAACATCCTCCGCTTCTCTTTTCCACCTTTGCTCACCAGGACTTGAGAAATATTGTCTTCAGCTGAAGCAAACATTGAACTTCTTCACTTGTAGTTTCCTTTAAAAAAAAAAAAAAACAACAAAACACCACCAATCACACACAGTAAGTAATCAGCTCTATGGAGATGGAGAAAGCAAAATCTCATTAAAGTGGCACATTAAATTGATAACGGATATTAAACAGACCTAGAATACATCATTGGCAAAATTCTCACATTTTGTCTAT
>JAOXXN010000212.1:12381881-12392570 GCA_026770055.1 Myrmophylax atrothorax | reverse complement strand
ACCATCAACAGCCCTTGGGGCACCCAGGACTGTCTGTGGGCACGTAGGGGACAGGCTGCAGCTCCCCTGGGCTCCAGGGGGAGTTGCTCTAGGATGGGCCAAGAGAGACAGCTCTCAGTGGCCACGGGGTGTGCCCATCAAGGCTCATTCCACAGATCACAATCTTGCATCTCCTTCTGACAACATGACCCTTCCCAGGTACCAGCCACATGCAGATTACCTAATTCCCTTAGGGAAAATCCTGGAATGCACACATGGCTGTAAGCAGAAAAATTGGTGCTGCTAAATCATTTGTTTCCTATTTTCCAAAGCCTGGAGGGGGAGATGCTTGTCAGTTTTTATCCTCTCTTTGAAACTTCTTCAGCTCAAAGATAATCTCCCTATCTTTTCAATCAAAGACTCCAAGAAATCTTATCTCTCCCCATCACTTCAGAGGATCAAGTCACAATAAATGAGCCAATGCGCTCACAGGCAATACACAAATTTGCAAAACAACCGGGGCTGTAAAACATAATGAAAACAGGTGTCCTTTGGGGAGAACCACAGGGAAGGCAGCAGGAGCACTTCTCTGTGTTGCTCAAGGGTTTCCTCTCTGAAGTTCGGTATTTTTATGAATATTTCACATCGAGCAGCTTCGCCGTGGCCCTGACTGCTCACACACAGCCAGAGAGCTTGGGGCTGTCAGAGAGCACCCTCAGCCTGCCTGCCCTCGAGGGGCTTGTGGTTGGGTGGGGGAGGAAAGAGGAGAAGGAGGCATCACCCATCTAACCAAGACACACATTTTCTGATTCCCCTGTTTGCCTTATTAGTGGCTGCTGGCTAAATGATCTTTTAGGTCATCTGCTTACAGTAATAGGAGGAAATTAAATATTAATAATAGACTATTTCCCCCTAGACTGCTCTTTGTTAACAAAGGATACAGGTGAAACAAAGCAGGCAAAATCATCAGCACATCATGGTCTTGGTTTTCAGGTACCTGGAGCACCTGCACTTTCTCTCAGCCCTCCCTGGAGTTACAGATGCCCAGTGCCCTCCCACACCTGCCTGCGTGGACACTCATACAAGTGCAGAACACAGGGATGTGTGGAATTCCCTGTTCCATCATGGGGCTCTGTGTGGCACTCTGACCCTTCCAGAGGACTGTGTCAGACTTTATCCAAAATACCATCTGAGCCACTGATGCTCTGACTGCAAAAATGCAGGGCCATTGGTTTTTGGAAGCACTTGGGAAGTGAAATCTTCCTCCAATGTAAACCCTACAGTGGGATAATGAGTTTTCTGGATGGGCTTTGTAAATTCTGAAATCTTGAGTACAGTGAGGGCTTCAGCTTTGCTAAGCTTGGTGTAATCTCCTCTTACAGGGAAGTAACAGCTCTCCAAGACAGACCCTTCCCTCCACGTGCTTGTGAAAGGCAGAAGAAATGTCTCTTTGGAGATCTGCACTGTCCCTGATATTTGCCTGTCAGTTCAGAAGGAGGTGGAGGGGCAACAATTCCGCTTTACATTTCCACCCCTGCTGCAGTCCAGGCTGTGAAAGGAGCTGCACTCCCAGCAGGACACACGCTGTGAGTCTGGGAGTGAAGTCCTGACTGACTGGGGATGACCTGAGACACCCCTGCTGCTGCACCAGCACCAGCAACAAAAACAGCAATAAAATCACACCCTGCAAGCCTGTCCTGGGTCTCTCTTCTCCTCCTGTTCATGCCCCACAAAAAAATCAAAACCCAACAACGCCCCAAAAGTGAAACCCCACTGGACAACAAGCAAAGGTCATCACGTAGATGGGCTGGTGCTGGGAATGGCTAACCCCAAACCAATATTGCAGCTTTGCCTCCTGCCCTCCAAGTGCTACAAGTGGATTAATTTTTATTGCAGCAGCGGAAGACTAAAACAGAATGCATTTGACCATTTTTTTCCTAAGTGGATGTTATAAATGTTTAAAAGCAGGGAAAAAACCTCACAGTAATTATTCCCATTCTAATGGTCACAAAAAGCCAAGGAGGGCAAAACTAAGTAAGACTGAATGACCAGCAGTTAAATAAGCCAGATCAAACAAACAAACAGAAGGGAAAAGGCTCCCCTGTGCTCACTAGAGTCTCACTGGGCAGCAGGCATCACGATATATTGCCAAAAGGCACCAAAACATGTTGGATTTATAAGCAAACTATTTTTATTCTGGGTTGCTGGTGTTGATTTGCCTATGGTGGCATTTGTAAAAATAAAAAAATCAAGCATTTGGATAAGCTTCCATAAGACAGACAAGTAAAATAAGCATAATTAAAACCATGTACCATGACCAGAAACAAGTTATTACTGCCAATATCATCCACAATGTCCCTGAGGAGCCAGTTTTCCTTTCCTGTGTGAGGGAAGAACTCAAAAGCAAACTTTGCCTCCCTGTAGCCCTACTAAAGCCAGCTGTGTTCATACATGAGGAGCATTTCCTTCCAGGACAAAGGAAGAGAAATGAGGAAACAGACTATCAAGAAGAGGTGGCCCACTGAGGAATACGGCAAGGGAAGAGTTTACTCTGAAAATATTTATTGTATTGCTAATGCATCCATTCTGGTTTATTTTAAAATAAGTGAGTAGACTTCTCTCCAGATGTGACTTTGCCTCTCAGTTCTATGTAGAGTTTCCAGAAAGGCAGTTGAGAATTGGGTACATCTGTTCATTTTCCTGCCTTTTGATGCAGTTGTTCCCAAACCCTACGTGCCTACTCTAACTGCAGGTCTGTCTGCCCCAGGCCCTGGGATCCCTGCCCCCTCTCTCCTGTGCTGTCCTTCTGCACGTTGCCAGTGGTGTTTGCATAAACTCTGATAGTGAAACAAAAACTCTCCCCAGTGCAGGCAGAGCTGTTGTACCAGGCCAACCAACACCCTGCCTTCTACAGCAGAAGGAACGTAACTCTTTCCATCTCTCTCTAACTTAAAATGATTCCCCAGCTGTCCTTCCCTGTCCTCATGAAGGCACTGTACAACTTGAACACAAGATGAGTGAATTCTCCCTGCCTCTGAGCCAAAGCCCAGCTGGCTCCCTGCATTAGCTCAGCCCGGGCTCACCCACTGACCCCTCTGAGCAGGGGCTGTTCCTGAGGACTCACCGTGAAGCTTCGGTACCATCCGAGGGTTTGACTCCTGCCCACCACAGGAGGAGCAGCAGCCAGGCCTCCCCTGGGCTGCTCCCACAGCTCAGCTCATCCTTCCTGCCCAACCTGCTGCCTTCTTGGAGCAGTTTAAGCAGTGACACAGCTGAGCCCACTGAGCTCTGCAGAGCCCACCCTGCTGGCACAGAGCAGAGCCCACCCGAGCACCCAAGGCTCCCCCACCCTCTGCCCCTCAGAGGCCCCTGACTGCTGTTTCAGTGCTGGCTCAGCCAGAGATTTGCCCTGTGCCCCCTGTGCCATGCAGATCAGGCTGACTTTCAGCCAGCACAAGAACCCTGTTTCCTCCCGTGTCCTGGGGGTGCCCTGGCCCCCTGTACCCCCAGGCTGGGCACCAGCACGTTTTACACAGCTCACTTCCCGTGAGTTTTTCAATCAGCTGCCAGTGAAAACGCAATTAGACAGTGTGTGTTCATCCCAAAAGCAGGCAAAAGCCACAATAACAAATTTTCTGCCTCCTTAGTTTGTTTCCAGCAACATTCCCTCTTCCATTTTTTCAGGTACTTATCCTGACTTGCTCACCTTTATTTGCCCAGTGTCACACCTCATCATTCTGTTAATATTTCTGTCTCAGTCTCAAAACTATTTCAGACATTTTTGGGGCTCTGCCACCCTCTGTGGATAAGGAGGAGTTGATGCTCTGATAATGCCTTGAGGACACATGTCCTTACTGTGTCACACCCTCTTCTCTTTGCTATGACTCGCACCTGCTGCCACTCCCGAGGGGTGACTTGCACTTTCACTATCACAACCAGCCACACCAACACAGCCCTTTCTAGAGCTACTCACAGGGACTCCTTTTTTTCCCCAAGTCTTTGAGTATAACCCAAATTATTAAGAATTCTCCGGTGTCACTGCACAGTGACCCCAGAGCCTCAGTGTTCCTTCATTTCCTAAGTCCTTGTGCTGTGGTGAGAGCACATCCATTCCAGGGCCAGCCTGGTACCTCTCCCTGCTTCCTGCCCCCACTGTGCCACTGGAGAATGTCACTGCTGGGGAGGTGGCACTGCTCATCATTGCTGTCTCCTTCTACACCACCACACTGGAGAACCAGCAGCCATTCACAGATCACTTTAGAAAACATTTTACTGGACTTGCCAACGTCTGTGAACTGCTGTGCTTGTCCAGGGGGAGCAGCAGCAGAGACACCTCCACCACCCTTGGGAAGTGGCCCTTCTGTGTTATGAAATCTTCAGGTATCTTACAGTTTCTGCACAACAAGACATCAGGAAAGAGCTCCAGCTGTAAAGAAAGCTGCAATCGTCTCTCAAATGCACGACAGCTGCGATCCTCACACCTTGCCAAACAAGGACAGAACAGACTCCCAAGGGAAATTCCTTAGGGACTGTGGCATTTGACTCCTAACTCAAGAGATGTTAGTCAAGCAGAGATGGATCCCATGGAGATGGCCAGAACAGTTTCTCCCAAGTGGACTGTGACTCTTATCTGCCATAATCATACAGCTGGGCTGTACTGTGGCTTTGTGGAGGAAGATTTCCCTTCAGGAATGGGGTAGGAAAGTTTAAAAAACTGTCAATGAATCCTCCTTCCAGTTCTCAGCCCACGAATACAGCATCTTACCTTCTGTATCCTGGCAGCATTTAACTGTATCAGAGAAAAAGAATCACATTAATTCCATCAAATCCCTGGAATCCTCCATGTTATATCCCTCAATGAATCATAATGGTCAAGCAGAGTTTGGGTCAACATTATGCAAGACACAGGATGACATAAAAGAAAACATTAATGTTTTTTAGGTGTTTGACAAAGTTGGGTGCCTCAGTTTTAACAGGAGCCTGATTTTTGGGACTACCAGACATAGTCCCAGACTGTCCCTGACTAGGTAGCCATTAGCACAGGTAATTTTTTTTTCCAAAATCCAGGCTGAAGAACATTTTAGGAACTTTTTGAAAGTGAGCCTGCCTCCCCAGAGATGCTGCAGGAGCTGCAATGGTGCTGGTGCCAGCCCAGGGCAGTGTGGTGTGATTTTCCACGGTGCCATTGAAGCTGGGCACTGATCTGTGCATCGGACGTATGTGGAAACTCTAATTATTCAAATCAATTTCAATCACGTGCCTTTCTTCTGAAGATCGTATGAAAAAGCCACATACTTCTTAGCTGTCTTTTATCCTGGGGAATGTTTCTTATGGAAAATCCCAGTCTGTGCCCAAGTATATGGATCTCATAGTGAAACCAAAGCTGTTATCACCACAGAAGGTGGTATTTAACAGCCCACTTCCCTTAACTCCTTAACCTCAACACCTGATTCATACTGGGATCTGACAATCCCGTTCTGGGGAAAACTCAATAACCAAAGCGATGGGTCAGTTTGCAGAGGCCTTTCCCAGTACAAGAAGGGGCATTTGGGTAACAGACCAGCATTACAGAACAGGCAAAGAGAGCAGAGACACGTGCGCTGCCCTAGCAAGAAAACAAAAATAAAGGTGGGGGGGAAAGGGGAGATGAGAAGCAAAAGGATAACACAATAGTGTAAACTCAAAACAAGGAATCTCCAACAAAGCAAACCAGAAGAAAAATTGAGGAGACAGATCTTGGAGAGCTGTTGAACAAGGGGCCACAACTGTTGCTGAGAGCATCACCTGGGACAAACACGGGGAGACAGGGAATGCCAGGGGACAGGGAATGCCAGGGGACAGGGAATGCCGTATCTCAGCCTGCGGCAGATAAAACTTTAGCCCCGATCTGCAAGGACTAGAATGCCTGAGAGCCTTCCCCCCTGGAACTGAGTGCAATCACAAATGCTAATCAACACACAGACAGGAGCTCAGCATGTCATCAGTCACGTCTCCAAAGGTTCAGGAAAACCCCCCTTTCCTCTCCTTGTATCGCAGAGGGACAGGAAGATTCTCTCATCCTCCGTATGCCTTTCCCTCCCCCCTGTCCCTGGCTCAAAATCATCCCTTCCCCGCTATTTTCTCCATTGTCTCCGATGCATTGTTTGCAAATGTTCCCTAAAAATGCTTTGTGAAGTATCTTTATTCCTGTTTCAGGTTTTTCCACATCCCTGTGTAACACCTGGAGTTTTATCTTGTTACCTGTCAGATGGTGATAAACCTACTGCATGCAACCCCTGGCTTACCATCTAAGATAAATACAATTTGTCTTGTAGCTGTCATTTCTTTTCAAGTCCTGCCTTTCACTGCATTTGTAGTGGTAACAAATTACTTTTTTTATTTGGACTTGAAATGTGTAATTTTTCAAAAAATAAAAATCAAAACCACATGCAGCAAGAGCCTCAAAATATATGTAAAGTTTCAAACATGGCCTTTCTGACACTGGATTTATTGCTGCTGTGTCGGCAAGGAGGCTCCAGGACTACTTTTGTGTATCTTCTACAATGGTATTTGCATGCCTTGTGCATGAGGCACATTGTATTTTGTGCTACCTGCTCGTGTTTGGTTTTAATAATAAACCAACAGGCCTAAAGATGAAAAGCATCCTTTCTCCAAAAAGAACTCACAAACTAAACTGATAAGGGTTGTTAGTTGCTTAAATCTAAGTGAAGAGTGAGGTCTAAAGTGCTCTAAGCTCTCCCCACCCCGCGCCAGCCGCTGCTGTCACTTCAGAGGTAGTGGCTGCCCTGGGTCCTGTCCCGCTCCCTGCCAGTCCCTCAGGGTGGCTCACACAGCCCCAGGGGGGGTTCACAGCACCCACATCAGGCCCCGGGGTCCTCAGCAGGAGGGGCCAAGGCTGGCACTCAGATCCAGCCCGTGCCCAGCATCACTGAGCCCCCAGCACGGGGCTGCTGCAGATCCCATCTTGCTGCATTTGGCTTTTCTCTGAACTCTCCTCAGCACTCAGTGGCTCGCAGCTCTTTTCATCACCTCCCTGCTGTGTGTTTATCCAAACAACTTGATCCTGACTTTGCAACTGCCAACCCCACATGGAGCTGTGGCACAGCCTCCCTGCCCCATCCCTCCCGTGCCACTGCAGCTCTCCAGCCACACCAGGCACGAGGCAGCCAGTTTGGATATTTGCTCCGTGCAGATCCCAGGCTGAGGAGTGGAAGGGATCACACCTTTACTCACTCACATTTCCTGAACACCTGCATTTGCTGAAGCACTCTGAAATACGCTTTGCTGATCATCTGTGGGTGGCCATCTGTGGTCAAGATGAGGGATGAGTTAGAGCAAAGGAGGTTTAAGCTGGACATCAGGGTGTTTCCTGCACGTCAGGAAAGTAGGGAGTCTCCATGCTGGGTCTTTAGGAGCAAGATGGAAAAATAGATGTCAGGAAAGGCAAAAGCATAACTGATCCTGCCTTTGGGCAGAGGATCAGATGACCTCAAAGTGCCTCCTAAGGATATTTTCCATAATTGAGAAATGTATGTGCCATCTGTCCATTCTGATCTACAGAGA
Organism: Myrmophylax atrothorax; assembly: GCA_026770055.1. NCBI lineage: Eukaryota > Metazoa > Chordata > Aves > Passeriformes > Thamnophilidae > Myrmophylax > Myrmophylax atrothorax. The sequence continues at coordinate 12,385,028 of JAOXXN010000212.1, read as the reverse complement.
TTTACTGCAGAAAAAAAACCTCAATAAAACAAATAATTACTTCTGATACAGATGCAACCTTTGTGAAAGGAGAGCCATCTTCTGACTCTACAGAGGGAACTGAAGCCTAACAGTTCAGTTCCAGAATGCTGCCAGTTCTTTACCGTCTAACAGACCAAACCTCAATACTCAGCTACAAAGCATGGCATTAAGTAGGCAGCTTTCTCTGCATTTTTAAAATGAGCAGAGAGACAAGGAGCTGGTGCTGCTGTGTTCAGGTGGCTTCACCAAGGCTGTTCAGGTTCACTGATGCAAAACCTGAAGGTGGGCCATGAAGACATCAAGCCTTCTGGTCCTAAACACCAGAACCCAATGAAAGGGAGTAACTGACTTGTGAGAATCCTCTCTGATTCCTTGACATGCAACTCAAGATCTCTTTCCTGGGTTTTACTTTAGAGTCCAACAAAAAATAAAGGTTTAATAGCCCATCTCCATTTTCAGACAGAAATCACACAACGAAGAACAACCTTGAGAATTAGTCACCATCCAGAACAAATGAGAGAGTGAACAAGAAAAGCTGAAGTCTGTTCAAATTGAAGACCAGAACAAACTTTGCAGGACACCAGTAGAGACACTGACACCACCCTTCATTGGGAAAACACCTCACTCACAGCTGAGCAGAACTCAGAGAGCTTTGTCACACTTTGCCTTGTCCCCTCTTGCGTGGGTGGAAATGTCAAACCAAAGCGAATAGCTGAAACAGTGAAAATGGTGGAAAATCTGTGAAATCTTAAACATCCTGTATAGACAAGAAATCATACAGCCATCGGGCTGGCAGGCAGAAAGGAAGTGGTAAAGGGGGAGGTTTTCCCTCCACACAAGATGGAAAAGCACCCAGACTTGAGACCGAAGGGAGACCAGACCCTACAGAGACAGCACTGAAAGGAAGAGTGAAAGTTCAAAGCAGTCCCTCCAAACCTTGTGCTGGGCTGAGCTTTTCCTGGTAGTTCTTAAGAGGGCTTAGCCACATGGCTCTACATGAAATCCATTATTGAAGATTAAACAAGAAAGATGAATAGCTTTCCAAAGTTGATTACACCCAAACGCAATAGCACCAGCAGCCCTTATGGAAACATCCTATTAAAATATCAGCAAAAACAGAAATGCAAACATGGGAGACCTGGCAGGAGCTTTCCAGCTCAGACCTCCAGTGCCTTTTGCACCCACTGATGGAAGGACAGAGGCTGAAAACATCATTCCTGGGCCGACATCCCCTGACCAGGTACAGGATGATGCCCATTCTATTTTTATGTATAAAAATACACTTGGGAAGAGACAGATTATGTACATATGAAAATTACGAACGTACCAAATGAACAGCATTAAAAAGACCTGCTTGCCTTTTTTTCACACCCTAAAATAGGTCATTTCTATTTTATATACACACATACATGTTTGCAGTTTGTACCTACATGTTTTCTCTACAAATTCAGAGGTTCACAGCTCTCCTGGTTAATTCAGAACTTAGAACTCATTTGCCATATTAGACAGGATTTCATTTTCACAGGGTTTTGTGATATGTGATTACATTTATATTGCCTTTTTTAATTGAGATTTGAAATAAGGTATTTCCTCCACAGACCTAATTCAATTGAAATATTTCTCACATCCCTGATGGTCACTTTATCTAATCTTTTTCTACTTCACTTGGTCAATATGCTGTGGGGGTGTCTTTAACAGCAGAAACCGACCATGCTTTCTCTCTGTTAGTTCCTCTCATGTAGAAGAACGAATTTATCAATTACTCCAGTTCTTGAGTTACACGTGTCTGAGACTTACCAGCCTGATAAGAAACCTGAAAACAAATACATCCAAAGATTGAGTTATCTAATAGTTGGCCATCTGCTTAGGAAAATAATTTTAAGTAGTCACAGCAATTCTATTAACTCTATTTACCAAGTGAGTCATGTTGTTCTCTTTAAGTTAACCCTTCCTGTCTCTCTGCGGGCTCACTGCCCCAGGCAGTTTTGAAGAGGGTGCTCAACCACCTTGGCTACTTTCACGCTATAGCAAAGCCCGCAGTGCCCCCGCACTCGAGACACCCCAAACTCGTTCTGCACCAGCGCATAAAAGAGCATTAAAGCTACCGGGGTGCCTCTGTTAGACCGCACAAACGACCGTGCAGAAAGATCTCCTCGCAGGGACATCCCCTGTGAGGGCACCGCTCGCCAGCACTGACACAACGGGAACGCACCTGCTGCCTCCCGCACCCGTGCGGAGTGGGCTGGCGGCACCTCCTGCCTCCCGCACCCGTGCGGGATGGGCTGGCGGCACCTCCTGCCTCCCGCACCCGTGCGGGATGGGCTGGCGGCACCTCCGTGAGCGCGGGGGAGCCCGCGGGGCTGCAGAGCCCTGGCTGCCAGCCCAAAAGCCTTCTCCGCACAACAGCTCCGGAGACAGCCGGCACCGCGCAGCCTGTGTCCCTGTCCTTCACCTGCCCGCTCCCCTCAGCACAGGGAGCCCAGTGGGTACCAATGCTGAGAGTTCCCAGGCACGGTGAAAGGGACTCCGCTGAGAAACTTTCAGCCGCTTGGCACAGATAAGGCAGAGTCGGGGCTTTTGGGGGCAAGGAATGGGCTAAGACTGCGCACAGGTTAAACGCCATCTATCAGTTCCTGCCCTTTTTCCCTTAACACGACTGTGAAATGCACAGAAACCTCCTTCGGAAACACTCCGGAGAAGTTTACAGAATGCAGGGTGCTCCTGTGGAATCACTATTTTATGATTAAGCACAAATATCAGCTGAAAGGCTGGAGGAGAACTGGGCGCAGGGAGGCAAAGTCCAGCACCTGATGCTTGAGGGAAGATCCCTGGAGCAAACATCTCGGAGCGCGGGGGTGTGTCGAGGGACTGACAATTGGGGATCAGCACGGAGTGAAAAGCACCGGCTCCCCTGGGGAAAAGACATCCGAGCCCGGGCAGGAGAAAGCGGTGGCAAGGCAAAATCAGCCCATCTCGGGGCCGGGGGCACGGCAGCACCCAGAGGGCAGCGGGCGGCCGCTTTTGAAATTCGCGGGAGAGGCAGGACAGGGACCGGGGCTGCCGCGGGGGAAGCTGAGCCGCCCACCGCGGCTGCGGGACCGGGACCGGGACCGCCGCGCTCGGGAT
>JAOXXN010000212.1:12349619-12371695 GCA_026770055.1 Myrmophylax atrothorax | reverse complement strand
AAAAAAAAAGAAGAGCCTCTTTCTCCCTGTTGGTTGAAACAGGAGTTTAGAATTCAAACTGGGCTATTCCATTATTGCAAGTGCAGTCTCAGTCAGAACAGGTCTGTTCATGAGCTGTGGAACCAGGACTGCCAATGGCTCCTCTTGCAGCAGGAAACATCCCCTGGGCTCTCCCCACCACATAAATACACCAGTTACATGCAATTAAAATAATACACAGATCACTAAGGTGAAAATGCACAGGATACATTGCTACGCTGGGGCACAGCAGGTTTTGAGCCTTGACTTCCCCAAACAACTTGTTCATAGTCTAGAACTATGCAAAATACAAAAGCCTTAGAAAAGTGCAACAAAACTAGCTTCATGACTTTCCTTTCCATTTCCATAAATACAATCTCATAAAAATATTATTAAACAGAAGCAAACTTCCCAGTGGAGAACTAACTTCAGCTTTCAGGAAATGATTTTGCCTGAACTGAAACCCCCTGAAAACAGGGGATTAAAATGAAACCAGCTTAATTGCCTAAGGGTGATGTCACACTCTGCCAAAAGTCTGCCCCACTGTTCTGCATCCCCAAGTCCTGCTGGAACTGATGGGAACTTGGTGTGCAGCTCTTTGGCAGACAGTGGCCTAAGGGCAAGGAATATTCCAAGTAAAAGCTAATGCCAGTTGGAAGAAAGTCCTCTGGTATTGACAGGTTTTATTGAAGTTTCAGTGGGAGGAAATAATTCTAATATCACAGAATGAATCAGCTCAAGGGTGGGAGGACAGTGGCTCTGTCAAACTGAGTCCAAGGGTGCTGCATCCCAATGAGTGCCAAGCACAGCAAAAACGGAAGGAAAAAAAGACACTCATATCGATTAACAGAAATCAGAACTGCACAAAACTCAATCTTTTAAGTTATTTAGCATTAATTTTCAAAAGCATACTTGCTACATATTCCAGATGCTTAACATCTTGGCTTTGATAATTACAGAGTGTACTAAAACACTGATTCTGAAACCAGGGACTACAACAGAAGAAACTTGGAAGAAGGAGGGACTGGGAATGCCCAGTAAGCTACACTGTAATTTAAAACCCATCCAGCCATTCTCCTGTGAAAGCAGAAACACTATTAGAGATACTTTTGTAAATAGGGACAATTCAATGTATTAAGAAATGTCTATGTTTTGCCAGGCAACACACAGTAACTCAGGAAAGCACAGTGGCACGTCCAGAACTCATGAACGAGGAAGACACTTCTCCAGCACTTCTCACCAAGTAATTTCTCAAACTGGTTACTATTACTGAGCATTCACACACTAATGTAGCTTAAAGAAAGGGACTGCAGAAACAGAGCTTGGCAGAACATAAAAATAAAACAGAAATAAATATTTACTAAGTCAAGGGAAGGACCACAAACAAACTATACAGTTAACTCGGTCTGTACATGAACATCACTATTTTAAAATCCTCTTTCTAGGCCACCTCAGTAAGACCATTACTCACAATAGGCAAAAAGAAAAGTGAAGATGTACAACTGGATTCCTTCCCAGAAGAATTTTGCCCCTCAACAGCTCCTGCTTGATGCAGCTGAGCTGTAGCTGCGTCAGCTACAAGAGGCAAAGGAGAAGTCAAGTCCCCCCAAGTGACAGGAACAGTTTTAAAGGCTTGGCTTTGCCAATGTGGCTTCACCCCAGCCATCCCAGGGCAGCTTTGGAACAGCCACACACCCCCTGAACACACACAGCCTTCCCACAGCAGGCACAGGAGAACACAGAAAACAGGAGAAACACTCAGTTCTCCAAATCTCCAACTTCCCAAATCATCTTAGATAAAATTAGGGTGTAATAAAAATTGTGCCCTGGGCCAAATCTGTACAGAAATAGAGAGAATTGAGTGCAAGTAGGTTTTTGGTGATGGAAAAGAATCCAAATGTCTGAAGTGCTGAATCATGGAACTGAAAGAACAGGTAAGAACATAACACTGAGATCAGTAACAGAAATGAGTCTCCAATGAGAATTTGTTTCTGTCACAGCTACACAATTGCTAAGGCAGATCCCCAGCAGTTTAAACCTCTGTACTGCACCATTACAGCCAGGGCCCTATTTAGTTCTGCTTATGCATATAAACCAGAGCCTGATTGCTGCCAGGGATATTAATGTGAGTTTACACCAATAAATTAAAGCAGAGTTCATTTAGCTCTGGCAAATTAAGGGCCTCCTAAAGCATGGCAATGGACTTCCCAGAAAAACAGAGTGGAAATATTTTACAGAATTGGAGACAACAAAATGATCAGAAATGCTACATGTAACTCAAAGAATACATTTTATGCAAAAGAAACAAAAAAAATCTACCTTTAAATCAGATCTGATGCAATTATATACTACATTCTGGATAGCCTATCCACAAACATAATTTTAAAAGGGAAAATTTCACTCAGTTTTTCAGAGGAATGGGAATGAGAAGCCCTTTGTGAGGGCCAGAGTCATACCCGAGACACTAAGTTAGTGTTTCTGTTTAAGTAGACAAGCAAATCAAACTGGACCAAACAAAACCAACTGAAAAGCAAATCAAGTGTAACATCTACACACGTGTTCCCACACCCAGGATGCAGAGGGTGATCCAGCTGTACCTGCACCAGGGTGCCCCACAGCTCCCTTTGCTGCCCACCCTGGCAATGAGTAACCCTGATACTCTACAGCACAGGCATTTGCAAGGCACATAGGAAAATGCAATAATATAAATGGAGGATAAAATATTTGTCCTTTTTTTAGTACATTCAGAAATATTTTCTGGATTAAAAGGAAATCAGCATAAAGTAGCACTTCATGTGATAGTGAAAAACCCAGGCTGTTTTGGGATTAACTGAGTAGGAACCAAACACAACAGTACCTTCCACATCCAAAAGGGCTACAGCTATTTTTCCTTGTGAAAAACTGTGTTTTGAACCCTCAGCAAAAAGCTGCTGCAGAGTGCAGGAGGGTATTGTGTTTGCTTTACACCTTCCACTGCTTCCACCCAGCTGGGCAGCACCTCATGGGTAAAGGCTCAGATTTATCATTACACAAAAACTCCTCAGGAAGCCCAGTGTTCCTGGGCTGGATTCACAGACCTTCATCAGACAGATCACACCAGGAAGAAGTTTACAGAGCTCTGAAGTTGCAAACAAGATCATTTTTATAATTACTGCTAGCTTTTCTCTCCCTTCCTTTCTGAAGACCAGCAGCTCTTTTGAAGAGAAAGTATCTGGCAAAGGTGATTTCTCCTTTTACAGCTACTGTGTTCCTGCAGTTAAGGACTCACACAACATTCCAGGTAAACCAAGGTGACCATTGGACAGAAAAAAAATCAGCTCAAAGCTCAGATTACCTCACCAAAAGAGGTCATGAGGGAATTTGGACCAAGAAATGCTATCCTTTTCATTAGAAAAATATTTCTTTAAAATCTAAGGCAATGAATAAGACAATCATAGATAAGGGTATCTGTTCACAGGGTAAGTAGGTTTTTTTAAACACTAATTGGCAAAATCTGGAATTTAGTAGCAGAAGATGGAATGCAAGAGAGCAGTAATGTGTATTTCCAATAAGACTATTCTTATTGAAGCTTAAGAAATGAAGAAAAGATTTTTTTAAAAGAAATATACAGGAGAGGAAATTGTATTTCAGACTTTTATTAAAATCTGTTAATGAAGATTTTTTTACTTGAAACCTCTCTTGCAACAAGAGTCTTTAGATTGTGTTGGCTCTTCAAATGCACCAGTTAATAATCTGAGGGTATCCAGCTATTTCTAGTGCTAAAGAGCTGTAAGAATGCAGGAGCCACTGATGCTCTGGAAACTTCTCCAAAGGCCCTCAGTGTGTGTTAAGAAGCTGTTTTACAAAGTTTCATAATTCTCACAGGCACATATCAGTGTAAGTGAATATTCTTATACAATGCTAGACATGCTGATTATTACTCCTCACACGGGCTGTGTTCCTCAGATGAGAGTTTTTGGGTTTGGCAATGCTTTTGAGTTAAATCTGTGCTTTTATACCATGAAGAAGTTTCAGAGATGCCAAGCACAGCTGCATTCACTGGGTTAACATCTATGACATTCAAGCTGTCCTTAACAGTCGTAGGAGCACCAGAGGAAGGGCAGATTCATTTTCCTTACAACAGGGTGACTGTGCTGGAGGAGCCTGTGCTTATAAATAGCAGCTGTTACAGAACTCACTGCTCAAGTTGGCTTCTGCTTAATATTAATGAGAGCTGTGCCTTAACTGCTGAGAAGTGTTCAGGAAAGTAAGAGGCAGAAGCAGAGACAGAGTGAAGTCTTCCCTTGGTTGGACACACAAGATTACAACAAACAGCTTATGACAAACGGACACATGAATTGTGAGCCATTAACATTCCACACCAGGCCCTGCAGTGCCAGGACATATCAATTCAATGATCTCTAAGGCACTTAAACTCTTTTGCCCGAGAGCTGCTAAATGAATTCAGGTACATTTTAGGGAAAAAAAAAAAAAGAAGTTGAGCAGACTAAAGTTTCTCAATTCCTTCCTTGTGACAGTGAGTCATTTCCATGCCATAGCTGAGCCTCCTGGGTGTACACACATTACATCAGTTCCTCCATAGTTCTGGTCACAGAACAGCTCACCTTCTGTCAGTCAGATCAATGGAAAGATCAATGGAAAACACACAGAAAACATGGCAAAGCTGGATTTTGAGACCAGCTACTTCACTACTACATCCTATTGAAAACATCTTCTCTGCAGCTCTCCCAGTTCCAAACTTCTCCCACAGATATCCGTGCCGTGTGCTCGTATTGCTGGAGAATAAAGCCTGGGGTCGCTCAGGGTGCTGTGCAGGCAAAGGAGCAGGAGAGGGAAGAACAAGCCATACAAGGGTTGATTATTGATTCATTCCTGCTGTAATGGAAGCACAGAGAGTTTGCAGAGATTCCTTGCAGTGTACCCTGAAAGCCAGGAGCTGCATGTGCTAGTCCTTACAGTCCGTAAGAGAGAGGTGAAAGCCACATCACTGTGACAGAGGTAGGCTTATAATGAAGCTGCAGGATGAAGACTTCTGTGCCAAATCTTTCGAGGTACCAAGAGCACTTTCCTCCTCAATTTGTCATTATGGAACAAAAGCTTGTTTTCCTAGAATATTGTGCACATTTTAAAGGATAGAAAATAGCTGTATAGGCAGTAACTAAGTTACCATTAAGAACTCTACTGTACTGGGCTGCCATATGCTGTGGGTAGAATATTCACACTCTGTGGTATCAGGATGCTACAAGAAGTTCAGTAATATTATGCCATGTTATCCTTTTCCTTCTCAAAGCTTTATCTGTACATTCAGTCTTCTGTGTGCTAGAGGATGCATTCATCTCACTCTCCCAGGAATGAAAGCTTCAGGAAGTCTGACTGGAAGGCAGCACATAAGTAGTCCAGGCTCTTTAGGCTACATAATTAATCTGAATAGCTTAATAACTTGGGTTATTCCAAGCATTGTGGCAACAAGTTCTTGCTTTAAACAGCTGTTTCCAGGCTTAGTAGCTGAAGCAATCTGAGGCAATCCAGGGTAGTGTCACTGAAGTTGGAGGGGACTCAAATGTTGCCAGTTTTCAGTGAAATGGGGATTAGCATTTCAGTAAGATTTCCATCGTTGGTTTCCTCCCAGGGATTTGCTGAGTGATGGGGGCTCAGGTTTCAAAGTACTTGTAAATGGCTGTAACGTACAGCATGACATTCTGCCAGTCCGGGCGCTCTGTTCGCACCATCTCGTTGATGTCCTGTCACAGAGAACAACAGAGTGGTCACAACCAGCAGTGACAACCTCAGCAGCAACGTGGGGGTGTTTTCTGCATTCCTGGGCATGAGAAACCTGTCAAGTTTCCACCACTTAAAGCATCGATGGAGGAAGCTCTGTTTTCTTCCATGTATCTTTGCATTACTTACAAAATGTAATTAATAGCACACCTGCAGATATTTTGTTGACTTAAGATCAAAATGCCTGACATTCTGCATGCCTGAGCTTTCTCCCACTTAGTACAGTTGGTGTAACAGTCAGACTTTAATGCTCACATTTCCCCACACCAGCCTTGCAAATCAACACAACCTATCCAGGAACTGTGAGCCACACAATCAAGGCCCAGGTATTAAATAAAGTTCCAAATTCCCATCAGGTTAAGCATCAATAAATAACTGAATCCCATCTTACAGCAGATGACTCTACTTGGGATTACTTTATATGCATTTTTAAATAAAGAGGCAAGGAAGAGGGAAGTTTACTCCCCATTTGGGTATTTGCAGGAGACAAGCTGACAGGGCAGTCACCCTGTGTGTCACACTGAGTGTCCCAATAGTCAGGGAACAAACAGGGTAAACAACCTACCTCTTCAGCACATATACAAAGGAGAAGAGATAGATGTAGTTTCTAATAATTTTTGTTTAAGTGTCTATTTGTAAGCTTTGGGTGTGGGAACCTCCAGAACTCAAAAAAGAGAAAGGTGGGGATTTTTAAAAATTTTCACATCAAACTAGCCAAGCATTTTCTTCTTCAGAGAATGAATAATTTCCCCTTACATTCCACTACTATTTACATACAGTTTTCACACCCTCCTTCACCCTCTACCCATGTAATATGGACGAGGAAAAACTCCACAAACATCACAGACAATGTGTATGTAGGTATGTAAATGAATTCTTAAGATGGGCCCAGTTTGCACTTAGAAGATTTAATTCCATTTACCTTTTTAGAGTCTCTGTAATAAAGTACATTACAAAAAGGCAGGACAGAGAGAAACCGTTTAGACCAAAGCTGAATTAGGTAAGAATTACTGCAGTTATTTTCCACGATCTCATTCTTACATCAGCACTTGGTAAGAAACTTCCATATTTTAGATCCCTGCCAAAGTCAGAGTATGAAAGCCCCAGATCTGCACTGCCATTGTCAGCAAACACAATGCTGGGGGGGTAACAGCACTGATAAGGATCAAGGAAAGTGTTATTTTTAAAAACCTCTGTTGTATTATTAGTTGCAAACTACAGCAGCTTTGTTAGAATTCAGGCTGCAAAAGTAGCACTTCAGGGTCATTTCTGATACTGGCAATGGCAGCAGAGTTTTTGTGATCACTCACAAGGGTTTGGGATACTTCTGATTCCACACCTTCAGAAATATTCCTTTTGTAATCAGTACCATATTATGCCATTGAAGACTAATTATTTTACTCTAAAATATGTCTAAGACAGCTTACTATAAATAGTAATTGAAAAAACATGCAATTATTTGCAACAATGAAAAATTAGAAGGCTTACCTTAAGAGGCAAATCTTGACTCTCATACTACACTGAGCAAAAACTGTATCACATCTCAAGTTATTCTCAAACAAATCCATTGCCTTTATTAATATTTCTTACGATATTGAGAGATGAGTGTTGGTGAACCTTCCTTTTAGAGCTCAACAGTTCATCTGCTCTAGGCTATTGCTGCCTTTGCTGCACCTGCTGCTCCACAGGTCTGTATTTCAGTCATTATTTAATGCAGAACACATGTCAGCTCCAGTTATGGATGACAGTGGGTTTCTAAAACAAAGCCATGAGGTAGGGAGTACCTTTAGTGTTGTTCAGTCGAGTATGACACGGGGCAAGAACCTCTACTGAGCTCATCTGCTGCTATTTTTAAGTATAAAGCATTCAAATCTTCCAAAAGTACAAAACAGAGTAAGTTTGATTTTTAAAAATGGGTCATAATTAATTCAATATGCATTTAAATCTTACCAGAGTAGATTTGATGCCAACACTTTCAGCTGCCTGAAAAGCCAAAGTGAAATTTCTTCTCTGCATGAGATACAATAACATGTTAGAAAACAAGGAAATACTATTTCAGACACAACAAAGGGGTGTTAAGAATGTTCATAGTAATGCTGTTGCTCTTACTTCAAATGGAGTCTATAATTTGATTATAGTAATTTAAAAAGAACCAGAGGAATGAACATGTTTTTAATGGGAAATTTTTACTATATTTTGTGTAGAAGATAATGCTGGAAACCCATTCTCAGTGAAGAACAACTGAGTTATAAATAGTAAAAATAGATTATTTATTCTTTAAAAAGCATAAATAAAAAATCTCTTCATGTGTTAATGAAATAATCTTTTTTTCCAGGCTGTATTATCATCAATAGTACATCTGCAGATAACACAGCAGTAGGTATGAGCTGCAGCAGAATAGAACACACAGACATCATCTTCTGGTTCACCTTTGTGTGATACTTGGGAAGAGCATCACAGTCACTTTTCAGTACTAGAAAGGAGGATGAAACAACATCCTTGTGATATTGAAAGAGAGGAACAACATGACAAGGTGTAAATAGGATGGATTTAAAATCTCTAAGCTGAAACACTCCTTGCTTCCACAACTCAAACTGAAAACACTTCCCAAATGTTTGGGTTAAATAAAATGTTTCAAAGTGAAATTTATGAACATCCAGGGTTTTTTCGTGTATCTGTCCCTAAGTACCACTGAACCCACTGATCTCACAATAGTAAAAGCTTGTAAGAAGAGCAATAAAGGAGTTTGAAGGGTTTCCATTCAGAAATCCTGGTAACACTGGGGTTTTTTGTTCAGTCCCAGGAATGGGAATTTTAATGTCTTACCTTGTCCTGGCTGTTCAGTTCCTGATAGGGAATATGGGCTGGGAGGTAAGTGTGGAGCACTGCACAGAAAGCCAAGCCATCATTCCAGCTGCTGCTGAAGTTTGTTATGTCAATATTCTTGAAGAGAAAAAATATGAACAATATTAAAATCAGAATCTAACAAGTGTCAGGTTCTACCAATCCATCAATACTTTTTAATACCATTGAAGAAATTGGCAGAAAATGTGAACAGCCCAATACCAAAGTTCTGTGGTAAGAAAGCAGAACACACTACTACAGGGAACAACAAAAATGTAGTGATAAAAAAGTCAGTTATTTTATATATTAACTTCAGGTAATATTAAGCTGTCTTTAAAAAAAAAAAAAAAGGGAAAAACATGCGTCAGGGTGTGTTAAAATCTGCAAAATGTTGTGCCATAGAGGGTAAGAAAACAGATTTGGTGCAGCTGTACACCCCAGGCCAGAAAAACAACTGAGTTAAATACACACACCCCAAATCTCTGATCACAGAACTGCTGTGTCTCTGTTCATGTTCATTTTACTCTCCTGCTCCTGTTGCATTCATATCCAGACAACACTGCAGAACTGCCAACTGAGGAGGACAAGTATTTTCTCTTCTAACCAAACCATTCTCTACAGGAACCGATGCAAACGAGATCACAGACAAAAGTTAATTTTCATTTGGAAATAAAGATGTTCCAACAGATTTATCACTGGCAGTAGTGGGGAATATTTGGGATTGAAACTGGAATTGAAAACTGCTGTCTTGCACTCTAGATCTTCCAGTTCCCGTAGGAAACTCAGTGGCACTGGTAAATGCATCTCCTGAGACTGTCTGAATTATTACAGAGGCAGCCCAGTCCAAGAGAGTTATGAACAAGATGCCTCAGTGACCTTTTAAATTACTGGATATTTGGCTGTTGGCAGTCAAACAACGTTAGAGAGTCTAAGTGGAGAGCAGTCAGTTTAAACTTTAATTAGGAACAACCAGTAAAAACAACTCATGTATCTTTTAGATCTTTATGGAGAAATATAAATATGTTTCAATATCCAACTCTGAACTGTGCTCAAGCAGAAGCTCATCAGCTCCATTCCTCAGTTTTCAATGTTCTAACACAGCAGGAACTAAAACCTCCAGTCACAGAACTGCAAGAGCACAACACACAAGCCAACCTTTCACCTGACAGCCATTTCAGTCATCACTCATCTTTGACAAGACACTAAAACTTGTCATTCCCAATGCAGAGAACTCCCCCCAGAACCAGCGTTCCTGTGCCACGCAGGGTGAGAACAGAAGCACTTGTACTTCTTGTCAAACCAACGGCTCGGACTTCAAATGGACAACCACCACAGCCCCTCCAAGAGAGGAGAAAATCCCAGAGTAGGAGAATGTGAGGGCAATCTGGGTTTCCTGCTGAGCTGGAGCGCTGTGCATGCAGGCCCCAGTGCAGCCCAGGCCGTGCTGGGGCAGTGTACGTGCTGGGGCTCACAGTGCCCAGTGCAGGGGGCGCAGCCGCTCCCTCCCTGCCCACGGAAACGGCATTGTTGGAGACCCCCAGCCTGTGGGAACATGCTCCTCACACAGCTTCCTCCAGCCACAGGGCTGGGAAAATTTAAAAGCAAAAGAAAAGAAGAAAAAAAACAAGCTCGGTCTCTCCTTTCTCCTCGAAAGAGACAGGAAATTGGATTTAAATTAATGCTTGGTTGAAACTTTCTCAATGATACTTAAATCAGGGAAACATATGCAACACACAGTACAAGGTTTTCAGGAAAAAAAGGGGAAAATATCAGATTGTTACAATCAGTAAATTCCTACTTGTGTCTGCTGACGAAAGTTTCTTTTTGAAAAGTTTCTTCCCCCTACCCTGTAACCAGTAAGGCCCCAGCTCAGCCCTGTGTCAGGAAGATGAATAAAGGGAGGGAGAGAGGCTTTTCCTTGCCACAGCCACATGTGCCAGGCTGGCCCTAAAACCAAGGGTGAATGAGCATGTTTGCTTTGCTACAGAACCCACTGAGGGAGGAAAACTCGATCCTGGTTTTCACCCTCTGTCCTTCCCTGGGCTGGGGAATGACGTGGGAAGGGGAGGAGAGGGATGCACACTGGCACTGTCCCAGCCCAGCTCAGCACGGATCTGCTCGACATTCCTGCAGGCACCCACACAAACTGCTGACAAAAGGTGTTAGTTAAAGTACTGGAGAATATCAGCAAGTTTTTAATCTCAGTACTACAAGGATAGATATGATATTCCTTAATCAAGCAAGGATGAATGCTGAAGCATTGCTAATCTGACTAACAGGTTTTAACACATTGGTTGCCAATTCAGTGACTTAATGCTGTATACAGTTCCAACAAGTACCTGTTGGTGCAGAACGGACTCTGCAGGAGTCCAGGAGACCATTAAAGTCAGTCACCACACACTGTACAAATACAAAGAAGTTTGATACTACTGTGTCTCACAGAGCTTACGATGTCTTTTTTTCTCTCCACAAACTGCAGAGGAAGCCCAGCAATATTTATTTGAAAATTGAAGAGTTTGGGCCTAAACAGCAGCATTCCTAAAGCCCAGCTGAGCTCTTGCTACTGAAAGAGGGATGGAGGGTACAGAGCCTTCCAAGTGGGAATAGCAGCTCATGTTGGAGAGGACAGAGAAAGGAGAGACAAACAAAGCAATGAGCTGAAAGAGGGACCTTCGCAACAGTCAGGATGGTCCTCAACAGGCAAGAATTCATTCATCAAAATGAGAAAATAAGATGCTGCAGTGATGTGTGAGAGATCATGAGAATCTACATCTGAGGTTGGCCCTGTGGGTGAAGAAGGAAAACTCATGCTCAGGATATGCGAAAGGAGAAGCTGCAAAGCATCAAAACAGTGTGGAAACCCTAGAAAACAGACCTACAGAACAACTGGGGCTGAAAACAAAAGCCTTCACATGATTTAAAGATCAGGAGGAATGCTCACCTCCGAAATCTAGAGGCATTTTTCATGCTCTTTTAATTCCCTCACCTCAACATGGGAGCAAGAATTGGGAGCAGGATGAAGTTGTGCTGGGAACTGTAAATGAAACTACAAGAAGCAAAAATCATCTTCCCTTAAACATTACAGTTGTACAAACTAAACATTTCTCTTTAAATGATAGTCATTACCCACAGAACATTGAATTTTGTTTATAAACATTGGAAAAAAAGGGCCACTTAAAAAAGTGCACCTACAAGTTTGGTTGGTTCTCAGGAAAACCCCCTCAGAATACTCTTTTTTCTAAATTATCTCATTGGGTCCAACTTTCATTGTTAAGACAACAAGCAGAAAATAAACCCATCATCCAAGAATTTTAATGTATCCAGAGAAGCTGAATTAAATACAACGGAAGGAAACAATTAAAAGGGACTGGTTTCTGTTTCCAATTGCCCTGAGCATTATGAATTATTATTACCTCCCAGACTAAAAGAAGTATAGTATTAGTCAGACAGTAAAAAACAAATCTAGAAACGGGACAGACCATTTAAACTGAAAATTTAATTTTTCTTTCAGGGCTGTGAGCACATAACTGGCACATTTAAATACAGCAAATTTTATTTCCTAAATGCTTTTAACTACTTGTGGTTTTTTGAAAAAGCTTGGTCAGTATAATGAAATCAATCTTGCATTAAGCTCCTATTTCTCAAAGAATTGACGGTAAACAGAACATCAGCCTAAAATCTCTGACATAATTTCTTCTTTGTTACTGCTTTTATTAAGTAATTGCCTCTATTAAGGGAATTCTGCTGGAATCTAATCCAGAATTATTCTTCAGGCCATCTCAGACCACAAAGTATTAAAGCAATGCAAGGACATACTTGCAGATAAATTGTCAAGTGAGGAATAAGCTTGTCTAGAGACAAGTGAACTAGAAGGAGATTTATCAACTCTTGCCTATTAATGTTTAATGTCTTGGGTGGGAGTGAGGTCACCTCTATTATTTGGGATAGATGTTTTTTTAAAAGGCCATTTGAACAAAATGAATGCAACAGGTAGTTGTGATAAAAAGATCTGTGGAAAACATTTTCCAACAAGGAATAAAGAACAGAGTTACAAATTTGTAAGACCTACAACTTTTCGAGAATTCACAATTTTAAAGTGGTTTTCACCAGTGTACTGCTCATTTTAAAATCGCCAATTGGGTTTTTTCCCCCAATAATCCTAAAATAACAGAGGGTCTTCTACAGCCAGTGAAAATACCTTTTTTAAAAAAAGCAAGGAACAGATATTAACAATTCTTTACTTTTTTAATCCCCTCAGAAAACTCCACAGCTAAAACACGCCACAAACATCAAAACCCCCAACTATAGAAAACAAATTTTCCAGCTTGTAGTAACAAACTAAGAACAAAGGTATTTTAAGCATCTCTTCAGCAGACCATCCACAGCTGCCTTCAATCTCCCTGAGCCACGGACAGTGGGACTCAGCAGAGGAACATCCTGCAAAGCAGCTATTTCTCCATCCCTTGATCTGCATAAAAAGGAGAGGTTCCCACACCCCAACTTGGTCTGGCTCTCAGAAGAGTCAGGGCATGAAGAAAACAAAAACATGTATCTACATCTCTGTTGTATTAGTTAATTAATAAATGGGTTGAGAAAGCAAAGGCATTAACATGATTCTGTGCTTTAATACATTAAACCCTTAAACCAAGATTTGAAGTTTAAGTTTACAGACCTTGGCTGGCTTTTTCCTATCACAGAAAATTACTATTAAAAAGCATTTAAAAGCTTTTAAAGACACAAACACACAAAAAAGTAACCCATAAAAAATTACAGAGGTAAACTAGAAAATAACTGCTACCCATGCTCCACTGAATGAGGACTCACTGATTCCCAAATCATGGAATGAAGCTGTGGCTATCAGAACTTCTGGAGCAGGTGAGAACATAAAAGTGTTTCTGGAACAGGCTGAGCTGCAGTGCCAAGCACTGCATGTTCACTCCCAGCTTCTGAAAAGGCAGTAAATAGCACACAGAGACCATCAAACCCCTTAAACATTGATGGTCAATGCTTTTTTCCATACCTAAGACATGTTATTTTTCAGTTTGGGCACAAAAAGGAACCATAAAGAAGGAGTCATTCTCACAAAATCCAATAATAGCTTCAGACATTAATGTCTGAAGCACTTCAGAAGTACAGACAGCTTCATAATTTATTCTAAATTTTGTCATAATTAAGTCTAACGAGCTGACATTTCTCTTGTATCAGAATCCAATCTAAACACAAAAAGGAAGCATGTCCTTCCTTAACTCAACAATTTTTGGCTAAAGCATCAGAGCTTAAACCAAGGAGAGAAGTGTTTTGGCAGCCTGACTGCTCTGATGAATCGACCAGACAGCACAGGGAAAGCACACCCTGGAGTCAGTACTTGAACATAAGCATAGTCTTGTCCTTTTTGTGTGCATTTTAAAAATCAATATAATACCCTGAGTAGAATATGACCCAGCCTGGTGTTGATAAAGACATGTGTAGATAGGAACAGGCTTAAAAAGAAAAGCAACCTGAATGATCTTTTACCTCTAGTTCTGTTCTTCCCCAGTTATTTCTCTAGCACAAAGGAAAGCACTGCCTGATTTCAAGGTTCATTGAGCACAGCCTTATATTTGTTGTAAGACATGTAGGTTTGATCTGTACAGGAGGCAGAAATTAGGTGGTCTTTCCAGCAGAAAGCAGCATGGCATGGAATAGAGGGCAGGTACTACAAGGCCACACTAAGCATATCTGTACTTAGGAAGTGTGGAAAGCTTAAACAAAGTTTAAAAAAAACCCAGTCTATTCTTGTTGCTGTCTTGTGACAATTGCTTTTTTGGTGTCAGACTTCTGGAAGAGAATTATCTCTCAGAATGCTGACAAAAATGGAAAATGAATTGAAATACTGCTGGAGATAAGAATGTGTGTATCCTGTTTATTGGGCCTCTTTTAACATGGAACATGCATGCTCACATCCTCCTGGGGACTTTTATTAGCTGGGTACTCAAAATGAAAGTAGCTGTGCTCCAGCCAGGGTAAATGCTTCACAACAGCTGGATGGGATTATTTTTGCTTTGAAGATATGTGGAATTTATGACAGTTTTATGACACTGCACATTTTTGAGAGGAGCCAGGAGAATTCTCTTCTCTGGACACGCAGCACTCGCCCCGTACTCTGAACAGTGTGTCAGATCCTGAGCAAAGCTAACACACCACCAAAGCTCAAATGCTTTGTGCCTGTTCAGCTGAAAACTACAGGTGATTTGCTCCTCTTTTATCTAAATGCTTAAGAGAGCAGCTCTCCTGGTTTGTGGCTCAGGGATCTGCTCAGTCTGCCCAGGCTCAGGAGCTCAGGGAGTGCAGCACTCGAGACTGGCCAGGCTCCAGCTGGGAGTTCAGACCCTGCTCCTGCTGCTCTGCCCTGCCCTGTTGCCCATCTCCAGCCTCCACCCCTAAGCTGCCAGGAGAAATTCTGCCTGCAAACAACATTCACACAGCACATTAAAAGCTGTAACACAGTAAGAGAGGAAGCCCTACTTACATGAGTAACAACTTCTCTTCTTTTCATTGGCTATATCCACCTTATTTTTTTATTGAAGTACTCTTGAAAAAGACATTTGGAGCACAGTTAAATATTAACAACTACATTTCAGGACAACTATTCATTTACTCCCTTCCAAATTTGCTTGAATATATCAAGAGAAGTGCACAATTAAGTAACTTATTACAGTTTTTTTAACAGAGTTTATTTCTGTAATAGTCTGAAATTAGAGCTTCACCACACTATCATATTTGAATTATTTAGCATGCACAAAATTTCAAGCTGCTAAAGCAGAGATACTTCAGATTTTTAATCAAAATTTCCTAGAGGGGATAGGAGAGCAGGAGTTATTCTTCCACTTTACTTGAGCAGACAAAACCCATACCAGGTATGGCAGTAGCAGGCCATTATGTGGTGCTGTATTCTCCACAAGTATCCTGTGAATAAAGAAAACCTTTTCCCTTTGAAACAGGACAGACTTTGGTGTGTTTTGTTGTTTGGTTTTTTCTTCTTTCGTATTTTCAACATGTGGAATAAAAAGCAGCTTCAGAAGTGCAGCTGCCCCATGAAACAGTAACATCAATTATATGCTGCTGTCATTAATTAGTGTCAGCCAATTACATTGTACCTGGTGTTTAACATTCTAAGCCACTGACAGCTCACCTATAACTCTGTACACTTTCAATAAAATTTTAGAAATTATGATTTGCATCTGGCTGTTTTTGTGATTACTATTTATTAGTCCATGTGTAAACCATAAATCAGCTGTTCTCCACTATCCAGTGCAAAATATAAACCCAGGAATGAAAGGCAAAACAACATCAGGAGCAACCATGGCTGTTAGAAATGGGGCTTTAACTCAATGTGCCTGGTTCCATCTTCTCTGTAAACACCAACAGCTGAAATCATTTTCTATAAATACCTCATGCATTTATGCATGAAAACCTACAGCTGTGAGACATCACCTCCAGGTGAGAGGGGGAAAACAAGACCAAAAAATTGATTATTGTTGACAACTGATGAAGTAAACACATCTTTCCATGGTGGCAGAGACATACTTGAAAAATACTGGCTTACTGGGCTGAGTTTTACTCAAATATTGGCAGTTCAATATGAACAGGACAAAGTTAACAGAAGAATTATTCTAAAACAAAAGGCTTCTAAGACTTGGGTTTTTTTACCTTGTTTCCAAATCACAGATAAACTCTTCCAGGTCACTTTAGAACTTGTTAAAGACTCAGTTTGCAAGTACCTTTTACCTGTAATATTTGTAGCTAAATAAGTATTATTGATAATAAACAGTGATTTAAATTGGTAACAGGTTAGAAACTGGTGACTGGATGGAACTGTAAGACACCAGGAGGAGCTGGAGGTAAGAGGGTATCCTGTCAATCTTTGGGTGACAGGAAAGGAAGAAGAGAGCTGAGTACCCAAAGCAGGAATGGAAGAGGAAGGGAGATGTTCATTATTCTGATCCTTGTTTACTGCTTGTCAGTTTTGAGTCCATATAATTGTAAAATAAGATTCAAACTAAGCAAAGCTTCATTAAAAAAAAAAAAAGGATCCTTCTCTGGTATTGGTGATGTTGTTGAGATGCCTCAAGGCTGGGTAAGCTCTGCCCACAGTGAACACAGTGCTGGGTGTGCTTCAAACATCAGAACACCAGCATGGTGTTCAACCAGAATTGAATTTCAGGGGATGCTGAAAATAATCAAATTCTGTACAACAAATAAATGAACAATGAGTGTGCCTAAAGCTAAAGACATTCTTCTCCAAGGGGTAACTTAATATAACCTCCTGATACTATCTGACAGTCTCAAGGAAGGCATGCAGGGCCCTGCAGATGCTCAGGGTGCTTCCTCAGTACCACAGGGCAGGTTTGGAAGCAAGTACAGGGTCTCAAAACCCATATAAAACCTTTCTAAAACTCCAGGAATTATAAGCAGCAATCTATAGAACCAGAAGCATGTTCTTGCATGTGCACACAACTGTGGAATGAAAAGTGTGGAACAATTTCTATCACTTTTCCTAACCAGATTAACAAAGCTGTCAAATTCATCTTTCATTTCAAGACAATAGGGGAAAATATTTTTGCACTTAGTTAGAGAATTTATAAAGAAATATAACATCCTGCCTTTTTCAAAATGTGGGGAAGGAGAAAGGCTCTTTGCACAAAGCTGCTTATGCTCAGAAATAGCCCAGCTGAGTGCTAGACGTGCCACAGGAAGGAGGGGAGGGCTCATATCCAGCCTGGGCATTGTACTGAGCACGACTTTCCTATGGATGGGAGACCATCCTGTTATGCAGCTCCCAACTTCCTCCTGCATTGTGAGCCTCAAGTCATGGAAAGAGTAAAGTTCTTAAACTGAGGATTGTGTTGGGAACCCAAACACTTTCAATACAAGTTAACCAAACAAATACATCATGGTCAGACTATTAACATCCTGGTTTAGTTTGCTGAAGCCACTATTCTTGTGAAAAAATAATGTAATCAGGAGAGCTCTGGACAGCTACATCTTGTTGGTTCTTTTGGCTTCTGATAACATTTGGACTAACTGAAAGGAAAAAAAGTCTGCAACTGCAGTAGAAAGCCAAGTTCAAAATGCAAGACAATGCCACCTTCACAAAACAAACTGTCCCTAAATAGAGGCTAAATGGGAGCACACTCAAAGATTAAAAAAAACCCCAACAACCTATGCTAACTACCTATCAAGAAATGGTACTCCAGCTGCATTTGGGAAACATTAATTTAAACCTTAAATTGCTCAAGTTTCAGCTACAGTTTCAAAAGTGCAGCCTGTGAAAGTCTGACCTCCTGTGCCTCAGCCAGAGGAGCTGCCCCCTTAAGGAAAAGCAGTTCCTGCGTGGAGCAGAGTGACTGAGGAGCTGTTAGTGCTGGTTAGGGCAGGACTGGCAGGTGTGTTCCCAGGGGAGTACAGGACATGCCAGGCTGCTGCAGTGGATGCAGTCAGGTGTGCAGCAGCCTGCCTGGTGCCAGGGCAGGCTCTGAGGGGCACAGCCACAAACATGTCACATTAACCAGCAGTTACCTGGTACCCCTCTGTCTTCTTCTGGCACCACTTCAGCAGGGCGTTCCTCTTGGATCCTCCATACTCTCTTGCCAGGGCAGACAAGGGATCTTTCCTCTCTTCCCTAGGAGCAAGGCAGAAGTGCAACTTTGAGCTTAAGAGTGCAAGCAATAGAAATGTGCACTGGTAAAGGCCAAAATAGAAGGGCAAATTATTGTCACAATGGAAGTGGTAGGATACAGCACTACTGACTGAAAAACAGAACACACAGAAATACCTGCAGAGGACTGGAGACTTAGTTTGGAGTAATTCTTTCATTAGCAACTTATCCTTCTCTTCCCTTTAAGATTTTTTCCCTAGGTCTTTCAACCTCAGTGATATTTCTTTCTAAGAGTCCAGGAAATTAAACTCGTAACATTGTAAGTTCCAGCCTGAACCATTAAGCTAACTCAAGTGACTTTATTTTGTATTTAGAAAGAGAATAAACTGATGCTATCTCTTTTGCATCTCATGGCTGATTACAAATGTCACCTTGAAACAAGAAGTTTGCATATGAGCAGCACAGTGTTATTAACAGAACATTTGCCTGAGATCTGGAGTTCTCAGAAAAGAAGGGGGAGATCTTTGTAGGCTGATCTGCCATTTGATGTATTAGCACAACAAAAGCTATCAATTAAATTCATTTCCAGTTTGTCAAGCTATCTTAAGTATTTTTTTTCTTTAAGAAAAGATTAGGAAAGAAAAGATCATAACTAAGTTGGCCACGTTTTTATAAATCTTACATTACAAACATCTCTTTACCAGGCTTTAGAAATGACTGCTTAGATTAAAAAAATGTATATTACAGAGGTTAATATTTCTGCAGGGGCCTGGTTACACGACTCAGTGATTCTATAGATACTCTAATGAACAGTCTCTGACTGAGCAGGTGTTACACCACTTATGGACCTTAGTTATTGCATGTAAACTGTGCCAGCAGTTGTTCTTATTTTTAATAATTTCTATTTGGAAAATTAAAATAAGATAGTTATCAGTGAACCCATTCTGCAAAGGATTCCTCATCTGCCATTTTTAAAGAGTTCTATGCAGATACAAACACAATTGTCACAACATCCACAGAGATGATACCCAAAGTTATTCTCTCTGCGTATTTCCACAAAGACACAGATCGTAGACATTCACTCTGGTATCTTCAACTCTTTGTTCTTTACAACCCATCTGGTGACTGGGAAAAGGGGTGGAATGTGGAAATGCAGAGTATCATCAGTGGATTCTCTGCTGCAGATTTGCAGGTAGCAATTCTCCAGATCCTGTTAAGGGCAAAGAAAGCATCCAGGGAATGTGGATTCCTTCCTGCACGTGCGCTACAAACAGAACACCAGAGACTCTTCCATGGATCAGCATCTGTTGCTCAGAGCATTAAAGAAGAGAACATGTCCCAGCAGACAAGGAAATGCTCTCAGGCACTAAACTGAAGTACATGTACTGCAATTTGCTTGGCCATAGGGATGGCAAGATCTCGGAGTTGCTTAGGTAACAGCTGAACTATCTGTGCAAATACAGCACAGCAGAACAATAAACAGGAAACACCAACTCCTACCTTTGATGCAGAGAGGCACTATGAGCTCAAGTGCTCATCTCAGAGATTTAACATGACAAGGAAGCCATTAATTGTGTATTTTACATATGAAATAAATAAACTATCTGAATAGGTCACTGTATCTAAACTCCACAGGCACCACACAACCAGAATGATGCTTTACAGAATTCTGTACTTCAGTTCTTATACCAGTAAAAATTTCAACAACTCAGATTGGTGTACTTTCACCACTGGTGATTCAAACAAGTAACAATGGGATTGCATCTTCAATCTATAATGAGAGTTATGCAACATTATGAGAACTGAAGGCCAGAGATTTGGGACAACATGAGAACCCAAATGAAAAGCTCCTTCTCTTTTTATGCTAAACATACTGTTTAGCCATGAGGGAGCTGTACAGCCTGTTCTCAAATTCCAGTAAGAGCACATGGTTTATATCAGGTTCTCACAGCTATGAAAACACTGCTGAAGAAAATAAATTAGCATTAGCTGGTATGGAGACAATGAGAAATGGTTTGACACATAAATCTTACATGTTAGTATATTAGGTCAACTATAATCCAAACCAAAGAGCCAATGAAGTTTTAACAGAACAGGGAACAGTAAACTGCAAGTATTTGTTTTAGTGAACTACAGCAATAACTGCATTTTACAACAACTTCCAGGAAAAGGTAGGGGAAAACTGAGAAACCTCATCACATAAACCCAAGTCCAGTAGAGACATTCTGAGGGTGATTCCAAAGGCTTTTGGAGACAGAGAATTGCATTCTACACAGCAATGATCTCATCAATGTAACTGCAGTTTCACACCGACATGTCACCAGTCTGCAGGCTCCAACAAGGCAACTCAACACGTTACCAGTTCAAAGGACATGGACAGGTGTTTCATCTTTAAAATTTATTTCTGCATGTATTCAGACAAAGCTCTCTGAGGCTCTGCAGGGATCAGTGCAGATGTTCCTGTGTGGGGAGCACAGGGGCTGCACTCTCAGTGCCAGGATCACACCCAGCTGTGCACACAGAGGTGGAATTATCCCCACCTGGCTGTCTTACCTTATCCGACTCCTGGTCGTGGGGGTGACTGAGGCTGTGGGGGAGGATGAGAGGGACAGCTGTGGGGAGGTGGTGCTCATTGCCATGAGAGATGCTGGGGATGCTCCATCAGGGGCACTGATGTCCCTCTTGATTTCCTCACTGCTCCTTCGAGAGACTAAGGGGGGAAAAGCCCATATATTTATCACTTTATACGTGTCATATTTATCATTTGCATACAAACTGTCAAAATTATTCTTGCTCTTAGACAAGCATTAGTTCAGACACCAAGCACAAAAACCTATATCCAGTACAAGGTTTCAGCATTCTTCTGGATACTTTGCCCTTAGGAAACACCAAGGATTTCGACTGCACTAGCAACATTTATGACCAAGCCTGTATCTTAAAGCAAAGAAAATTTGAGGAATGTATCCTAATGGAATATTACTACTTCCATCTGAAGGATTTAATGAATGAGAAGGAATTCTAAGACCAAAACATTTCTTCTCTAGTCTGAATAGCTACACTGTGAAGTTTCAAGTAGTTTAGAAAAAAGAAATCCAAAACAGTTTAGAGATGGCAGCTGGTTTATTTTCATTTAATTTTAATGAAGAATTGGCATGCATATGATCTCTGGACATTAATTAAGTATCATCAACAAGTATATCAAGCTTTGACCTGAGTCCATTCAGCCACATTCCTCAGAGCTTGCTTCATTTTACCAAAGGAAACGATTTTTCTTTCAAGTGAAAGCACAAGCATTGTCCTCTGAAAGACCAAATCTGGATTGGTGACATGTTCTACATGGGAAAGTTGCCAGTCAAAAGTATGAGGTTTGCCTTTACACCTAAATAATCACCATTGTGTATGTTTGTGCAAACCAAACATGTAACTCTCCACGTCAATCAGAGATTTATTTTCTAATGACCTGGGGGCAAGTACATTGATTTATAAGTACCAGACAGAAGTCTGTGGTTTTAGGACAAATTAAAACTATCTTAACCACATATTTTTGTAAACATTTACTCAAATATAGGTGTTATTTAAAAAATATTTCTCTCAAATTAATTCTGCCTAGTTTATACAAAGCATCATTTTACAGTATCACCCTCTTTGTGTTATAATTTGTGAAGATTTGTTTTTAGAGGCCCCTGCTGATGCTGAGCTATCAATATATAGAGCTTGATGGTAAATTAACACTCTACATAAACTTGCCTTTAGCAAGCCTACTTTTTTAAAATCCAAACTTCACATCAACTGTGCTGCA
>JAOXXN010000212.1:12321677-12334441 GCA_026770055.1 Myrmophylax atrothorax | reverse complement strand
CCTCCCAGTCCCCACCTCCACACCAGCAGAGACACATCCTCACTACAGGTTGTTTCAGCTCAGCACAGAGGTCAGGATATAAACCATAGAGGTTATTTTAATATTTCTTAGGCTTTTTAGATCCAGCAGCACTCTTTCAAAACTCTTCATGCCACCAGTAACGAGTTCACCTGCCACATTGTGCGGCTCCCACATGTGGATGGATGTCAGGAACACACATCAGTGCAATTTGCATCCCACTGTCTGCAGGCAGACACACTGACAGCTCAAACAGGACAGATCAGTACTCAGATTTCTGTGAAAATGTCTCATTCCAGGTTCATTGTGCCTCTTTTTGATGCCTGAAAAGCCCACAGTGAAGCCTTCCCTAAGTGCCAGTGCTGGAGCATTTCCCATTGCTACATTACTGTTTGTGTTGATCAACCATTAATTAAATGAGCACTCACCACCTCACCTGTGAAGCATCTTTCCCCTAAGTGTAAAGTCTGACTTTTGTGAGTTCTTTAAGTGACAATTTTCCATCACTTACCCCTTGTCATTTTTCAGCTGTCTTGCCATCACTTTCATTCACTCAGTAACTCTGCCATTACACAAATTGCCTCCTTAAGGGGTGGGTTATAATTCTTCCTATTTTAAAATCTAAAATCAAAGTTCCCTAAAGAAAACTTTTATGTTTTTATTATTACACTTGGTTATTTAGGCTGAAAAACCAACATTCTTCTAACTACTGCTTTATAATACCTAAACCTACACTAAATCCTCCACATTAAAAAGCAGAGGCCTTATACATTTGGCTGACAGAATAGCAGAACTGGCCAAAATTTCACCAGAGTAGGAGCACTTACAACTACCAAGATATGATTTTCTGTCACTTTAATACAAATTATTAGAATTCTGTCTTTTAAATGTATGTACTACCTCCAAGTCCCAGATTTTCCATAATGCTGTTCTTTGCTGACATTGCTTAGAGCCACCACGAAAAAAAGAGGTTTAATTATAAACCCATAAACAGCACTTTAAAGTGGTCAGAAAAACACTTTTAGAAATGCACACCCCCTGGGGTGCCATCCTGCCGTCCTGCCACTAGATGCCACCCTCCTTCCTGCATACAACACACAGCCCCCTTCCCTGAGGGATCACGCCAGGACATCGCCCGGCACAGCTGAATTTTCCAAACTATTTCAACAGCAACGAGTAACAAAGCCTGGCAATTTTGGCTGAAAATTTCTTGCCCTGGCAGAGGTTTTTCTGCCTGAGTTTTTACAGTTTTAAGTGAAAAATCTGACAGCTGTGTTGTACCCCCAAAGCAAAAGCATCTAAATAATAAAGCTGCCTTTTAAGTGGGTATTAATATGCACTTAAATATTTACTTGACTGCAGTGCTGTTCCCTGTATGAATGTATTTCAGTTAAGGGATAAATAAATACCAGCAGAAAAGTGTTCAACCTTTGCTACAAAAGGA
Organism: Myrmophylax atrothorax; assembly: GCA_026770055.1. NCBI lineage: Eukaryota > Metazoa > Chordata > Aves > Passeriformes > Thamnophilidae > Myrmophylax > Myrmophylax atrothorax. The sequence goes on along the minus strand of JAOXXN010000212.1, from coordinate 12,332,979 downwards.
CTTCAGGAAGCAAGAAAGAGCTGCTGACTGTGTGTCTGAGCTCCTGCTCCCAAGTAAATGTCTGTATTTTAGCACAGAGAGAGAAAAAAAATGCATATTAAAAACTTAAAACAATTTTGTAAAGAGAAACAGTGATTGCCTTTCAAGATAAAAGGGTTGCCTAGGAAAACAATGCTCACAGCCACAAGTCTGAAGACACCAGCTCCAGGTGAATGAACAATTTAGCTTGCTTAAATTCACTTGATAGCTGACCAACTTAAAATCTTTCTATGAATATTTCCCTTGCTGTTAAAGGGAATCATGCTTTGTTGGTTTTTTTGCTATCTTGTCTCATCTTTGAGTAACATGGAAGACTAGCAGACTTTTGAATTCTGTAAGCAGCAAATTACAAATTATTACTGTGCAAATACAGATTGGCAGGGTACAGTTGCACAAGTTCTTATTCAGATGGAGACTAATTGCAGAATTCCAGCCTGTGGTAGGAATGTCTGAGCAGGTCTTTGAGATCAGAGAGGGAACTAAGGTACAGGGAGCTAGACAAGCACAGAGTAAACATGAATTTCATTCTAAGTCCCTGCCATTTCTTGCACAGTGGCAGAGTCAAGAGATGAAGTTTTATTCTAACTTGCTTGAAGTGCATCATATGAATTTTCAGGGTCACAGATCAGGTTCAAAACTTGAGCAAGTACACACAGAAAGAGATGTACCTATCTCCAACACATCCCTACTGCCAAGTGAGCTGACACTTGGTACTTCCAGGGCCTCCATTCACTCATTTCTCCACTAAAAACCTCTCTCCTTAGCTTGGAGAAATCATTAATTATGCACGTTCTCAACCTACCTGGTAACTCCCAGCCCTTGGGAATTTGAAAGAGAAAACCTATTCAAAAAAAACACCACCACCACACCACTAAATCTATCATGCAGTCTCCAAACCCCAGGAGCACTCTGTCATTAAGTCTGTAATGACATGTTTTTCTACTTTGAAAAACAACTTGAAAACAGTGTTAGCAGATTTCATATTTGTTCTCAATTCACAGGTTTTCGTTCCCACACCAACTCCTAAAAGGGACTGGAAAAGCAAAGCCAACTTGATTTTTTCCCCCTCGTGTGTAAGGATTCCACAAAACCCAGTCTGACTGGAAATTAGACATACAAAAGATGAGTGAAAATATTTTCAATATTACAATGCTCTACTTCAGCTTTTCTTAAATTATCATTTCTCTCAAGAGAAGCTCCTCATACTTACTCTCCAAATCAGATATGATGAGATTGTCATGAAGCTTCACAGCACGATGCTGCTCTACTTCATCCTCCAACTCAAAGATAGTTTCTTTCATGTCACTTCTCTCAGTCTCTTTTTCATCCAGTTCTGTCCGAAGCTTTTCCAGAGTCACATTGAGATCTTCAATTTGTTTCTTGGCTTCCTCTTGGAACACTCGGTATTCATCTTCAACCTGAGAAGAATGAATGGATCTTACCATAACTGAAACAGACTTTTAGCTCTGTAACTGCCACACTTACCATGTATTTCTGCAACCAGAAAGGTATGGGAGAAGTGCAAGCTTTTAACTAGGTATTGTTCTAGTGCAACTTTTTTCCTGAGCCAGAGTTAAACTCTTGTATTCCCAAGGTGGATAAATGAGCATTTCCCAGGTGCTCCAACAGCAGGGCCCTGTATACAAGTGAAGCAACACAACCATCCTCCCCAGGCTGCGATTTCAGGGGCAGCTGATCCAATTTAACACAGAGCTGCCATGGAAAAGGGATGGGAGATGTGGGGGGAAACTCTTCACCCTTTGTTTCTCTTGCTAAAAAAGAAAAGCCTGCTCTGTTCTGTGCATCAGGTTCAGTGCTGGCTGGATCTGTGTGATGACTGATTTCCCTGACCAAGCAGCAGGTTTCACATTGGTGTGTGAGACGTGTCAGTGAGCTGTAGCAGTTCCCAGGGGAGTCCCACAGACTACTGAATTGAAATAAAAAAAAAATCCAGAGAAGGGAAGGGGTGGTTGACTTTTCCCTTTCAGGAGCAGGGGGAGTTTGTTACAGTTTTATCCTGCTTCATAAAACTGTAACATAAATAACAAGCTGGGATGAGAGGCATTTAACCCAACAGCAAAAATAGGGTATCAGAAAAACAACTGAAATTAGGTCATGCCTTAGGGTGGGTCAACAAAGGCAGGCACCAAGTTTAATAGAATGCCCTGCTTTTAAATCATCTGCTTCAGTGGTTTTTATTTATTTTAATAGTACTTTCTAACTTTAATTATTAAAATTATTTTATTATTTTTTCATCCCAAATTAGGGTTGATTCCAAGCGGCTCGTGATCATGACTAACATGTTGTTTTGCAGCTAATATATAGTTCAGACATTAAACTGTCTCATCAGGAAGTTATACCTTTAAATCCATACTTAAAGCTATTAAATAAATGTTATGATTCTTGGTTTTATATTAAATTGTGGTAGCTTTTACTAGACATGCCTACTGCATGAACTAGTTATATTTGAGTCAAAACAGCCAGTCTAGAACTACAAATATACATTTCAATCCAAAACCCATTCAGCACATAAGCTGCTCCTGGATGGATCATTAGTAAAAAACCTATCTTATTTGTTGTATTTAATAACAATTGTTTAAAAATTTATCAGTAAGTTTTGATTTCTTTTTTTCACTTAAAATTAAAATATGCATTCAGGAAATTAAATCAAATTGAGTAAAATCTTTGTCTACCTCAACATTAAGTCATTTCTTGGCCAGAGAAAGAAGACACTTTTCTGCTTTATCATTAGTTTATTCTCAATTAACTGGACCAACCTGAAAATGCTGAAGCTTCAAAATACTCTCTCAATACCTGTGAAAGGGCCTTCCAGTCATCACCAGCTGGGTTAATTCTTCACACTGTCTGTTCTCCAGGACATCCCTCTCCCACCTGTTTGGCACTAACTCCTTGAAACTCTTGCAGAAGGCATGCAATTTAGGCACTAAATTAGTACAGCATCTTAAATACTGTTTCAGTTTGGCCATTGTATTTTAAAACAGTAACACCAGTTACTCTGTACCTCGATGTATCCATTTAATTTTTTCAAATGCTGCCATCATTTTCCTAACAGAAGTTAAATGAAAGTAATCAGTCCTAATGCTACTGCAATCCAATTAACCTTGTAATTAATCCTTTACTCCTCAAAGAACTATAGTGGCCAGTTGTAAGTCATGTATATGGGATCTTAGAGTACCACAGTGTTTTAAGCACTACCTTAGCAAGGGCATCTTGCAGTCGATTGGCGTCGTTGCGAGTGTGTGCCAGCTCTTCTTGCAGACCACTGGCCAAGGTCTCTGCTTTTTCTTTATCCAGCCTGACACTCTCCAGCAGATCTTGTATGTCTGATTTATCTCCAGAGTTGTGTATCGAATACAACTCTGCCACTTTCTGCTTTTCATGCTCTAACTGAGCTTTCAGCCTGTTCATCTCAATTTGGTCGCTGGCTACCGTGGCTTTGTACTCCTCTAAGGTGGATGCCAGCGCTGTTTTGCTTTTCTGCTCTGACTCAATAATCCTTTCCATGTGGTGATTTCGCTCTTTTAAAGCCCCTATCATTTCCTGGGCCTCCTTGTTGTCTTGTTCTGCCATCTTCAGGGTGTTGCTGAGGTGCTGCTGGACACCCAGCAGCTGCTCCCGCTCGAAGCGGGCGTTCTCCGCCAGGTCCATGTAGCGCTGCTCCAACTCCATGTAGCGACCGCTCTTCACGTCCTCATCGATCACGTAGGAAATGTGGTGTTCATCTAACAGGGACCGGAAATACTCAATCTGGCGGCTGAAGTGCTCCAACTTGTCGCTTTGCTGGCACAAAGATTCCATAAGGATTACTTTTTCCTCTCCAAGTCTTTCGTTCTCGCTGTTCAGCTCTTGTGTTATTTGCTGCAAATCTGCAAGCTCTTGAAGTGTGGCTTGGAGCTCTTCAGCTGTGCTGTGTTGGTTCTCTTCCATCTGATGTATCCGTTCTGTCAGACAAGCCACGGACACTTCACTTGCATTGCCACTGCTTCCCTTCCTAGATCTTTCTATACTTGGTACTCCCTCAGACTCTGAAGATGATGGAGCGTCTAAGGCATCATCGCTTGATGTCAGTGGCTGATAAACTTCACTGCACTCACTGTCTAAATTATCCATGGAATTACTGTGTTGGTTGTCCATCAGAGTGTTTTCATCCTGACTTAACAAGTCTTCCATTGATCCAGGAGCAGAACCTTCCACTGAAGACGTCAGAGTGCCACCACCATCGCTGTGGTTGCCAGCTGTAATCTCTGGACTCAAAGACTGATAGCCAAAGAGTTTTTCTGAGTTGTCCAGCCTTTGTTCCAGAGAAAAGCCCAATGCATTTAGTCTGTCTTTTAACATTCGATTCTCATTCTTGAGCTGGTTGAGCTCTTCTCGGATGGCAGTGTTTTGTTCCTGTAACTGCAGCAATGTGGACTCCACATCAGTTGGCTGGTGGACAACAATGGCCTCTTTCTCCTCAGATTTATCATCCCCTTCCAGCTGATCCTCGTTGAGCCCCAGCTGAGCCCGCATGTCACGCAGCTCATTTCTCAGGTGCAAGATCTCCACATCTTTAGTTTTTGCCAAGGTCAGGAGGTCGTTCACCTTCGCCTCCAGGGCAGCTTTGTCGCTGATCTGGTTGTCTGACTTGGACTTGCTCATGCGAACCTCTGCGTCGGGGTTGGTGCGGCTGCGCGAGCGCTTGGCCAGCCCCGGCTCGGTGGCGCCCGGTCCCGCCAGCGGCAGCTTTTTGCTCTGGCTCAAGCGGGAACGATCCCGGATTCGTTCCCTGGAAGAGCTCGACTCTTTATTCCCAGATGAAGCGCTACGCTTCGCTGTGGAACTTGTACCTGTGGGGGTTATGAAAGATAGGAACAGGAATTCAAAATACAGTATCTGCTTTGGCTGTGTTTTGTATCAGCTTTACAGTGGTTGATTTTCTGAATCTCAGTGGTAAATACATTTCATAGAACACATTTACAGTAAACATTGACACAACACTCAGCATGAACCAGTGCAGTTAAAATTTTAACTGAAAATGAGTTGGACTCAGAAGTTTAACATCTTTCAGTTTCTTTTTTCTGTCTTCAACAGCTTCTGATAAATCATGCAAAAACTGCAGCAGTGCTATTCCTACGAGTTCAAAATTGTCTCTTTTCACTAGATTTGAATGAAAGCTTTTAAGTGAGGAATTGCACGTTACAATCCCCCAAAATGAAAGTGAAGGTTTTTTGTATGTTCTCAATGCATAAAGATGAAGACATTATTACCACTTTATTTCCAGATGCTTTACAGCTTTACTGAATCCAAACACAGAAATGAAAGGCAAGACATATTTCCATCCATACTGATAATACACTGAATGATTTTCTGAGCAGTTTCTGAAAGCTCTCTTACTTTATTTTTACAAAGCAATAAAAAATGCCTTAAAAATGTTCACTGTAACAAGTGATCTTCAAGGTTTAGTGCTTGTGTCTTGAATTCTTTTCAGACAGAAGATTTTAGACAAATCTGTGATTCTCTAAGTGAATTGTATTATCTAGTTTTATATAGTAGTTGCATAATGAATACTGAAAAAATGAAAAGAAACACCCTCCAGAAAAGCAATTACATTATTAGAAACATGGAAAGAGCACAGAAGGTGTGTGATTTGGCCATGGCATTACTGACCACTTCATTAGGCAGCCTGGATCCTCAATACATAATACAAAAATAAAAAGCCACTCAACTATCATCTTTAAGGATCCACATATCCATTTACCTGCAATAGTTTTGGGTTTGTTTTCCAGGCTGTTCATGGTTGACCCTGGAGCTGAAGATGCTGTTGATACACAAGAGTTCTTCTTGGCCTTGACACCGTTGGCCATTGTCACTCCACCACCACCAGCCATCCCCGCTAAGAGGTCATCGTTACTCTTCGTCTGAAAGAAGGAGAAGAAGCAGCTTCAAGGCAGCTGACTGAGAAGTCTGCACAGCCAACATTTCTTCTGTTAAAGATTCCATCAGTTTAAAAAGCACATATTTGACTAGTCATGTGTCTATGCAAGAATGTTGAAAAGTGTAACTGCACATGAGTGATCATATAAACAGAGTTTTCTGACAAAACCCTCAATTCTTAATAAAAAGGAAAAAAAAGAATTGAAGCACAGTAACACAACATAGTGTAAAACTTCCTGATCTTGACTGAAAGTTTCTTTTGAGTAAAAATGAAGGCAATTCTTAGATAACTGAGCCACCAAATACCAGGAAGTGAGTATGATGCCTTCTAATAGAATATGACAAAAATGTTTTCTGATGGACAAGTTCACAACAAAAAGAGCAATTCAAGGAACATCACAAATCAATCCAACAATAGCAAAATACCCTCTCTAGCTCAAAACACTATGCTAGAAATTAGGGCAGTATTCTGAGGCAAGGGAAGAGCCACCACCCTCACCACAGATCCTTGCCTTGTTTTCATGTTCTTTACTAGACACTCTCAGAATGGCACATTTGTTTAATAGACTTTTTCTCTAACCTTGTATGATTGTTACTGAACCTACTGTGAGCCACAAAAGCTGCCTGGAATGTGACAAAGCAGTAAGCACGGGATCCTCAACAATTAGACTCCCAAGGAGAGAATACATCTTTCAGAATACAGCAAATTCTAAAAATACTGAGCTCCTAAGGATTAATTGGCAGACTTTACACTCTTTAAAATGCAATTTTTCAAATGGTGAAAAAAATCAAAATATGCTCAACATTTTTCCCATTATATGGGCAAGGAAAATTAAAAGAAAACAGCTGTGTTAGCAGCATTCCTTGAGTAACTATTATTCAGCTGGATAACACCTCTCAACTCTCATCCAACATCCCAGCTAAAAGGTGGTGCTTAGGAATTAACCATGACTTTACATCATGACTTTCAAATTCTGCAGGTTTATAACTTCCAACTCCCACAGATATTCATGTTAAAAACTATACACCAGACATTTCAGTTCTATATATTAAGAATGAAGGTGCATTTGCTTAATTAAAAAAAAAAAGTTTGTGTGCCACTCCATTCTATACAGTCTCTTTTTACAAGGGCGAATTTCAGAACATTCAGGAACACTGATCACAACACTGTGGAAAGGGCATGGATGGGACCTGTGCCATTTACAAAGAACAGCAGCTGCAAAACAAAAGGGAGCTTGGGAAGGGAACACATTTGCTCTGCATGCAGTTGACAGGAATACAGAAAGTTTACAGACAGAAACATATATTTGAAAGGGTAAAATGTTCCAGGACAGGAATGTTTTTATTCAATCACGAAACGGTATAACCTTCTAAAAAGGTTTACAAACAGCTGGAAGAAAACACATCACTCTGAGGATCTGGTCTGATGTGCATCTAAGCTTGTTTTCTGCTATGAAAAACCCTCTGTTGTTCTCTCTGCTCCTCTGCATGTGCTCACACATTGTGCTGTGCAAACAAGGCTTTTCAAAGGGCTCCCTCCTCCCGGGAGCCAGAGCAGCTCCTGGATCTGCCCTGTCACCAGCCCTGCAAACAGCAGAGGCAACGGAAGTACCAATGGGAAATACAGATGTTGGAGGGCTACAAAATCCACAAACTCCCTCTGTTCCTGTGGGGAGGCTGAGCACAAACGACTGGTGTACAACAACCCTCTGTCAGCCAGAGATCTAATCAGATTTGATATCTAATCTAATTTTGTGGGCAGGGGGCACAGGGGGAGGGAAACAATCTTGTGTTGCAACTATCACCTAAACCAAGGTATTACAAAAAGGCACAGACAGTGAGTTTCTGTTTTGCTGCTGAATCTGCCAACATGATAGTTCAAACTGTCAGCATTTCTACCCTGTTGAAAGGGGGGGAAATTAGGTTAAGCTTTTAGACACTTATAGTACATGTTATCAAGCCAAACAGGTCAAGATGTGACTCAGCTTAATGGAAAAAAAAAGCTACATCAAATACACACTTTCAGACATTAGTCATCTCCAGCCCTTGCTGAACAAAGGGATTTAAGACAGCCATTCTTCTTCTGACTTACCCATAAACTATTTCTGGTCTAGGTTGGAAGGCACTGCCTCCTCTGCAGCCAATTAGTAAACAGTTTCTCAAAGCTGTAACACTATACTCTTGGCAAAGAAAACTATTTAGCAAAGCTTTGGAAAAATTACAAACCAGCAGCTCTCTTCTTAATGCTCCACAATAGCAACAGTTTGTGACTTGAAATCAAAGCTGAAGCAAAATCAATGCTGTATGTTTATTAAACAGCTTTTTCCCATATACTGAAAACTGTCTAACATTAAAACTCCTACAATAAAATACCAAAAATTAGAAAATATCATAATTAGAAATGCTCATCCAGACCTATTTTGATTTTCCACATGAATAACCACTTTGTAATTATACAATTCATATTCTGTTTTCCCCCTCCCAACTTGCAGTGCAACGAAACTTGAATAATCACCTCTACAATTCACTTAATTTTAGTTCTCAGCAGGTATATCCTATTTACTGCACCTCATTCAAATCCATTTTTATATATATATAATTATTCCTACCCAGGATTGTCTTTGATGCCTGCTGTTGCTGTGGCATTTGAGTTTTTCAAACATCAAACTTCACAACAATCTGTAATTAAGGCTCTGCATTTTGCAAACAGAATAGAAGCCTAGACACATGAATACTGAAAACACATCCTAATTTTTAATATTCAAAGATTGGTCTCCAAGTCCTGGCTTTTCAGGGACACTGGATTTTGCAATCCTTCTGAAGTACAGCTGCTGTCCAGTAACAGTGGGGAGTGTGAGCAGGATCACAAGCTCTTTAGCCAGAGAAGTCAAAAAATAATGAACTTCAAAATAAGAACGCAGTGTCTGTAGAGGACTTTTTGACAGATTAAAAACTAGAAGTGGCTGGCAGTGAACACTGCACTGAACTAATGTGTGTGGGGGTGTTGAACATTCACACAAGTCCTGGGCAAAGTGGGAGACAGAAAACAGAGTGAGGCCCTCGGAAGCCACCAGAGAACAGCCCGTGCACAGGGGTGGTGTCTCAGCTTCTTCCTGTGCTTTGTCCACACACTCTGAAAACTCCACAAAAAAGGATAAATCTATGCAACAACACACTGGTAGAAGCTCACCCAAAGCTGAACACTTGCTCATAACTGTATCATGAAAGAGATACTGTAATTACAATATAATTTTCAATTTTGCAACATGATTACTGACTGAGCCGACATTGTTACAGTACTGTGACTATTTCTACTCTTTAATAGTGGCCTTTCATTCAATTACATCTCAAAGGGCTGAATAAATCAGTAAGCTGGTGCAATTAAAGTTATTTAATGACTTTCTTTTGGTGATAGAATATGAAATGAAATGCAGAACACACACCAATTCATCCACTCCAGGAGAATATCCTAAAACCACAACGAGCAAAACAATGTGCCAAATATTTCATCAAAAATATCAAATACAAAACCATACAAAAATTATTTAAAAAATAATTAAACTTTTATTCATACTTCTTTCAAGCCAGTAATTATAAATGTGATTTCTCAGTAGCAGTAAACTGAAAAAAAAAATCACAAACAACTAACTTGGTTATATAAGTATGGAACACTCAAAAAAGATAAGATTCATTATTAGTATTGTCACACAGTTGGCACAACAGCAGCTTAACAAGTGAAAGACATCCAACTGCATAAGTAAGTCTGGCTGTAACATAAACCTGAGATAAGTCTTAGTAATTAAGAGAAAAATTTTCATTGTGCCTCCAACATAGGAGTTGTCAAATTCTAATCCCACACCCAAACAGCCAGAAGTGTTACTAATATAAGTAAAATTGTGCAAGCATACTGGGTCAAATATGTTTAGTGTTACATCCTCCTCCTCCTTTATCTCCCTGAGAGGTATGACATAAGAAACTTGATAAGTGAACTACAAAGGACTTTTGTTTCTGTATTCTACGAGAGGTTCCCAGAAATATAAAGTAAGTAGTGTCAACAAGCATCAAAAGATTATTTAAAGTTAAGAAAACTGCAAGACATGTTGAGTGATGGAAGAAAGGAGGGGCACTAGGAGAAAACCTCGGTGAAACCTGGCTTGCAAGCTCATCAGCAGAAGTGTTAACCATTCTCCCATAAAAGAAAAGAAAGAGGAGAAAGGGAACACACCTTTTGACTCAGTAATCCCGCAGAGCTACTAGAGAGAGACCTCAAGCCTTACCATTTCTTTAATTTTAGGTGTTTATTTGGCAGTTACTGAAATGGCTCCCTGGGTTCCTGTGTGTCAGTGGTGGTGGGTCAGGTCCCATCGCAGACACTGGCCCTGCTCCTTGTTCTCCTCTTGTGCTCCAGGAGAGCAGCAGCCCAGCCCACCCTGCTCAGGGGCTGCTGAGAGGAAAAGGAGCTGCATCCAGCCATGTCCCCATGCCAGGAAGAGGAGCCAGACCAGGCAAGCCCACCCCAGCCAGCCAGCCCAGATGTAGGTGCTCCCAGGTGAACACTCCACACCAGCACACCTGAGTACGTCTGATTCTTCTTGTTTGTTGAAAACCAAATGCTCCTACATCTACTGCCCTGTTTTGCTAATAGAAGAGAAAACCTCTGCCTTTGAACTTGTTGTGGGAGCAAGAACCAACTTGTGAAAGTTCAGCTCAAGCAGTACTTCACACAAGCAAAGGCCAAACCAGCCAGCAGAATTCAGCTGCACTGACCCAACACAGATCACCCATATCCAAAGGTTCTCGTGTTGGTATCTCATTAGTTCTCTTTCCAGAATTAGTAAATAACTCTTACCAAGTCCCATTAGTCACTGACACACCACTCAAGCATAACATGACACTATTAATAAATTGATCAGAACCCAACTTCTGCTCTGCCCCTCCTGCAGCACAGCAAGTTCTGCACAGAATATTGCCCTCCATCCCATCTCATGCTGCAGTATCAAACATACAGCACAAAAGACACACAAGATCAGATCCCCCTGCCCAGGGCTTGTAACTATCCAGACTCCCTTCAGCTACCCACATAACAAGCCTCTGGTCTAAGCTGCATTAAAGACATGCCTTGAAATTCTACTCTTTTTAAAGTTCTATTGCATAAAAATATAAATAATCAGAATGTTCTACTGGTTATTACCTTCAAAAGAGATGCCGATGTCCCAGATTTGGAGAGTTTCGTTACTGCAGACACTGAGGAGCCGTTTTCTGGTTTGGCTTTTTCAGTTGTTTGAGTTTTATTTACTCCAGGCACTTTGGGCACTGAGCCAACACT
>JAOXXN010000212.1:12247652-12306117 GCA_026770055.1 Myrmophylax atrothorax | reverse complement strand
TGGCAGGGATTGCAGAGCCAGAAGGTCCCCCCTGAGCCTCCTTTTCTCCAGGCTGAGCCCCCCCAGCTCCCTCAGCCACTCCTGCTGCCTCAGACCCTTCCCAGGCCCATAGCCCTTCTGAGGGCAGCCCCAGTCCAGGGCTGGTAGAAAAATAATTTTGTTTTTTTGTGGGTTTTTTGTTAGTTGAGGGGGTTTTTTGTGTAATAAACACATATTTTAAGCTCTGCCACTGAGTGTGCACACAGAGCAGAGGCAGTGCAGGCAGGAGCGAGGGGGCTGTGGGTCTCCCAAAGCTGTTCCTTAGTGTACAGGTCTATAATTGCAACTTTTCATTCAAACAAGAAGTAAATGTAAAAATGTGTGTCATGGTTTAACTGGGGGAGAGTTAATTTTCATCACTTTGTTCAGCACAAATCCGAAACGCAGCCCCGCACCAGCCACTGTGAAGAAAAAAATCAGAATATTGTAGTAGAGAATTGCTTTTTCTTGGGTTACAAGAACTGCATGTGCACACAAGCTTTCAGAGCCTGAGCTCCCTTTGAAACACAGTAAGCCGAGCTTTGTAGCTCATCAGTGTGCAGAACGTTTGACTTGTCATGAATAAGCAGCAACTGCAGTTAATAAACCCAAATTGCAGCGTGGGCGCTGTGGTGGGAGATACAGCAGTTTGTATTTACAGGCATTGGCTGGGAAGTGCTATGAACACAGTAATGAGGAAAATGTGCTGATTTGACATATCCTTGTTAAAGTTTCCCCTCTGTTAAGCTCAGACTGTGGGTTAAAACCTCTCTCCCAACAGCAGCTCAGCTGTTTTAGCAAAAGAAACATTTCAGTGTGAGATTGTGTTGCAGCCTCTCCCTTGAGGTACGTACATTCCTTCCTAGAATTCATAGGAATATGGAATTCATAGGCTGCAGATTGGTGAGAGCAAGTATGATTTACAGACCTCTTGTTATCGTTGGTGAATTTTAATTATTAATATAGTAAATCAAAGTAAATGACATCTACATTTAATCAGGATTCTGTTGAAAACTGAGAGGATGTATGGTGCCAGATAGTTTGATTTACATTGTGGGAAAACGTTCCTGTTTATGTGTCTTACAAAGTCAGTAATTTCATTGAGATGTCCTTCCCAATCCATTTCTGTCACTCTGCCTGTTCTTACCCGGTGGGGATTCCTCTGCAAGGCTGCTGCATGGACACAGGGTACTTGTTTGACAGTGAAATGCTCCTTCATACTTAATTAATATTTCTGATGTTTATTTTCTTACAGCACCACTGGTTTTCTGGCCCATGATACCTTCAGCAAAATGTCCTGTGTTTCTACCTTTGGATCAATTTTCAAGATAATAATCAGTTAGAAAATGGCATTTCAATGGCATTACATCTGTATTAGGGATGTGAAAAAGGTCTGCACTTGTTTTGTACAGTGGATTTCTCACAGTAGCCCACCAAGGGTTCAGCTTTCTGTTCTGCAGCAGGAAGTAGTTGTTCAGCTCAGGGAATTAATGAACAAGCTGCTGGCTGACAGAGCATACGCCTCAGATCCTGGTTCTGGAACTTAAAAGGCTGCTGAAAAAATGCAGAGAATTGCAGCATTATGTGCTGTAATGTGTGCAAGAGTGATTCAGCTGTCTGCTAGGAAAACTTTCTCCTTGTGGTTATGTTCTGGATTAGATTGCCCCAGAGGGTTACAGAATCTCTGTAACTGGAGGCTGCTGACAAAGAGCAAACGTCTCTGGGGTCGGGCAGGTACCGCTGATCCTGCCTCACAGTGACAGGTGTACCCCACAGGGCCTCAGGGGAGCACCTGCCTCAGGGCTGCCTGGGAAATGGAAAGACACCTGCTCAGGTGGACCAATTTGCACAGAACATCCATGGCTATTACACACTCATGTTCTTTCTCATCCTGCTCCAACCTTAGGTTTCGTTTGTTGTCTCTTGTTCCAGGGCTGGAGCATCCCGTGGGAGTGTCCTGGGTGATTTGGACAACCCTGCACGCCACAGTTCACCTCGAGCCTGTGGCAGTGTTGCTCACCCTGGGCCTTCAAGCTGGGAAAAGCAGCCAGGAGAAGTGGCTGGGAAGTGCCAGGCTGGCGGTCACACGGTAGGAGCGTGGCTGTGTGAGCAGAGCGCCTGGCACACAACATGGACCCTTCCAGGCTCACCCAGGGGCATCCTAATGTAGAGCACTGCAAGGCCACACTTTCTGATGCAGGGAGAACCATTTGGCAGAATTCCACATTGAAGCCCTTGGAAAACTATCTGATATTACACAGATACACCAGTGGTAGGAAGTGTTAATAACAGCCATTGGGTCTCCCCTTCTTTGCCCAGTTCAGGGGTAAGCACGAGAATCAGGGTAGCTTCAAACACTGCAGTCAGGTGCAGTTTATCTGCTTCCAACACTGCCCACAGTGTCATCCTTATGATCCACACTAAATGAAACTGGCTACAGCTTTCAGGCAGGTACCTTTTTATTACAGAAATGTTTATATAGTAAATTTGGACTATATTAAAACATAAATGTACTTTAATTAATTACATTAATAATTTAAATAGTATTTAAATAAAGCACCAAGTTAACTTGATTTAAATAACTGATTTGGTTTCCACACTGATTCCTACAAAACCCCACTAATTTCATGAAGTGTTTGAAGAAATGGAGGCCAGAGCTGGTTTCTTAGCAAATACATAACTACAGTTCAAGTGCTCTGAAATGTAAAGTTGACAAGGTCTCAGACTGGGCTGGGTTTTGAAGCAGAACTCCTGCAAAAGGATTCATACAGATCTGAACACAAAATGAGTTGCTCAGCTACTTCTCTACAGGTAAACTATTTCTACACATTATAGTTGGTTTAGTTTAATTCAGCAATAACCCTACACTAACATCTAGATTTTAAATTATACAGCTTTTACCTTGTAAAACAAGAAACAGCTTTCATTTTGAAACAGCAATGTTAGATTCCCTACCTCCAGCAAGCTCAGCTGAATGCGGCTCTCCTAAGTGTAATGTAAGCCCACTTCTATTGAAATAAGACCAAAAGAACATGACAAACATAGATACAGGAGATTTTATTTAACATTGTGTACAAAGAAAGGCTACAAATGCCTTAAGACTTTTTTCCCCAAATACAGTTTTTGGATCCCTTTTTCATACCTGCTTTTCTCAGAAAGTTAAAAAAAAATATCCAGAATGACAATTTTCCCCCACTTGTTTCCCCTTCCTTTTTCCCTTCTCTTTGGGCCTAAACTGAGAGATGTTTAGCAGTACAGTTTCAACACCTTTCAGTATTAAACTACTGGGATTAGTTTTTCTTTCCCCAAAACAGAGCACTGAGATACTGAAGCACTAGCAACAGCAGTATAAAATGTCAAAAACTGACCCCCTAACATGGTAGTGTTTAAAACAATGCCAACAGTATTAGCTCTGATGAAACCCAAAATTATCCAAACAATAACAAGTTGTTTGTCTTCTACACCTGATAATTCAGCACTAATTATATAATTTAATTGTATTTATATTTAAATAAATAGTCTTAACTCCTTTCCTTGGAATTCTTCATGGATTATGAACACTTATAATACTAGAGATAAGAACAAACTACACAACTTACATAGGCAAGAGAAGGCTGAGTTTTATTTTTTTGCTGGACACAGAAAGGACGTTTCACTGTCCTTCAGTGAGATCATTTTAAAATTTATTGTTTCATTGTGATACTTCTCAGTCATCCAACACAATGATTCGCTACCCTCTTTCTGCTACCTTGGTAATCACTTTTAGTCCTGATATCCCAACTCTTGAAACATCAGTCCCTGCATAGCTAAGTTTTATCCAGGATTCTGCAAGTTTTGAATGTGACTGTGAAACCCAAGACAAGATTTCTCTGAGGCTGTGAGAAGCAGTAAGGAAGGGAGTAGAAGAGCCTGTTGTGGAGAAAATGACCTTTTGCTATGGCAGTTTTTACATTACCACCTACTATACATGAAATAGGTGTTAGTTATGGATCAGCTTTCAGCTATTTGTATAATCCCAAATTAGCAAATTTCTCCCCAAATGTGACTAAAATGGAGGAATTTTGAGCTGCATTTGATCAGTTCGGTGCAGTAAGAAGGAACTCTCAAAACTGCTTTCTGGGCCTCCTCAAACTGCCTGAGGGGAGGTGGGGCATCCACCCAGCAGCAAGGCCAACTGCTCTCTGGGGGGCTCCACCCTCTGTGACCCTCCACTGGGGTCATCTCCAGGAAGCTGCTGTATCCTCCTTCCAGGCAGGAAGCTGTTTTGTACACAAGCCTGCCCTTTTGTACATCCACAGGGATACAAAATGCCGTGTGGTATAAATCATTCTGCAGATTAGAGAAACAGTTCATCTGGAGAATGTCTCAGGTCCTCAGAACATGCCACCATGGGGGAAAAGGCTGCAGCACTTGCACAAGCAAAAGCTCTAGAGGAAAATAACATTTTCTCTATTCTGATGAAATATTTTTGACAAGAGGATTTGAACATGACTGTGATTAAGGCAAAGCAGTAGAGCAAACACTTCTGCTAGGCTTGGGGACTGTAATCATATTAATTCCCAAATATGCTTGAACAGCTGTAAATAATAGAATCTTACTTAGCTCACAACACAGACCTATGTGAGCCCAGAGCTTTAGCAGTACCCAGTCCATTCTGCACAAGAAGACTGGAAATATTTCAATTATCTCCAGTGCTCTGCTCTGGAGCTCTGCTACAAACTGAGCCTCCCCTTGTGGTAGTTGCTACAGTACAAAATGATGTGAAGTGGTTCTTTTGGAAAAGAAGGGGTTTGTTTTACTGCAAGGTGAAACATGGCAGCAGCAAATAAATAATGTGAAAAACTGCTACATGGTTCACCTGCTGGTGTTCTTCAGTGGTCTCCAGCAATGTCACTGTAAGATGGTAACACAAAGAGAATCAACAGTGGAAGCAAAGTAGGTAATTTTATAATTTTCTAATTCTTGGCAAGAGCCTTTATGAATTTGCTTGACCTGAAAGGCTGAAATCTTGTAATATGGTCATGAAAGGAGGAGATTCAAGACAACGCATACACTCGGGTTTGCTTGGGTCCTGATGCCCCAACCATTTCATCATTATAGCCCGTTGTGGCATTTTACCCTTGCAGCCCAGAAACAGACTTTTGGCTTAAACAACAGTCCACCCGTGTGGTTCTATGAGGTTTTTATTTCTCCGTGGTGGTGGTTCCCCTGCGGTAACACACGGGCACTGTCGCTGCTGCCACAGGGGACAAAAAGGCAGAGAGCAAGTGGTAAGCTTGGCTTTCCCAGCACTGAATGTGAATGCTCAGTACCAAGAGAGGGGCTGCAGCACATCAGAACTGGGAGGCTCCAGTAGCTGAATTCCTGGCATTCCCATATTCCTGTTCATTTACTGCCACCCCACCTTTGCTGAGTTATCTGGGCATGAGCCACCTTCTGTAACTCAAAATGGGAACTTCTCTCTAGTCCCAGCCAATGTGACCTGAGCGATTCCTAATTATGCTTCTCTTTTCCATTTGTGTTACTTTTATTCCCTAAAGATTGTTATGGAAAAATCTATTAACTGTAAGTGGTTCCTTTACAGGTTCTGTTGGTTTTAGGGGCAATCCATGTATTTAATTCTATTCAAAGAGGAAATTTAAAGAATACACATGAACATTCACTTTGAGTTCAGAATGGAGAAATGCCAATACAGATCCAAGGCTCTGGTATCTCAGTTGCACAGGCTCTGTGTTAAAGGGAGGCAATGGCACCAGGTTTATTTTTCACCAACAGTACAATGACAATGTTAGTCTAAAAGAAAAACATCCCTGGACTACAAATTTAGGAGGGCATAAGCAAGTGATGACAAGAATTTGATTGATTTGATCATATCTGCTTAGGAGCTGACCTTTCAGATTTTTCTTCTTCAAGGAACAGAAGCAGAGCCCCCCAAAATCCAGCATGAATGTATTGATCTCTGTTATTACAAGTCCCTGAGAAAGGGTAGGGTTTTCTTAAACATTTTTCATTTTATACTAAAATTTCCATATGAAGAATGCCACACCTGATAAAGTTATCCCAGTAGGTGACCAAGCACCGAAACAAAAGGATTACTCAGTGAGAAATCAGAGCGGGTGAGGGTCTTGCCATCAGATTTTAAAAAGTGTTAAAAGCCACATCAGTCAGTTTGCATTTTAAATATACTTGAAAGAAGGGCACGTTAAGGTAAATGAACAAACTCATCTGGAGATCCACATATGCTTTAAAGAACAGTACATTTGTTTAAATAAACTCATAGAAAGCTAACATGAACAACCATAAAACAGTTTTAAACAGGTAAAGTGAATAAACTGCAAAAATCCTGCCCCTTCCATAAACACCCTCTGTGGCTCCACCACCTCGTGACCAACAGCACAAGTGGCCCTTTGGCTCCAGGCGGTGGGCACGACACGGACAGGCACCAACCACACTGCTGGGGTTTGCCCTTAGCTGATACATTGAAAAATAGCAGCATTAAAAGACAGCCTGAAATAGCTTAGCTACTACCTCAACTTGTTAAAATTGTGCAAGAATAAGGAACACCAGCAGCATTTGAATGGACATGTTTCAATTTGGTTTCCGAGACTCCCCTCCCATACAAAGCACACACAAACACAGGGCTGACTCAGAGCTAGGAACTGTTATTTCTTGTCCATCTTGGAACTTTTTCCCTTTGTTTGTAAATTTTTAAAATTTTATTTAAAAACCTAGTCAGTCTTAAAAAAATCCATGAGAATTTTAAAATAGTTTCTAAATGCCAGGAAACTGATGCTTACTTCTCTCCTTAAACTGGAGAGACACAAACTGTCCTAATCATCTGAACTTCCTTAGTTGAAAATGTTAATGTTTCAGACTCCTGTTCCTGAAAGTGGTATTTGTAGAAAGGTCTCTCCAATACACTGGAAACTGAAGGAGCATAAAATCCCAGTGCACAAGAAAAGGGTAACTTTTGGCTAGTTTGCTCTGAAGTTGTTTATATTGTACCTTTTTATACAAAAAATGAAAGAGTTTGGTTTTCTGACACAACTCACAAGGGAACATACTAGAGGAAAAATCAGAAGGCCTTCTCTAAAGCCAAGTTTTGCAATTCCCTTTTAGTTTAAGTATGATAAGGCTTATTAAAAAATAAAGTTAAAAAAACCTCCAAGAAACAACATCCTCCCCACCCCCCTGCAAAACACCAAATAAGCCCCAAACAAACAAAAAAACCCAACCAACATCCCTGGGAAAAGAACATAAAAGCCTTTTGGAAATACTTAAATTTCTGAAAACATAAGACTATTTGAAAAAACTTAATTGCAAAATTAAAGGAAATTCAAGAAATCAATTCTCGCATTTCAGATCAGTCCATGACTTCATCATCAGCAATATGATGCACTATCTTTTCCAGCCCAAAATTACCAGCTTTGGGGAAAACATATTCATACTTAACAGAAATAATTAACGGGTTAAGTTAAATTACTTTTTTCCCTGATCCACATGCCTGCATGTTAGATAATGTTACATTAGAACTGAGCATTGTAATGAGAGACTGACAGCAACAACCTGTCACAGTAACCAAAGCAAAGCCATTTCTCATGGTTACATACTATAGATCAGTAATTTAATATTAAAATTAACTTCCTATATAAATAAAAATAAAAAAGTTGGGCAAAAGTAAATTGGCACAGTCATTATGGTATTGCTTTCCAGTTTCAACACTGCAAGGAGCAGTCACAGATTCCAAACACCAAAGGAAAAGGTTATCACCCAGCCACCAGCTGTACCTTGGTTTTTTCCCCTTTTCCATGAAGTCACCAGCAGTGCTTCTGCCTCAGGTCCCTCCCCCCAAGCTGGGAGTGGGCAGGAGTGCAGCCCGTGGTACAGGGATTGCTGTGCTGGGAGTGCACCAGGGGAAAGGGAGAACAAACACAGAGAAACAAATCTAGAGTGTGCTTTGCTGCTCTCTGCACGACTTGGCTCAAGTCAATGCTTTTCAGGATTGTGACTAGTTTTTACCTTCAAACAGGCAAAACATGAAAATGAAAACTAAAAAATCAAAATCTTAAGCCTTCAAGTTTCCTTGCCTTCACTCCCTCCCCCAAAAAGCACCTCCTACTACAGACACATTTTCTGTTTCGCGGGTTCAGAAGTTGGAATGTTGTGGAAATACATACAAGAGAGAAGGAATTTCTAGTTGTACATTACGTTACAAAGAGGTTTGCTCCCAGACCTAAGGAGGGAGGGATACTAAGCAATATTAAATTCCTATAAGAATCCTTACAAAGCATGCAAAATATTGATATACTCACAAAATCGAAGTTTATATTTGTTCCTTTTTGATTTTGCAACTTCACAGTACAATAATTTCTAATATTATGCAGCAGTCGGAATTACAGTGACTACAAAATCATATCCCTTTCAATGTTTTTTTTTCTATTTGCTTGAAACACTCCTTTGCTATTTTTTTTTAACTGAGAGGTTGCAGATCATCCATCAGAAAACGTGCAATTCAGCACAAGAGGGGTCTCTTTCTGTGTTGATAACTGACCCTACCAATCTTTCAAAATCTGTCCCTCCCTCCCCTTGTTGTGCTGATTCCTTCCCTTGTGTTCCAGCTGTACTTTTCCTCTTGCCAGGACAATGATGGACAGGTGCCACTAAATGGATGCTGCAGAGCTGGGTAGGAAGTGGGGGCTGAAGTAGTTTAGGCAATGGCATCGCTCCCACCCCTCAGGGTGTTTGGCACAACTGCTTCATAGCCAGATCGCTCAGCTCTGGATACCAGCAGTCAATTCCCTGGACAAATACTGCTGCCCTTTCCAACCCTGGAGCCCCCGTGGCTTCAACTGATTTAGGAAGGGAAACACAAAATTGGTGTTTGGCCAGACCTTTTGTACTGTTGGATGAAGTTCCACAGAAATTTCTCCATTGCTCTTAATTAAAACAGGGTTGGAATTTCTGGAGAATCCACAATGCATGCTACTTGCTAGATTGTCCATGAAGTACATTCTGACACATTTTTCAGAGTGTTTGTATCTACCAGAAAAAGACTCTTGTAGAAGCAATGTACAAAGCCTCCAAAAATTCAAGTATCAAAAAAATGATCTGATACAAGTCTGGAGTAAGCAGCCAGCCAAACTGAGCCATTCCTTTTTTTTCTTTTTGTCCACAAATTCTTCAGTTACTTTTGCAGTGATAACATTTTCTTTAGAGTGTTGGGAATTAACAATCTTCCCAATTAATTTTCATTGAGTTTGGTGGGGGTCTAAGAAATTTAGCAATCCTTCCTGGATAATGTTGCCCCTGCTTTTATATGCAAACAAACAACAGAATCACTGACTCTTATCCTCCCTGCCTCTCTTTAATTTGCTGTATTTATTTATAGTGTCACTTGATTGGATCTCCCTTACCCCAAAAAAACCATCAGAAGTGCAACACAGGCAAGAACAGGGCATCTCCTTCCCTGGGGTGTATAAACATTTGCACCTAAAGGGGTGGGCAAGACAAAAAAACCCCACAACCCCAAACAGAAAAAATCCCAGCCCCCAAACAGACCAACAGTTCTGGTTGTACATAAAACCGTTGGATTTCTTTAGAACGCTATTTGAATCAAGACTTGAATTTCTGAGGAGGGAATCTTAGATCCCAGACCCTTCCCTTCTCCTTCCTCTTGCAAAGCAATGCTATATTTGTGGCCTAGAACAGTACTTGAAAAACAGCAGTTAGTAAAGACACAGTTGTGATATATCCTTTAACACCCCCTCACCCAAAAAGGGGTGTCCTATCAAGTGGTCCAGTAGAAATCTTGAAGTTTCTTTATGATAAATTAAATCCATAAAATGAGGAATACCTTCTGTCACATTCCCAACAAGAACAATGGCCACACTCCATGGTGCATTTGTTCAAGTGTCTATTGCTCCTTCTAGTGGAGATTCCACACAGCTCCATCTCCGCTTAGTTCTGGTCCTACCAGCACGGGGAGAGGTTTTCCTCTCTTTTCTCCAGCTTGTCTCTGGTTCACAAACAGCAGAAGCACTGAGGGCCGGATTCCCCAGCACAGGAACAGGCCAGTCACGTCTGAGGAAACACCAGTCAGCTTTTTCTCAGGGGTGGCACAGTTATGCCAAGAGCAGTTTTGTGTGTCCGGCTGGTACCGCAGGCACCTACACCTCTGTGGAAAAGAGAATGCTTTGCCTCTTGCTGTCCGGGGTAGGGATAGTCTCTAGCTGCAGGAAGTACAGAAGAACTTGAACCTGGAAAGGGAAAGAACAAGGTGATAAAGCCCTGTTAACTCATTCTCATCCTGGCTCTTTGAGAGCTGGCAGACACACCTACAGCTCTCTCCATAGGAGCATCTAGCAGCTGTGTATTTGATTTAATATACTGTGTAACATCAGCAGAAATAGTAAAACCAGCAGTGCTTCAGAGACACCCTTTTCAGCTTCCAGGATGGAACAATGGTGTTCGTGTTCCACTGCACTGAAAAAATTCATCTAGAACTTGCCATTATTCAGTGGAGAACATCCAAACCAGCCTGACCCAGTAACGCAGGCTCTGGGCTCCAACCCTCTGCACTGCCTTCAAAGGCAGCAGTGGCCAAAGAAATGTGAATTTAGCAAATTATTTTGTTGTGCATCAGTGAAGGAGGTTTAAGTGTTGAGGAGCATTGCAGAAACCCCGCTGATCCTTTTATCCCAGGGCACCAGCATGGTGCTGGGAGACAGCTTCCCAAAAACTCTTCCCTTGCACAAACACAGACATTCCCTCATGGAAAGTTGCATCCATACTACAAACACAAACTGAAGTGCCTGAAGAAACACAGTTCTACAAGCAGTTTAAAATGTCAGTGTAAGGGCAAAAGTTGTTTTATGTTCCTCCAAGAAACTGCCATGAAAACCCAGTGGGGGGTGGCTGAGCCAGGCCTGCCGAGGCCTGTGCTTTCCCCGGAAGTGTCTTCACAAGATGCAGAGGCACATTCAGGATTTTACCTGGGACATGACTTCTAGTGACCAGCTGTCAGTCATTGTGATGGGCTGGGTTGGGTTAGCAGGGATTTTACTGTCCTTCTCCGAAGGTCTGAGCAGTGTTGGTCCAAAGACAGTGGCAAGATTATGCAGGGACATCTTGTTAACGCCTTCCCTCTCAGCAACCCTGGGCAAAGAAACAATGCACAAGGCAGACCTTTATAGATACCTGAGTTTTGCAAATGAGAAACTGAGGCACAAAGGTTCAAAATTTGCCCAAGAGCAGAAAAGTCTGCAGCAGAAACACATGTGAACATGTGAACCCCAGATTTCCTGGATTTTAATCCAGAACCTCAAACACAAGATGATCTTTCATGTCTCCAGGGACAGTCTCTGGTAGGTACAGCACACACATGCAAATCAACACACTGGGCAGGTATTAAGCCAACTTATTGCATTAATCTCAAATGTATGGAACTATTTTTTCACAGACAACATCAAAGAGACTTGACTAAACAAGGAACTGACAACTGCAGTTAGGCAAAGTGCTATCTATTTTAAAATTAAGATCACATTGGACTTCAGATACCTTTTGAGACAGGGCTCAGCACATCTTGAATATGGCCAAAACTTCATGGCTTATGCAAAAACCTTTCCTAACCTTTGGATCCAGAGGCAGGTGCAGTTTTGCAGTGACACTGCAGCAGGAATTTGCATTTGCACTAGATAAGCCCTGACTCTTTTGTTACTCCTCTCCTCCAGTTCTAATCCTTTTTTCAGTATGAGTGGGAATGGAATTCAGGATTTACTGCCTCGCTAATTGAATATGAGACAATAGTTATCTGATGAGCATTCACAGCAGATCAGCAAATGCTTCTTCATGTGTGTGATTCAGCAGGAATTTAGGAAAAGGCTCCTCTTTTCAAAAGAACGATGCTCTACACACTAAATGCAAGTCTCAAGGAACCACATATTACCTTTTTAAATGGTCCAAAAGGAAAAGGAATGTCACAAGGTTGGGTTCTGGAAGTGATAGCAACAGATTCAGCATACAGCTTTCCTTTGCAACAGGATCTGAAAGTGCTGCAAGACAGAGAACAAAACATCACCACAGGCAGTGAGTGAGGATCTGACTGGCTGTGCCATCTCCCAAAGCAGCTGATATGGATGGGCCTGCTTGGACTGTGGTTACATAGGCTGGAAGGAAGGTCAGAGTTGCACATCAATGTCCCACAGCATCTCTTTATTTCACAGGTACAATAGAGAATGCTTTTCTCTCAAGCAGTTCAAGTGCTTTCAGACTTTCAATCATTGGTATCATTCCCCTGCATCAAGGCACGATGAGGGACACTCCTCCCTCCTCTCCAAAGGGAGCTTTCCCTGGAAGTCAGGCTGGGCAGGCAGGCTGGCATCCTGTTCTGACCCCATCCCTCGGGAGCCTGGGCTGTTCCAGCCTGCAGTGCCGCCCATACCCACCCCACGGGAGGCGATGCCATTCCATCCCACCGCTCCCTCTGAGCTCCCCTGCGCTGCCCTCACGGCTTGCTCAGGCTCCTGCCCAGCACTAAATTCGCGTTTGTGTCTCTTCAGGAGCAGCCTCCTCTCCTCCTGAAGAGTTTATATCAAGGGCTCTCTCTGCTGCCACCTACCAATGCCTTCAGCAAAGTTGGGGTACAGCTCGTCTGTGAACAGGGGCTCGGGCAGCTCGCGGAAGTACAGCTTGAGGGTGCCTGCGATGGCATTGACGTCCATCTCACTCATCATCACCGACACGTCCTTGTTATCTGAAGGAGGGCAGAGCAGAGGCAGGGTAAAGGAGCTGCTGGCCTTGCATTCCTTCTTCTCCTTGCTTTAGGTCTGTTTATTCTTTGTCTTTGCCCAAATAGCTGAGAGTTTTCCTGTTTACGTTTCCCCGGATTAAATGAACAACCTTCTGACAACTGAGAAGTGCTGCACAAACAACTGCAAACAGTTCATGGCTTTATATGAAGCCAAGAGAACCTCACCCTCCCAGGGCTGGCTGTGCTGTGCCTGGTCTGAACGTGCCCTGCTGGACTGTATATGCATTTCAACTTTTGTTTTACTGACAACAGTTGTTATTGCAATTCCCTGCCACTAACAGCCTAGAATAAGAGACTCTGAGGATCTCCAGCTCCCCACCGAGCGTAGCTAAAGTACACAGGCAATTCAGGGCTCACATTTCACTTTTGGTACTAAGAACAATAAAACCACCCCTTTTCCCTAAAACAAACACCAATCAGAAGGGCCAACACTCATTCCATCAAAGCTAGCGTAAAACAGCATTCAACAGAACCGAAAATAACTGGTTTTGAATCTGAAAACCCCTTGCTTTCACTAGTGGGGATTCATCAGAGGCTTTGGTAGCCTGGGGGGACTGAGAAGAAAATTAAAAGAAGAAATTTCACTAAATAAGTGAAGGAAAAGTGCAGGGAGGGTGAATTTCAGCACCCGGCACAGGCCTGGTGACTGCTTGCCTGAAAAGGGAGCTGGAACGTGGCTTGAGCAGTTCTTGGACCATCATGTGGAGGCTGCAAGTAGGGCAGAACTTCACTCTTTGTACCTCAGCACTTCAGAGGTGTTTCACTTGCCTGATCTCGGGTGCCTTTTGGGACACACAGGCCATTCTTTTAAATGCTGCACCAGTAAAGAGCCCTCTTCTGCTCAAGATCAAAGAAAGCTTTGTAAAGGTCAGATTATCTAATTTTACAGCCTGTGCACATCAGCCTAGTTAAGAAGAGTTAAGAAGAGAACTCAGGAGCCCTGACCACCAAATTCCAGTTTTATAAACACCCTTTCTAGTCAACCTTAGGGTCATTTTTGCTGGCTTCTTATCACAAAACATTCTTAATTTCAAAGACTTCTATTAATTTGGAGACCTCAAAACAGTGAGGAAATTATGACTCCTGACTGCTGACATTTCCCCTGAGAAAGATGTTTGCCACTTCCAAAGATTTGGCAAGGCAGGTAAACCCACTACTTGATGTTTGCTTGGAAGAATAACAAAACAGTGATTTGGTACAAGGATCTATCCTGGTGTATGTCTGGAGAATATGAATAAAAGACGCAGCCAGAGTTAAAGTTGTTTTCCTTGTGCAAGAATCTCTCCTTCTCGGGGAAAATAGCACAGCCACCTGACAGGAGCTCAGGCAGGTTCTCACAGAGCAAAGGGGAACATCAGACACAAATACTTACTGACATCAAAGGCAGCTTTCAAAGCCTGGATGTCGGTTGCAACCCCAGAGACTCTGTAGATTCCCACCTCCTCCATCCCGCGCCGCTCGATCTCCTCCACGCACTGCCGCACTATGTAAGGCACCTTCGACCTCTCTCTCCTTCAGAAAGCCAGAGAGAAGAGTTCAGCACAGCCCAGGCCCTCAGTGCCTGTTCCCCCACCCAGCCAGCCTGGCTAAAACCACCCAAGCATTTCACTGGGCAAACCTCTTCTGGAAAATGGGGTGGGAGGAAGTCTGAGCAGGCAACCAGGCCTGAGCTGAAAAAATCCTTTCAAAACCGGAGGTTTTCTCACTGTCTTGACCTGGTTTTTGGTTGTCCTGCAGCCGCCCTGAGCACTTGAGCTTCTGGCTGGGTCCCAGTGCCCCTAGAGCCTATGACTCTGCCCAGGTAATCAGATGATTCCCAAACATTCCTTGGATTCACAGCAACTCTATTGCTTTCAAATTAATACAATTCCATAGAGAGGAAACACCACACTTCCCAAGCCATGGAACAGAGCAAACAGGTTTCTGCTGGCAAATGATTCACAACAAAAGATCAGGGGTTAAAATAATACAACAGGATCCAAAGACCTTGAACATTTTTGATTATGGAAAGGAAATGTCACTGTTCAGTGGCTCTGGAAATTTGTGACTATGTCAGCTAACTACAGAGAAGGCAAGAGCAAGAGGGATTTCCGGAATTCAGAGAAGTGATAGGCTGTCAGTAAACACTCTGGCCTTCACAGCCTGGGTTTTATCCCTGCTAGAAATGAAGATCTGAGCACACACATCTCCTGCCTGCAGCCACATCTCCGCTACCACACGAGTGGAGCAGGCTGGACTGGCACAGCCCTCAGGGGAGCACAGGCAGGTGCACCCACTGGCCAGTTGCCTTTCTGAAAAGCAACAGGGAGAAATGTGACCCGTGAGCTCACTTGGTGACAATGGCGATCTTGACCCCAAACACGCCGGTCTGCTTGCGGGACGGCATCCTTTTGAGGCTGAACTCCCGGCTGGTGAACTTCACAGACAGCTTCACCTCAACCTGGACAAAAGATAACAGATGCCACTTTTTAAAAACTTTTTCTTTTCCATGCTGCAATGAAGAGCAAAGAAATAAAGCCCGTAAGAGGTACAGAAGCAGAGCTAATTTCTGTTTGCTGCACTTACCCCATTCATGGAGATGACCGTGCGCTGCCAATCTTTGTCCTGCAGTGCCTGTGGGTCCAGCTGAAAAACAGAAGTTACCCATGAGCTGGGAACAGACTTCAGAGAAACCAGCCAGCCTGGAAGGCTTCTAGAAGTGAGCAGAGCACCATCACTTTTAACATGGTATTTCTTTTCCACAGGAAAACACATGCTCCAAGGTTTCCCCAGTTTCAGGTAATGGGATGCTCAGATATTGTGAGGTTTTCTAAGCAGGGCTGATGAGGACTCACACATGGAAAATCCAGCAATGTGTGCAGTGTCTGCTCAATAACAAAGGCAACCTCAGTGAGCACAGTCAATGCTTGAAAGGCAATAACTTCAGCTTTACAGAATGAGGGACTGCATGCATGGCTGTGGCACACACAGGCAAAGTCATATCCCATCCCACAGGGCCAGGAGTCAGAGAAGGGGAGATTTCTAAAATAACTCTGATCTGAGACAGAGGAAACTCTTCCTCTGCAGTTTTCTATAGACAGGTGAGGTTGGGTGAGTGTGAAATTACTGCACTGAAATAAAAAGCCAGGCTGGAGGACTTCATAGCTCTTGGCTATGGAGCTAACAGCTTCCAAGAAGGACTATGTTCTGCTGAATTCAAAAGCCATAACAGCCCTAACAGTGAGATCAAGGAATAAAAGTACAAAGTGATCCATATAGAGGTAAGTAATTTTAAACAAACCAAACTTCTGCCAGGATCTGATAGAGGAGAAATGGAGAAAATTGGCCTTTCAACCCCCCTATTCCTTTAAATTTTGCTTTGAGCATGGAGGCAGGAAGAACACCTGGCCCTGCTACTGCAATTATTAACTAAACTGAACCAAGTTCCAATCTCCCGTTTTCACGTTTTCTTGATGTCCTCAGTGGACAGTTGTGAGGCTGGGGAGCAGCTGACTTGAGTATTCCACATCACCCAGCAATTCCAGTGCTGCCTGGGAGAGCCCAAACACCCCTGAACGCCAGAGGGGTGGCACCCAGCTCCAGGGAGATGGGCAAGAGAGAGGAAAGACCTGCCTGCATTGGGACTGGATCAGCAACTGGAACCAGCCAAAGCGAGAATTTGGTGTCTCCTGAGATGGCTTTGTAACACTTGGCTCTTGAACACAGAGGCACAGTAAGACCAGGAGGAGACAAAGACCCCCTTGGTAACCAGAGGTACTTTGCAGCACAGCCCTCCCCTCTCCCAGACCCCCGTGCACAGGCAGAGTGCTCTGCAGGTGAGAGAAATGCAGAAACAACGGCAGCTGCAGGAAGTTGAGGGACATCTTAGCCACAGCCATGGTCACACTCTCGTTCAGATCACTGACAGAGCAGCCCAGTGCTGCTAACAGCTACAGAAACAAGTGCCCCCAAACCCTTTTTCACTCCCCAGAGCAAGACAACCAGCAGAGAGGAGAGTTCCCCCTGCTTGCTCACACTGCAGAGACCCCAAGCAGCAACAGAAGGAGCGAGGCCGACCTTGTCCCTGCGCACTGTGTTGCGGAGGTGAGCCCACAGCGGGACGCTGCCGGCACACACGCGCTTCCCTGTCGGACGGGACCGGCTCCTGCAGGTGCAGCTCCGGCAGAAACTCCTGAAGACCCCTTGTAAGGAACAGTCAGAAACCAGTAGCTCCCACATTCTGGGACAGTGCAGAGGTCCAGGAGGCCAATGGGCAGCGATGTTTCGCTTCAGTGCCTCAGCAAACCCAAACTGCAGCTCCTTGCCAAGGGGCTTCACTTTTAACTGCGCCGGAACGGATCCGCCCCCGCCCGTGTAGCTGGCCAAGGTCCCCACGAGCTGGCCAGCATCTGGGCTGCTCTTTCCTCAACTTCCGTGCTGGAAGTTTGGTTCCTTTCAACAACTGCATTCTTTCCCAGAATCAAGAGGAAACCATTTCTGAAGTGTCTGGTTTCCTATGGAGTGCAACCATGCTCAGTGTTCCTGACAGTTTCATCTCCATCTGCCTGAAGAGGCACCTGGTTAAGTTGCCAGAACAGCCCTGCTGATGGAAATGGTCACAGCTGATCCTCCTGCTGGGAAGCAGCTTCCATATGCTATGAGAATGGAGTTACTGAGAGTGTATTATTTATAGCAGGGAAAGACTGTTCAAGGCTGAAGAGGAAAGAGGGTTTTAAATATTTGCCAAAAAGTTAAAGGTAGAGTCCAGCAGAATCCAGTTAGTTTATTTAAGCTAACAGGTATTACTGGTTATGTCTCAGCACTGACCAGGGAACTCCTGCCACTGCACAAAATGAAATCAAGCTGTTAAAAAATACAAGCCAAACATCATCCTGCTTTATCTCAAGAGTGACTTTCACGTGGCTGCAAAGGACAGGCAGAAGCAGAGTGCTGGAGCTGAGAGCTCACGGAAACTTTTCCTTGCTGGGTAATTGCTGGAGCTGAGCAAGGACTGTGAATGTATCTGAGCGTGGCTGCTGCTCCTCTTGCTCCCTTCTCTCTGAACTCTGCTCAGGGCTGGTGGGACCCCTGTGCTCCCCACCTGCTCTGTGACTCCCACTGGAGAACAGCTGGGACTGAATGGAGCCAGGGAGAACAGGCACCAGGGCTGGCTGACCCGAGCCAACCCTGCATAAATCACTGGCAGTAACAACAGCAATTAAGAAAAAAAAATTCCCCGTCATGTGCTCTTTAAATAACAAAATGATGGAAGCTATTAAAAGAGCAAAGCTTGAATAAGGTCTCAGCAACACTGAGGGAGACAGGAAGATCAGGTCTAGCAGTCTGATAAGTCACAGTAGCAAATAGTCAACAGGAAACCAAGAATGTCATTGAGACTTTGAGCAAGCTTCAGTCCTGGACCCAGCTGATGACTGACCTTCTGAGGCCAGCAAGAGCAACAGAGCAGCTGGAGCAGGAGGGACAGAGCACACTGAGGACAAAGAGCTCTTGAGAGTGATGCTCCAGCACAGAAGGCCTGTGACAAATGGGGTCATGCTGTCTTCTGGCCTGATTTGGAGATCAGTGACCTGGAAGAAGGAACACAGAGTAGAAGAATGCAATCCACAGCCAGCATGGCAAAGGGAGGCAGCTCCGAGTGAGCTGTGCCAGCTCAGTCGGGGGGGCCTGAGCAGTGGCTGCCTCTGCGTTTGACAGGGACATTTACTGCCCCTCTACACAGTTCCTTCAAACAGTTGCTTGGTCTGAATGGCAAAAGCACCTGTGCCATCTCCACCGAAGTGGAACCATTGTGCTGTTTCCAGGCCTTGTGCAAACAGGACAGACCTGCTAAAACCCTCACAGATGTATCCCAGGGGCTTGTTTGCACAGTCCCCACCAAGAGCTCATGCTGCACAGGAAAATACAAACCAACCAGTCTCTCTGTTTGCTGCTTCCTCCCTTGTGGCCTGTTCTTTGGTACTTGTGGTGGCAAGCTGCAGCCCCAAATTCACTAATGAATCAAGCCAATACCTCTCTGTCTCCTGCCCAAAACACAACAGAACAAAGCAGCTCAGCACTGCAGGGGTTTCTGAGTGTGGGTCTCTGGCCCCTGTGGCAGCTGAGCACTGAATTCAGGCAGGGCACAGCAGTCAGAGTGCAGAACAGAGTGGTGAGGACCTGGGAAAAGGCAAACTGGGGGTGCTGCTCTGGCAAATACCAGCCAGGCACTAAGAAGGGTGTCTGTGCTTTGCTTTAGGCAACCACCACAAACAGCTTGACAGTAATTTCTTTTACCCAGAGAGAATGGAAAAAGTACAGGAAGAGGAAAATCCAAAGAAGCCTCAGTAAAAATGAAAGAGCAAGGACTGAGGAAATATTAAGGTTACAGTGTTTTATCTATTCATTCATATTAGTTCTTCCCGTTATTAAATCTCCCTGGCAACTTCACACTCCATCAATTTTGAATTGTAACTGATGTGACATACATGCTGTCAGAGTCTCACTGCTGCAGGAAACTCCCAGTCCAGCCATAACCCCGTTCTTCTCACAGCTCCCCAGTGACAGGTTAATCTTTCCCACCATCACCCCTTAGCCATGACCCATTGCCTTCTTCATCTCCCCCCTATTTTCATTGCTGGGACACTGTTCTGCTTGAGCAAACTGCTTGAACGAACTCGAGGGTGTAAAAGGTTTCTCAGTTGACACTTGGGAGGTACAAGCATGTGACAATCTGGTTTACATGGAAAACCACTTAGTGCCTGAAATAGCCATGGGCACTTCTATGAGATAATTAAGCAGATAAGAGTGATTGTTTTGCAAGGCAACAGAGGAATGGTGTTGCACTTCTTGCACAGAATGACTGATCTGTGGTCACATCCTCCCTGATTTTCCAGCACTGCTGTGAGGGAGAAGGAAATACTTTGCCTGAGCTGATCAGGCAGAAAAAAGAAAAACAAAGGAAACAGCATTTCTGGGAGGCACCAGTGGGAGGAGCCGGATCCCAGGGTGAAGGATCAGTTTACTCCTGCAGCCTGTTCCCAGGGCAGCCACGCTGCCCACTTGGGTGAGTGTCAGGACAAACAAAGGCTGCTCACGCAGAGCATGGGGATGTGTCTGCCAAATTCAAACAGCAAAAGGGCCAGCCCAAGTGTCAAAGATGGATTGCAAGGTAACAACAGAAAGGTAACAACCTCAGGATGCTCCCAGTGGGGAAGCTGATGCTTACAGCTGAACTAAGCCTCATGTTTCCTCCTGTAAAATGATGTCCACCCCTTCCTTCCCCAGTAATTTCAGTTGCCCAGTGCAGCCAGGAATGGGATTTCTCACGGATGAGGTGCACCAGAGGCCCCCAGCCATGTGTGGGCAGTTCAGCTCTGTACGCCCAGAGCCCAGAAGGGCTGCTGAGGAACTCACTTCTGCATTTACAGGATGTCCTCCCATTTTAAACCTCATGGTTTTATTTTTCAGAGATAAAATTTCCAGGCTGGCAAGGGACGACATAGCTCTTGCCTGTTGCTATAAAAACAGGTAAATAAAATATTCCATAGGAAAAGAAAATATGAGCAATGGGAGCTATTAAAACTGCTGCCCATTCCTGGAAACTTGTGACCACATGGACCAATTTCCAGTCTTCCTTCCTCCAGCGCCCTAATGTAATGGAGAGATTTAATAAACATTTTCACAGCCAAAACATGCCTTGTCTCCTTGATGCATTGTCTTCAGCACTGAAGCTCAGAGAACTTGGTGAGTCAGAATTCCCAGCAGTGGAAGTTGCATATTTACAATAATACAGGGCTTAACAATACACTGCAATTTAGCCAACCCAGAAATTCCTCTGCTTTTATCAACAGGAGGATGTAGGCTCAACTCTTCATATTCCCAGAGCTTCTGACTAAAGGGAGTTCACGAAACAAACCTTCCTCCAACTTCACAGACCTTGCCTTTGAACAGACAGACTTTGGTGAATGACAGTGCAATGACAACAAGAAACCAGGAAGTCCAGGATAAACTGCCAACTCTAAAGTAAACAAAATCTAATGTAAAAGCAGCACCTGGGAGAATCCTGAAAGAAAATAACTATAAAACCAGTGATTGAAAAATGCATTAACACAGCATTAACACAGACAGCCTTCAGCCACAGGCTGGAATCTGATTTTCTTGTTGCATTATTATGGTTTCTTAATAGAGAAATGGTGTTTGCTTTAAAAATAAAACTAAACCAAAATAAAAATCTTCGGTAATTTTTATCAATCCAAAAATCTTACCAGACTGCTCTTTGCAGTTACTCAACAGTGTTTAAAATTTGTGTGATTGGACAGAAATCACTGAGAATTAAGAGGATGCTCTGGCAGTTCACCAAATTTCTTTATAAATTGCCAAGGGGATGCACAGAAAGCAAGAGAATTTTTGCATGTGCCTTTTATGATATAATAGAATGCAACTTTTGCATGTTAATCTAAAACATTTTTATTGATCTTTTTCATTTTTAAACCTTCCCAGTGTTTAAGTTTCTTTAAAAGAATCAAATGCAATTCATATTCAAGTGTCACCAAAGAGTATTCTTACTTGCTAATGTCACTATAAAATGTACTAACAGAATATACAATTGTTGTGCAGAAAAATGCCCACTCCTGTGAGGAGAAAAACAATTGCTAACAATTTATTTTATTCAGGTTTTAACCATTCTGTGTAAAATATTTGGAGATTTTAGTGGGTCAATGATTTCAGGCTTCTCTGTTATGAGCACACAAATCTCCAGGGCATTTCAGGGCTGAAAATTTGCTCTTTTGTAGTTGTTCATCTCCATGGAAAATAACCTTTGTTAGCAGGAGGGACACAGAGATTTCTGGTCGGCCTGAGACACACACAGGAGACACCCTGTGCTGGCATTTATTGATTTGTACACGAGTTCCCTTCCAAATCCCACCAGGCATTTGAGACAAAAGCTCTCCCTGGTGACACGTGGCAGCCTCGGGCTGCAGAGGGAGGGGAGGCAGAGGCCTGATGGAAGTCATTGAGCCAGTGAACCCTGCAGGAGGCTGACCCACGGGCTGCCCTCAATCCCAGCTGCTCCTGCCATTCCCCCAAGGCCCTGGCCGGTGTGCCCATCGCTGCAGTGCTGGGAAAGCTGTCCATGGATGGCCAGACTTCCACACAGAGCTGCAGTGCTGGGAAAGCTGTCCATGGATGGCCAGACTTCCACATAGAGCTGCAGTGCTGGGAAAGCTGTCCATGGATGGCCACACTCCCCCACAGAGCTGCAGTGCTGGGAAAGCTGCCCTCTCCATGGATGGCCAGACTTCCACACAGAGCTGCAGTGCTGGGAAAGCTGCCCTCTCCATGGATGGCCACACTCCCACAAAGAGCTGCAGTGATTTATCACTCAGCAGACCCCCAGGAGCAGCATCCCTTTGCAATCATCACCTCCCCTGTTGTACTACAAATTTGCCACACAGTGTCCCACGTGGATTCTCCTCCCTCAGATGCCACCTGCTGTCACAGACACCATGCCCTGGACATGGCAGTTACCAGGACAATAAGCCTGTCCTCCAGGGCCTGGCCAACACATCGATCACCTACAGACAGCAGCACTTCTGCACGTGATTTACAGAGGGGAGAGGACATTCATGGCTTCCTCCTGTCACAAATGGAGCATCCTCAGCAGTGCCTGGGGCAGTGCAGTTCCTATGACTAGGCTGGAAGTTTGGAATTTAATCCAAGAGAGATCAAAACAAACTTTCTTGAAAAAGCAGCTATTCCATAAGGGTGTTGGAGCAAGAGTGAAAAAGCTGCTGCCTCCCTGCCTGTGCATCTCACTGTGTACTTCACTATCTGCAGGAAAATCTTCAATGCTTAGAACAATCAGAAAAAACACCTCCCTGCTGCACTCCAGGCCCCAAAAGTCCTGTGATGTTTTGCAGTGAGGGTGGCAGGAATGAGCTGAGCACAGACTTACCTGGATCTGTCCCTTCCCCATGATACGATCTGTGCTCTCTCCATCCTCTTTGGTGAGCTTGGTTTTGTTGTAGCACTTTTCATAGCACAGAATCCGCAGCGTCTGGGAGCCCTCCAGCTCAATCTCAAACTCCTACAGGGCACCAGGACAGGAAAGAGCAATGGTTGCACCCCAGGAGGACACTAGTCTCAGAATAATCAATAAACTCTTCATAAAATTCATCAGAAAGGAGCACTTAAGGATGAACCAAAACCTCCTGCCTAATGGAGCTGGTCTAGAAATAAACTGAAATTGTATTTTACATACATAAGGTGGTCAAATCAGAGATTAAGATGGTTCACTCCTTGGTCAGGTTTCACTGGGTCTCAGCAAAGCATTATTCAAAGACACAAACTCACCCACCTTCCTTGTAATGAATTTTGCAGGTCTGAGTTGCCTGTAAACTGGCAAAATGCCTATAACTAATTCTTCCCTCTCTCAACAAATAAACAAACCCACCTTCTTCCACATATTTTCACTTGTGTCTAAAAAAAAATCCGATCAAACATGCATCTGTTTAAATGATGAAAATGCTGGACCAGACTCATTTGTATCAAATTGTTTAAAAACAGCTAAATCCAAGAGAAAAATCTTCTGTGAGCCCTGCCAGCCACAGGAGCCTGGAGAAAAGGGCTTTCTGAGAAGCAGCACAAGCATGACCAGCGCTGAGCATGCAGCAGGTTCTGCCATGGGTGTGTCTTCTGCCCTCGTGTGTTGCTGTTTGGCACATGGAATAAACCACAGCAAGAAAATCAGACCTACCTCGTTCCAGTTGGGCTCTGTGGTGTCTCTGTAAACTCGAGTTTTGGCCTTGTTCACGAAATACCCAAAAGAATCCACCTCTAACGTGCAGTACAAATCTGAGGAGGGGAGACAGGGACAGAAACTTTAAAATGTCTACGATCTCCTCACTTGCATTAATCACTTCCAGGCTGTGTCTTCAGCTCCATCATCTCTGTATTAGTACCAGTGACACCATCCTGTACAAATCTCAGCCTTGGATCAGCCCAGTTGTCTTTAGGAAGCTGAAGTGCCAGCACAGCTGTGTAAATGACGTCAGCACAGACAGGCCCTTCACCTCTATCAAAAATCAGGCACGTGCTATTATCCAGTATGTCCCAAATCAATCCACACTGAGCTGAAGGTGCACACCAGTGAGCAATACAATTTTCCCAGGTAGATACTGGACCCCATCAACACACTGAGTTCACTGAGAACAGCATCAGTGTAGGATCCCTCAGGGAGCAGGTCAGAGGGCAAGAACTCATTATCTTTAACAAAGTGGTTAAATAGGTGGTGTCTGGTGTTTCTGAAGAGCTGCTAATGAGCTGTAGACATTGACCCCTTTGTAAGTTATGTCCCAACTTACAAATGTGGTGTCAGGCAGCAGCTGGGCAGTCAGTGGCTCAGCAGGAGGAAGGCAACAGGGAGGTACTCCCAGTGCTGTTCTTTCCTTCCTGGACTGCACAAACAGCTTGGATAAGCACAGGATTCCCAGTCACGTGGCCAGGTAAACTTGGCAGCTATTCCCAGATCATCCCCATCAATGGCTGGGAAGCACAGTTATTGCTGCCAGGGTCCTCCTCACTCTACTTTGTAAGCTTATTTTATCCTTCTGTCAAATCACTCCCCTGAATTTTAGCACCTCTTTCTTCACAACAAAAGATACGGATGTCAGAGAATGCTTTCCATTCTTTCACTGTAAAACGAAGTACAGCTGAAAGAATTCAGGACTGACTTGTTTCTAGAACAGTTGGGTAATCAGCAAACTGCTTAAAAACCCAAACAGACTAGGCCTAAAATTAAGTGCTGGGTGCTTGATGGTGATCCGAGAGTTCACAGTAGGAACTTCCAATTCCCCAGAACCCCGCTCCTCCTCACCATCACCACAGGTGCTGCAGTCCTGAGCCAGTCCACACCCAGCTGTCCCAGCGTATGACGTACCTACCCCCTATCAGTACCTCTGTGTGTCACAGAACTGCAACTCACTTGAGCTTTGCTTGAATCCCGTGGCAGAGTGGACAATGACGTTCAGGAATCCATAGAGACCCGGGGATTCATCATCTGTACAGAAGACCCAAGGAATTTTGTTACATTCATAGCGGAGCTGAGAGGGTGATGAGACTGACATTACACAGGTTAATGAGCAGAGGGTACGCTGTCCCCAGGATGGCAGGGGAGGAGACTGTCCCAGGGCCACTGTCACCTGCAAGGCCTTCTGGCAGTGGGGGGCCTGTACAGTGACATTTCTATGATCAGCAAGACAGCATGGAAGAAATTCAAAGGTAAAATAGACAGTAAAAATATGAAGATGAAATATACAGGCTATGAACACATTAGCAGATTAAGCAGTAATTTAGAATAGTCTCTGACACAACCTTGGCCAACTAGTGTTCTTCCAAAGGATTCCCAGGCATAGTTCAAGGCTGGCACAAAAGCAGGTGGGGGGGGGTGGGGGTGGAGTTTCACTCCACTGCACCATGGGAAAGCATACACCAAAGCTCTTACCTTCCTTATTGATAGTGAGGGGAATGTTGTGGACTGTCTGGAGCTTCACACAGGAGTTTGTCAGCATCTGGAGCTCCACTGACGTGAGTGAGAAGCTTTTAAAGCCTGCCAAGGAAATTCAAAGAGAGAGGAGTTCAAATTCAAAGGAGGGGCTGGATGCATTCCCCCTCATCCTGGGCACACAGGGGGGAGCTGCTCCCTGGGCAATGCCTGACACACCATGGTGGTGCTCAGGGCTGCACTGCTGCTGCAGCCCAGCTCTGAGGGCACATTTAGTTACTCTTTGGAGTAAAAATTCCCAGGATGGTTCAGAGGAAACAAGGGGAGTTCTTAGTTTCTTGCAAAGCCAAAAAACACCCATGCCAAAAAGTAACTAAGTTTCTTTGGACTGGAGCCAGGTAAAAGGGTGCAGCTGTTCCCTGTACCTGGACCTGCACCAAGCCCTGATCTCCAGGGTGAACAGGGCAATCTCTCCATACATTTACTATGTGCTCTCCCTACACATTCCCTACGTGTTGCTGCAAGCAGAAGTCCCCAAACAGCCTCAGACATGCAGAGACAGGAGACATCCATGTTCTGCTGTGGATGTCAATGTGTATCTGTGATTTTGCAGATTTTTCTCATCCTCCAGACTCCTTCCCTCTAAGATCACAGTATTTGTACCAATGACAGCCAAGGGACACTCACATTTCTTCTGCTGCTCCCGGATATTCTCCCTCCACTCTGCCCTCTCATAGTCCGATGAAATGAGGAATGTGTAACTCTGCCCAGGAAAACAGAAGGAAACAGGGCATGCATTAGACCAGAGCTGTCCTGCCCAATCCCATCCTCCTCCAGAGCAAGTTGCTGGATACACTGTCCTTCTGGCACTCCTGCCACTTGTCCTGCATCGCAGCTCTGTAAGGACAGGCAGGGCTCTGGCAATGTGCCCTTGGCAAAGTGCCAGCAGTGCCAGCACAGACAGTCAGAGCTCACACAGAGCCCCAGCCTGCCCACACTGCCAGGAGCTCCCACGGCAGCCTGTGCCATTCCTCCCAACACCAGGAATCCCAAAAGCCTCCAGCACAGGCCCAGACACTGGTGCAAGTTTAGGGGGCAGTGACCAGCTCATGGATTTTCACCAATCTTGTGAGAATCCTTTGCCATGTGCATGGACAGGCCCTGGTGAGAGGTTATAGCAGTGCCAGAGCAGGGCACAGCCCTGGCAGGTGCAGCTGCAGTGCTGAGGAGACTGCCCGGAGTGTGCCAAGCCTGGCACTTGCAGAGGAGCCTCGAAGGCAGCTGCTGCAGAGCCGTATCTCGGGTGAAGAGCTGTTTCTCAGGGCTGGTGCTGAGTAGGGGATTCATTTCTATGGTTTTTTTTAATGCCAGTGTTGTACCCAAATTAGTTTGATGTGCTCTCACCTTGCCGTTGCGGTTGTGGACACGGAAGGCCATGTTGGGAGACATCAGCAGCAGGAGGGATTCCTGCTCCGAGAGCTTCTTTTTTAACCTCTCAATGACCTTGCTGCCTTTATTGGCCCTCTGGAGGGTGGGGGAGAGAGGTAGACAGAGGACAGGTCATTCTCCAACATCTGCCCCATTTACACTAACAGGTATTTTAGAATCCACAGTCCCTTCCCTCTATGAATAAGGAAGTGGCCACAGACAGAAGAAATGCTGTCAACAGGACCCACAGGGCTCCCAGCTGCTCAGGAAGAGGTTCCTGCAGTACCTCTGCACTAAGGCTGAGCTCTGTCCCCAGTTCCAGCTGTCCCAGACCAAGGTGCAGAGGAGGTGCATGGCCACTGTCCCACCTGTACCTGTCCTTTCTGTTCCAGAGGCTGTAGCAGCCCCATGTCACTGGGCAGCCACAGCACTGCCAAGTCCTCCTTAACTAAGCAGATTCTAAGGAACTTCTCTAGAAGCCACCCAGAACTCTCCCACTCACCACCCACTGATCCATTTCCATCAGAGGTCAGATAAAAACAAGGGTTTTCCTGGATAACATGCAGTCCCAAACCCAGCCACGTGTATTGTTTGGCACTGCTGCACCACAGCACATATCTTAAGACACCTGCACCTGGTGAGTAAGAGGCTGCCACCGAGTGCTCTTCCTAATATCTTCCTTTTTCCAGGAAGCCCGCCCTGAAAGTCAGCCAAGGCAGAGAGGCAGAGGAGTGGGGAATACTCTTCTCATGGCGTGATCAGTGTTATTCATATCCTGCCTCTACACACCAGCAGGCTTTCAATTTTCAAATTCTTATTTCTCTTTCGGGTTCCAGGAAGGTTCGGAATTTAACACCGCTGAGAAAACATGTCTTGCATGCAAAGAGAAGCCTGAGCCAGAGACACCATGTCTGCGTCAGACTGTTCAGTCAACATAACTGGTGTTCTTCATATACTTGCTGGTGCTTTGACACCAGTGAAATAGGAAAAAGTTTCACAGGTATAACTGAGTGCAGAAATTAAGGAGTAGGTGGTTTCTGTCCAAAATCACTTGCAGGATCATAC
The DNA here is from genome assembly GCA_026770055.1 of Myrmophylax atrothorax. NCBI lineage: Eukaryota > Metazoa > Chordata > Aves > Passeriformes > Thamnophilidae > Myrmophylax > Myrmophylax atrothorax. The sequence continues at coordinate 12,278,317 of JAOXXN010000212.1, read as the reverse complement.
TTTAACAGCCAGAAACTGGCATGTCCCAGTCCTTCCCATGTCCACAGCGTAAGAGCCCTGCCCTGCACATGGATGCTCAGGGACAGCAATCACAGGTGGTTTGATGTAAGTAGAGGAGCTCCTGGGTGTTTTTTTCTGTGCAGCCCTGGGGGTGCTGCTGCTGCTGCCAGCACCTTGGCTCAGCACAGACACTCAGTCTGCACTTTCATGGAGGGCTCAGCCCCTTTTACCTTTTCCCTCTGGATGTCATTCTTGATCTGGGATATCTTGATCTTCATGGCATCCAGCTCCTCATCAGGTACCAGTGGGATATTGGGCACTGCCTCAGACTCATCCACCATTTGGAAACTGAGGTCAGTGAGTGGGATGTACCATTTGCAGTCATATTGTTGGCTTTTCCTGAAAGGCAGAAGGTCCAAACCTTTTAGTACTACTGGTGTTTGGCAACACCTACTCCCCCTTCCCACAAGTCCTTCCCTGCTACAGTGCTTAAAATACAGATATGGGCTCAACTTTACTGCGATTTCCACTCCTCTGAAGGTTCATTCCTCACAGACATGTACTTCAAAAAGGGCAAGCATAACTTTTTGCTTGAGGAGGGCAAGAAGATTAGAGGGGTCTCCAGGGGAAGAACATTTACCAAATGAAGAGAAGCCCCAAATGAGGCAGGCATGTTGGAAATGGTTCCTCCCCCCTCATTTGTCAAACAAAACTGTTTTTATAGCTGCACTGTGGGGTTGACACACTCTACTTACTGCACTTTTGCCATTTTTGTGTAAAGGTGTTAACAGGCTGTAGCTGCAAGGCCAAAATAATGTTAGTCACAAAAGAAAGTGAAGAAAGGGGGAGGAGAAAAATTAATGACATTTGTCCAGAATACCAGCAGCTACAGCATATTCTATTTTCCTAGGAAGGCTCAGGGTAGAGATGTGAGGAATTAACCTTTCCTGAGGGATCAGGACTTGGACATGGCCTCACACAATAAACAGTCCTACCCTGCTCATTATTCCTTATCTAAGTACATCTTGTGGATTATGGTTACCCATGGGGTATTCACATGCAACTAAAACTGCTGCCTAACCCAGGACCCTGGTGCAGCTGAGGTGCAAAGCACACAGTGCAGAAGGAACAGCTCACCCTCCAATCTGCTTCTTGAGCTTGGCACACAGGAAGAGGTCAGTGAAGAGGAAGACGTGGCGCAGCTTGCGGGCCCCCTCCACCAGCTCCACCATGAAACTGTCCTTCAGCAGCTGCCGGTGCTGAAAGAGCAGGGAGATGTTTCAGTGCACTGTGAGCTCCAGATCTGCCACTGGGGCAACACATGCCTTAGACATGAGTTCTACCAGAGCAAATTCAGTACATTTGTCTGATTCAGAAAAGAGAAAAAAGGCTATGAGATATTGCTTGCTGTAAACTCTGCTGCTGCCCCCTCTCCCAGGGGCAGAAATGGCCAGGCATCTTCTCCAGCACCTGCAGCTGGCTCAGACTTCAGGCCTCTCTCCATCACCTGTCCCTGAGCCCGAGTGTCATTTATTGTGAGTCACAGCCCAGGCTCTGTGTACCCGAGCGCCGGAATCCCCAATCCCTGAATCCCCGCCAGGGAACCGTCCCCTCCGGAGCCAGCAGAGAGCAGCACACACCGCTTCTCCCACAGTCACTTCCCAGGCTCTGCATTCAGCTTCAGCTGCCCCTCCCGGGACAGAGCCAAGCCCTCCTTGGACGCCTCCTCTCCCACTCACTGCAAAGTTTGTCAACATTAACAGCAGTCACTGCTGCTTCTTTATTACAAGTGCTGCTAAGGGACAATTCCTGAACAACATGTGTATCCATCAAACTTCTCAGTAGTCCCTTATCAGCCTGTGCTTTAAGGGGACCATCTGGATATAGCCCCACTGTATGCCCATTGAAATCTTTTTTTATATCATATGAAGACTCCCCAAACCTAGAAAATTCAAAGAAGCTGCACAACTCTGATGCCTTTATTCTCATTTCTAGTTCCAGGGAGCTTTACAGCCTCCTAAAGAAGAGGCATAGACTAGTAGGCAGAAGCATCACTTTCCTAATTCCCTTGGAGGGGGGCACTCCATAGTTAAAAGAGCACAGGGCTGGAGTGCTGGCACTTCCACAGATGGCTGTGCTGGTACCATGAGCACATCAAGAGTTTCATGCCCCACTCTGTGCTCAGGCCTCACACTCTGCTGTGTGGATCAACAGGACTCAGTGCACACTTGGAATCGATACCTCCCACTGATTTCCAGGCAGAAGTCAGGGATATTCAACTTTGGGCAAGTTTTATTCCGACCAATATGTGTAACTGTCAGTGTTGCCTCACTTCATGCCCAGCACAAGCAGGAACCATCGGCTTCTCCACACGTGCTAAGGTACACTAAGGAATGTACTATTTCCTTGTTACTCCAGTGAAGAGGCTGTCCCCCGACACCACCACATGACACATCCCACATCCCACACGTGGCACAGCCAGTGCTGTGGCTGCAGGCAGGAGAGTTCTGCTAACACTGTCCAGGGCTAACAACAGCCCTGAGCTGCCTCCCTGTCAGCTCTCCCCAGCCCCATGCTCTGGACCTGCCTGTGTGACCACTCCTGACCCGCTCCAGCTCCGTGATCCCCACGCTGGGAACACACACACAGAACTCTGTGTCCACAGCTCAGCTCCCCGTGCTCTGCACTGCAGCACCAGGAAAGCAGACCCTGAGCAAGTTCAGGACACCCACAGCAGAACTGCTGCCTCAGTTTCTCGGGTGCTGCCCCCTGGGCTCTGCTCCCTGTGTGACTGAAGGAGCCCTGAGCACACCCCCAGGGCTGTGGGACTGCAAACCCTGCACGGCCTCTCCTTCCACCCCCATCCTTCCCATCCTGGCTCCCCAAAGTGAAAACAAACCACATCAGTGCTGAGCCCAGCAGGCACCATGGCAAGGAACACATGGCAAAGAAATGCCCTTGCAGACACAGTTGTTGTTTGCACAGCCTGTCCCACGGCACCCCAGACTTGCTGACATGCACCAGGACCTGCCTTTCCCTGCCTGCAGCTGCACCACAGCAACCTGTTAAAGCACACAGAACAGTGTCAGCAGCTCATCCTGGTGCTGCCTTCCTTTACACAAAGGTCCTGGAAATCTGTGAGGAGCAGCAAAAGCTGCACCTTTCCCATAGCTGCAGGAAGCAAGGCTGCTCCCCAGCAGACTGTTGCACCATCTCTGGGCAGGACCCCGTGGAGATCTGGCATCCAGCAGTGATTCAGGCTCAGAAAGGCCTGTACACACGTGAGTGTTTATTTTTATGTGGGCATGACCCTCCTGGCCTCTCCTCAGTGGTTTTACTGCCTGCCTGCAGTAAAGCCTCTGCTGCTGCTGGCACTTGTGCACACCTTCCCCTCCTGCCTGGTGAACAAACCCCAGGTAGGAAACCAGACACACTGAGCTTCAAAATAAATAAACAAACAGGAGGAGGTATGTTGTCAGTAGCAAGAGTACTCTAGAGCTGCAAAGAATTTCATTTGGGAGCAACAATAATCAGGGAAAGATATTTTCTGAGCAAGCCAAAACCATGAGCTCAGGTTTCTAGATCTGATGCATATTAATTACACTGCAAATCAGCTCAGCTCCTCTGGGGCAATGAGAATAACTGCCTGCTGCCAGCTCAACCTCTGCTCATTGTTCGTAGGTGTAGAGATGTTCTCACAGCTCACCCATCTCTCCTACCCACAGGATGCAGCACTGTCCTTCCCCTGCCTGGCAGGGACATGGCACAGTCCTGACCCGCCCTCTGTCCCCCTCTGCCACACACTGCCAGGAGCACATGGCCCCAGGCCCCGAGCAGCACCTCAGCTGTTCGATGCGGGTGCAGGGCCATGACCACCCACCCCTCACAGCTTCCACCAGGGCAGAGGTGGCTTCAGTCCCACCAGGCTCCTTTGTGTTGGACTCCTGGGGACAAACACTGACTGGCACAGACACAGCAGAGCTGGGAGGCAGCAGAGTCCCACAAAGAGAGTGGCTGGGCAGGTGACAAGGCTGTATTTCCTAAGCTTGGCTAGAACAGAAGGAAAGAGATGAGAGGGATATATTCCAGTCAGGCACTCAGAGGAAAACACTGAGCTTCTCAGACTGTTCATTCTTCCTAACTTCTTGCTCAGGAACTAGATGGGAAGGTCACCCTCCAGCAAGCAGCAGGAGCAAACTGCCACAGGAGCAACCAAGCACCTGGGGAGGAGAGCACAGGGGAAAACGTGTGGATCGAGCCAGGAAAATCTCTCCTCCCCACCAGCTTCTCCTGGAAAGGAGAACTTCTGTTATGGCTGGGCACAACAGGCATGTCCCAGGCTGCTCAGCATCCACGGGGCTGAGGAGGGGCACTTCCAGCTAAGGGGCACATCCTCTGTTGCACATTAGTCATCTTGCTGGGAGGTTCAGCAGGTCAGAGGGAAACAATAAAAGGATTTCCCAACTGGCTTACCAGATCCCTGCCAAACCCCACAGCGTGGGAGCAAAGGGCACCTTCCTGGACCTCCTAACATGAGTCAGCCCATCCTCTCCCACCCTGGGGGAGCCAGCAGCCCCCTCAGACAGCACTTGTGTTGGTCAGATGTCTGTGCCACCTCAGCTCCACAGGCCTTCTCCAGCAGTTTGGGAACCACCACTTTGGTCAACTTCTCCCACCCAGGGCCACCAACTGTTCCTTTGGTGCCTGTTACAAGGGACTCCTGAAACACAAGGTCTTTTGGCTGAGTGATCCTGTTGTACATGGCATACCATCTCTCCAGCTTGTTTCCAGAGTTACTCTGTTTGTTAAGGTTACCAAAGGTGCTAATTGTTTCCTGAAATACCTTGAAATGACAGACTACAGAAAACCACATAAACATCCAAGAAAGCATAAGCTTAGCGTGACAGTGGCAGTAGAGTGGCAGTGTGACCCCCTTTCTTCCACAGACAGCCCCAACACTGTCAGGTGTCCAGCACATAAGCACAGCTCAGCTACGGAAAGTAATCCCAGGGAGCCTGGGGGGAAAACGCTCAATTTTGTATCATAATGGACTGAATTGGGATCATCTTTGATCTCTCCCACAGGGCCTGGACTCACTGTTACCTGCACGGGCTCTTGCAAACCTCCTGTACTGGTGCAAGGTAAGTCCCAAGCCTCCTTTCCAGGTGCTGCTTTTCTTTGTGTGTTTTTCACCTGCCTCTTTGCCCACCCACCTCAGTCCTGTAAACAAAAGAGTACCTCTTCCAGTGCTTGGTTATCCTCTCTGCTGCTGTCAGCCTGTTGCTGTCCTCCTCCTCTTCCCTCTGTCACTGAGCATCTCCCCCTCCTCTGCTACCAACCTCACGACTACCTGTGTGCTCATCTCCTCATCCTACAGTGTTTTTGTGCTGTTTGCATATGATAAATCCTGCTGCTGTCACAGACTGATTAACTCCAGGAAGTGTGGCCAGCTTGTCTGAGACACATTCCAAAAAGTGGAATTTAAAAACCTCCTCAGCCAGCAGCACAGCTGCACAAAAGGCCATCTCCCCTCGTCCATGTGCCGAGGAAGGAGCTCATGGCTGTGGTGACAGCAGAGCCCAGAAGCGTCTGCGTGGGAGAGCCCTGCACGGCTGGGACATGTGTGAGGCACAGGAGGAGGAGACAAGCAGGAGACGGGATTGGCACATGTCAGTGAGGAAGAGGTGGTTTGGCTTTCTGCAGAGCGTAGGAAGAAAATGATTCCGTGTGTGTGTGTGTGTGTGTGTGTTTGTGTGTGTGTGTTTGTGTTGCAAGTCCAGCACTGCAGAATAAAGGGATGCTCTGCCCAGACAGTTAAACTGGCTGCACTTTGAGCATTTTAATAGCCTCTCTTTCTTCTTCCCAAAGCCCCTGTCACCAGGGGCTCTCTGGCTGCAGCTGTAAGACAGAGTGTGAAGCAGCCAGGATCATTTCTGAGTGCTCTGTTGCCAACATCTGCCCAAGGCCTCCAGGAGCAGGAGGCACCAGGCCTCACACTGTGCATGGCCTGCCTGTGTCTGAGCCGAGCTTCCAGCTTTCCAAAGGCTTGTTTGCACTTCTGCTCCCTTGCACATGTCCTTTGTCCTTTCCTTTCTCTAGCACACAGCAGCCTAAGGCAATGATACCCAGTCCCCTGACAGCAGTTTAAAGCCACATTTAGAAACACAGGAGAACAGCTTGCCAAGCAGCTCCTGCTCTCCAAGGCAAGGGAAAAGGTGCACAGTAGCATAAGTTGATCTGTGACTGATCTAGTGGGCTTGATCCCAGAAAAAACTGCCTGTCAGCTCTCTTGTGCTGATGAGACTGAACACCAAGCCAGGCAGCAGTGACCCAGAACTCCAAGAGGCTTTATTTTTAGGCAGCTTCATTCCTCTGTGCCACTGTGGCATCACACAAATCCCAGTGTGAACACTTCAGAGAGGGTGGGAATGCAGGACCAGGGCAAGGCAGAGTGGCAGCCACCACCACTCAGTTGGTCTGAACTGCTCTGGAACAACATTCTGCAAACAGCACATGAGAGGAGCAGCAGTCAAGAAAGGAAGCACCACCTCCCAGAGGAACTCTGCAATTTTTTTGCAGTTTCACTAATTCCTGCCTTACACAAATGAACTGACTTAGCTGGAAACACAGGCCTTTACCTCGGGCAGGGAAAGATGACACAAGTGCTACAGTCATTTATATCTGGGCTTAGCTGAAAAGAAACACAAGGGGCAGTACATAGAGCTGCTCTGTTAATCAGAGTAGAAAAGGATATTACTCCTCTCCTTCTGCACATAATAGTGGCATATCCTTCACCCCAAAGCATTTGTTTTCCTTCTTCCCCAAGGCACCATCCCCAGCAGAGGCTTAACCACAGTCTCTGTTTAAACTAAGACAATAAAGGTGCAGGAGGGTCAGCAGAGCAAGTGGGATGTCCTGATGGTGAGTGATTCTCCACCACTCACATTCCCAGTCACAAGGTACAGTGCTACTCAGACCCCCTTTCCCTCCGTGCATTATTTGCTTGGTTATTCAGAGGCATAGCAAAGATAAACCATAAAAACCAGTAGAACATAAAATCACACAAGTAGAAAGATGGGAAGAAAAGGAGGGAGCGAGAGAATGCAGCAGATCAGGTTGAATGGAAAGAGACCCAGAATGCCAGGTAAGCTCTGCTGGCTCCCCTGTGCTGCCAGGCTGGGGCTCTCCTGGCCCTCTGTACCACAGCCCTCAGCAGACCACAAAGCAGAGGAGTCTGCTCCAGTCAGCAAGGAGCAAACTCTCTGTTCACAGGCTCAATCCACCAATACTGCCTGCCCTGCTGGAGCTCTGTCTGTCCCTCTGGTGAAGGGTTTTACTCCCTTTGTTCCCATCTCTTTGCACTACCTGCAACACTCAGCCCAGCAAATTAAACCACATCACAGACACCTTCCTGTTCATCTGCATAAATCGAGAACCAGAACAAAGCGCAGGGAGCCCAGCAGGCCTGGGGGGCTGCACAGAGAGTTGGCATCACACAGGAAGCCAGCAGGCAGGTCAGGCTGAGCCAGGGCTCCAGCGCAGGGACTCACCTTCTGCAAAAGCCAAGAGCACTGTGCTGATGAGCCTGTACTCTCCCCTGACCTGCACTCCCCTCCTCAGCAGCCTGTCACTAGGGAGATTAACAACTGGCTGCCTTCCCCAGTTCAAAGCAATCTGAAAAAAAGAGCTGGAGCAAGAGGCTGGCAAAGGAGATTTGATTCCTCCCCACAATGCACTCAAAAGGAAAAAATATTCCACATAAAAGGCACAGACTGGGGGAAAAAGATAACTGAGATCAGCACCTAAGCAATGCATGAGGGAAAAAGGCTGTTTTACCCTTCTTCCTTTCCACCAAGGAAATTTCAATGGGAGGAAGACAAATAATGAAAAAAAGCCATCAAAGCAAGCTGGTGATTCATTAAAATAAAAAATGCATTATGCATTGAGAGCAGTCAATTAGGAGATGCAATCCACACACTGTCCTGTCACCCCAGGGGAAGCTCCAGCAAGGCGAGTGGGAGGAAAGGATAAGTAGAAAAGGAAAGATTTACAGGCATAAACAAAACCCAGCTATGACCCCAAGCTGAGCAGTTTGTAGAGGAAGAGCAGCCATCACTAACCCACACAGAGTAGCTGGGAGCAGATTTGTGTCTCTGGATTACTACAGGAGAGTGAACAAACCTACTCTCTAGACACAGAGGGTGTCCACTGGGGCATTACTGCTTTGAAAAGAGTGGGATATTTCTGCCAAATGACTAAAGAAAATACTCACTGTCAGATTCCCAGAGTGGAAGGCAAACTCTGGAAAGCATCACAACCAAGTCCTTTTCTTCCCTGGACTCAGAAAAAGCTGTGTGCACTGAGGGAGAGCACAAAGGGTTCCCAGTGCTCTCCAGCATACCCACTGCCCTCTCTCCTCTGGTATGTCCCCTTCTCCCCTCCCCACATCGTACCTGGAGTCACTGCAGGACCAGTGAGTGTGAACAGGTCTGCTGAGCCTCCCCTTCCTGCTTTCTAAGCTCTGACAAAAACACCTCTCCAAAACGTGATCATCAGGATCATCCTCCTGAGCCTGCCCCTCTGTCTGGGCTCTGGCACCTCATTAGGATTCTGCCTGACACTTTTCAAAGCCTCATCCCTCATTGAGATGCTGACAGACAACCAGAGAACACAAAATGCTCCCTCCCCTGCGAGGGGCATTCCAGCCTGCGATTTCTGCTATGACTCAATCAGCGGCCACTTTAACGAGGCCATCTACTGTCACTGAGGCCCTGGCGACTGATGTCTGAGCTTCTACCTCAGCCTCCAATTGCTCAGCCCCCTCCTCTTCTTTTCTCAGCTGCAGACTTCCTCAGTTGACAAAACGAGACAATGAGCAAGACTTGCAGGACAAAGTGCACCAAATTCCCAGTACTGCAGCTTCCAGCAAATCATTGTCAGCTGAAAATCAGTTTAACAGCTAAAGGTGAGCATGTTTAGCTGTCAGGATTTGGGAATAAATCATGAAGGTTCATGGTATCTTAAACATCTCTTACAAAGCCCAGGAGATTGTTTTGTACAGGGTAGTTTGGGTCACTGTAGATCAGCCAGTGTCTCTGGCATGCTGCCACAACTCCTCTTACACATTTAGTATCTCAGCTGCACCTCTTTGTCCAACTTCCTACATCCTTCTCTCTCTCTCAACACTTCTGCCACTCCTGGTCTCTCCCAGTCTGGAGGGACTGAACCCCTTCCTAATGAAATTCTGAGGCAGCTGAATCAAGCTCACTGAGGAGTGCAGGACTTCACCAGTGAGTAGCTCTGTGGCCTCCCTGCACAGCACTGACAGCAGGCAAAGGAACGGCTCATCTTAGAGCCTTCTGGGTGTAGTTCAGCTCCCAGCAGAGCTGAGAAGGGTTGTATTACACTCCTAGGAATCAATCACCTGCCCTGGCTTTCCCAGCCCATTCCACTTGTTTTGCTTTCTAGTCACATTTCCAACATTCTTCTTTAGAAATAAGGATGCAGAAAATTAATCTTATGGTGAAAATGAAGATTCTGGAAAACAGCTCTTCCTAATCTTTCATGACTTCTGATGTTTCCTCACCCTTCTGTCTTCCCAGGCTTCCCACTTGGTTTCAGTTTGCAGGTAAAATACAAATCCATTTAGTGCATAGCAATATGCATCATAGAAATTATGTATGACAAATGATTAATACAGTGCTGAGGACAAAACTCTAATCATACTTTTCCTCTGGGTTCCCAAACTGTTTTCTGAACAGAAAACAGAGGGAGCTGTACCACATCCTTTAGAGAACAAGGACACTGCATGAAGTGTATCTTAGCAACAAACAGATTAACAGCAGAACTTCCTAGTCAGCTCTACAGAAAAGACACAACCAGTATTTAGAAACTGAGAAAATAACCAAAGCAGGAAGACTCACCTCCCCTTTCTTCACAGTCATGGACTGGCGCCGAGGAGTGATCTCCTCGTTGATGCTGGAGAGGAAGTTCTGGGAGATGCGCAGGGCGTCCTGCAGCAGGGGGTGGTCAGGGTGGCTCGCTGGAGTGTGCTTGAGCAAATCCTGACAACAGCAGCACAGAGAGCACAACCATCAGCAGCACTGGAGAGCAGAAGGGTTCGAGTGCCCCTAACTACAGCTGTAGGACAAGATGCCCCAGCTTCTTACAGATCAGAGCAAGGATTTATCTCTAGAAGATAATACTCTGCACTTGTTGGTGACACCACTGAAGAGATAACAGCACCCTACCTATGGGCTCCATCTCCTTACTGTAAAGGGAAGAGGCTCTTATGCAGCACAAGAGGTTTATTTTTGCAGTCCTGCAGTTTCATGGAAAATCTGAAGGCCAAAGAAAATAGAAAAGGGGTCCCAGGTTTGAAAATTACCCTTCAGACACTTACATGCAAGACAAGAGTGCTGCGAGTCACTCGATCCACTGGCTTGTACAGGAGGGCTGTGGAAGAAAAGCAGCAGGAACATAAGGGAAGAGGCACCTAAATATAGCCCCTACAGACTGACTTGACCAGAGTGCTGAACATGGAGGCACAGGTTTGTTAACCAGTCAGCTACTGGAGACATCCCTTCTCCAAAGTTAATGTGCTGCACAGCAACAAAACACACACAGACACACAGAGACAAGCACCAGGGAACCCCATCTCGACCAGGCTCTCCCAGTGCCCCCACAGGGCAAAGCCCATTTAGCAATCAGTGCTGGGGTTGCACTTGTGCTATCACCAGGCTGCAGATGTTCCCTTCAAATCACAGCAGCCCATTGGCTGGGCTGGGTTTGCCCAAAGGCACTGATGAGGTTTTAAGCCAGGGTGGCACTTCCCCATCCATGCACGCAGCCCACTGTGAACGAGCTCTGCTACTTCCCAGGCAGAGCCAGCAGACTCCATAACCTTCCAGCACTCAAGGAGAAAAAGGGAGAGCAGAAGTTTGCCAACAGCCTCCACACAGTCCTGACAAACCACTTTCCTCTGTATGGATCACTCACTTTCCAAGGAATTTTTTGTCGTCTGATCTTTAGATTCCTTTGTGCTTCTGGCCTTTAGATTCTAAAAGAAGAAGAGGAAAACCCACATAACAGATGGTCAGTCACCTTGAAGTATCACATAGAAACACAGGAGGACTATCTGCTCCTCCAAGGGAGGGCCTAAGGGTGAACAGAGGGCAGGCCTAGCACAGGTCAAGTCAGTGATGGGAAAATGTGCTTTACTTCTTGGTAAACCCACCATTGCCACATCCCAGGCACCCACACATCTCAAATATTAAGCAATTTTCTTAGGAGCATGTGTCAATATAGATGCTGCAAAGCAGGAAACCACCTACAGGGATGGTGGAGTTTTTAAATCACCTGAAGAAGAAAGACTGCCCATAAGGACACAGCTGCTGTCACAGCACATAAGTACAGGACTGGGATGCAGTACCTCCAGGTTGTACTTCCTGAGATCTGTACTCAGAGCTGGGTGACCTTGGCCATGTCAGTTCTTCCACAGGAACACTGCCTGTGACTCTGCTCTCTGCACATGGGCCATGACATGCATTAAGGTGCTCAGCCCCAAAATCCTCACCAGGACACAAAAGCAGAAGCGCCATCACCATCCATCCAAATACAGGAGATACTGCCATGATTTCAGAGTTATCCTCCAGAAACAGCAGAACTGAGGGATTGTATTTTAGCTCTTTATCATAGAAATCTCAAGGCACATGCAATATAAAATGTACTCAGGAGTTTTCTCACAGCACTAAATGCCTCTGGTGTTATTCAGCTCTGATTATTTATCTGACTGTTTTTAAGGAGACACATACGGAATTCATGTTTTCTTGGCAACTGAGTTCTTCAAGAAATAGTCACCACAACACAAAGAGTCAATGAGACCATGCCCTGCAGGCAAAGCTGGTGGCCTGGGGAGCCTGAAAAAGTCTTCAAGGTGCTTTGACCCACGCATGCCTTTGAAAGGGAGGAAATCAGACAGCCCAAAGAATGGTATTACAGAGTTATGGCTGACACCTGTTTTTATAAACAGAGAGCCACCCTCTCCTCTCCACACCAGTGAAGCTGCAGTCCCCCTGACAGCCACAGTGCAAGCCATTAAGGATGGCTTTTTCCACCACAGTCAGCATCGTCATTAGCAAGGGAAACAGCTCAGAAACCCACGGCTTCCTGTCTAGAAATGCACAAAGGTGGCACAGAGCTGGGGAAGTTCACAGCAATGCCAGCTTTTCCCAGACTCCCTGGGTGGGGACCCTGCATAAAGGCTGTGTCTGTGATAACCTCCATCAGCCCAAGGGACACGTGGCCATCAGAACAGGAGCTGAAGCAGCAAGTCCACGGATGCTCTTGGCCCCTCCAGGGGCTGGGGCTGCACAGATAGCTGGGCACAGCCAGGAGGGACGTGGCAGGGGATTAGTCAGACGCAGATGCTCGTGTGTCTGAGCACCGTGACATTACCTCAGAGATCTCAGCAAACTGAGCATTGGCTTGGCAGCATTTCTCTGCTGTCTCCATAGCAACTTCGTAGTTATCCACAAAGGCCCGGTACACTCCCAGCTGGCTGGCCTGCAGGAAGCACAACAAATGAAATCAATGCTGGGGAACAAGAGAGTTTGGGATGGCCAGCCCTGCTATCTAGTGATCAGGTCATGTGCCTTCACACCAGAGCATTGCAGGGGATGCTGAGCAGGCCCAGAAAGACCTCTCTGACCTGACAGTGTTGCCCACCCAGCACTGGTGCCCCTGTGCACCCTGTTCCATCCATGCTGACCACATTTACTTGTAAGGATGTGAAAGCCTGTGAGAATGACACATCCTTATTACTGACATCTATTTTCCCCTTCTGGGGTGCCAGATTAGTATCTATTAATATTTCAGCTCATTGATGTAACTGGAGCTGCTGGCTTTTTGCCACAACATATGAATCAGACAAAAATGATTCAGCCCAACAGCATAAATGTGACCCCAGTAAGCTACTTGTGGCTTCTGCATGAGGGATACACTAAATCAAACCCAGATATTAGCCCATATCTACATTAATGAACATTGTTATAAGGGCAGCAGAGTGCAGAAAACACAGAAGAGAGATCCAGAGCACGGTCTGTTTGGAAGGCAGCGACTGTGGCACTGGGTGATGGGAAATGGCAGTTTGTCCAGCAGAAGGAATATGCAATTGGTCCAGAAGAGGGTAGAACAGGCCTCAGAGTGCAGTAACAAGTCATTATTATAATGGAGTTTTAGCACTGGTCCCGCTTGCTGACTTAGGAATTGCAGCCATATTCATGCCAGAGAATGTAAGATCCAGCTTGGAAAATCCCTGGGTGGCTTCCAAGCTTGTCTGGAGTGCAGGGCTGGCTTTGTGCTGTGTGTAAACACCTCAGCAGCACAAACAAGTGCCGCCAGCAGAGCCCAGGGCTGCAGTGCTGAGGAAAGGCCACCAACAAGGAGCCTGTGCCAGAAGGGCTGCCCTCACCTGACTGCTCTGCACCTTCCTTGGCCCTTCTGCCTGAGGTGTGCAAGAGGCAGAGCAGTCACTTCCCCACAGTCAGTCCTCCTTTCCCTCTTTGTGCCCCACTCTCCATGGAGAGTGCAAGAGATGATGGAAGAGGAAAAGCCACTCTCAGGGCACCATTCCCTGCACAAATTTCTTCGGCTGACAGAGGCTGAGAAACAGAGAGCTGTTCCCTATGTCAGATTTTACTGAAAGACTTGGAGCCAATCTCAACCCTCACACCAAATCACACAGATAGGACTGAGGCTGAAGGTGCTCACTTACAGCAGCACGGAGAGAACGACACCTGCATTGGCACAGGGGCACAACCCTCTGAACAATTTGCTGTCAGAACCACTAAGCATTTGCAGGGCTAAGGATGATTCCAGCCAACATGGCAGGGCTTTAGAGTTTCTCTTTTCCTGTGTGGTTCTTCCATTTGTTGCTACTCCTCAACAGTCTTTCTAAGCTTTTGTTTTCCTCCTCCAAATGTGCCATCACAAAGACATATTTTTCATTAAAAACTGAGCTTCCAATCAAAGCAATAATGCTCACACACCACTTCCATGCTGATATAATTTTTCTGGTTTTCAATTAAAAAGAACACACTGAAAATGAAACAAGATTTGGTAGAAATAGCTGGCTTTTGGACAAACCTTTTCCTATTCCCAAAACCTTTCAGTGAGGATATTTGCTAAATATTTCTTCATTTTTTAAAAACAACTCTAAACAGTTCCCTTTCTAGTTATAGGAAAATATGCACAATATATGCCCAAAAATGAGAAGTATATTTCACTCCCCCATGCCTAGCATCTTTTCCTTAGTTTCCACAGGAAAAGATGCAATAACAGTCAATTTGATGTTGCAAATAGATCACACTGTGCCATGAAATTCTAAAACTCTTTGCATCCACTATCTGTAACTTCAATCTACTGCACTGTGTTCTGCGTGATATGAAGAAAATTAATGTCCCCAGGGACATCTGGATAATAACAAGTATTTCAGTGTTTGTCATCAGACTGCATGACACGACCAGGAGTAAACAGCTCCAAAAGATTTGATGTACATCCAGTACAGATGCCTCGTAATGCCTGATGTTCTTGCTGTCTCTCTCATCTAGCTGCTTCCCAGTGCCTGCCAAGAATGATTAGCTTTATCTCATCAGCAAAGAGTTTGCAATTCCCACTGCTGCTGTACCAAAGCACCCGGCACTGACACTGCTCTGCCAGCTCAAAGGTTCCTGCACGAGGGCAATTTGCTCCTCTGCTTCCACTGCTCATCCAACAAAACCAACAGTTCTGTCACAAATGCACAAGTATCAGGGGAACACAAAAGCAGAGCACCAGAAGGGCTTAACTCCTGCACCTGTGATTGCCCAGCAGCAAGGAATGGTCTCAAACAAGTGCCTGAGGAGCTGTGCAGGGAGGAGAAGGCTGCCTGACAGCCAGCCCTGCCCAGGGGACACACTCAGCTCCTCTCCAATTAGTGCCATTCCGTCTGCACGGCCAGGGCAGGCTGTGGGGCTGCCACTTGGAGCAGCCTTTGTATCTCTGCTTCAGCAACCAGCAACAGCTGGGTTTGTCTTCTTAAACCAGCTGCTCCAATTGCATACCATGAACTACTCACCAAGGCACCAACTTGACCCCTCCTGGCTAAAACATGTTGGCAGTGAGGAGCAGATTCCCGTAGTTTGATCTGGAGCTGCTGGCATGCACAGAGAACATCATCTCCCAGGCCCAGCTCCCCCTGCTCCACAGGGGATGGGGCTGATGCTGGGCTCCACAGCTGCTAACAATTGATCAGCCCTGGAAAACACACTCCCCAGCCAATAAGCCCCTCACTGGAATGTCACTCCTACTCTGAGAATCAGAGGCACCTCCGGAATGCCGAGATTCTTTTCTTTTCTAAAAAGGAAAAAACAGCTCCTTTAATCCTTTGCTCCCTGCACATGCTAGGGGAGAGGCTAAAGGGGCCAAAGAAATCTCCTAGAATGCAAACAATTTGTCATCTGGCTCAGAAACTCAGCAATTTAATTCAGACTCAGGAATATGCTTTTTATGTCTTTGTCCTGTTCTACATTCAGAGAATTTTGTTGAGGTTGCTTGGAGGATTCTCAGCTGCAGGTTGACTGAATCAGCATAACAGCAAGGAGGAATAGAAGGGCCAGGATGGTGGCAGAGAAGCAAAGCCAAAGGTGAAGACCATAAATCAGCACAGGGTAAAGCAAAGCAGCACCAAGAGGAGGAAGTTTGTGAGGGAGTTCACCAGTAATGAGAGACACTGCAGTGTTGGTGTTAAGAAGCTCACTTTGTAATACTGCCATTGTCCCACCTTCCTCTAAAGCAAATGCTCTGACAACATTGCAGAGACTCTGGAGATGCAACATGTCTGTGAAACTGTATTTATTTCAGCACCACAGCGTGATGGAGTCTTTAATTAAAGACAGTGAAAAAGCCACTTTCGCTGTAGGCCCTTCACTGCCATGGCAAAAGGAGAAGTCTCTCCTCTAGCCCAGCTATGGGCTTCGATCCCTTCAGTCTGTGCAGAGTCACCAGAGGGAACACCAGCTCCTGTGGGATGGATGAGAGGTCCCAGGAGCTCTGGAGATGGCAGCTGACTCACCAGCTTCTGGAAGAGGTCCCCCACACGCTGCTGGTGACTCCACTGCTGCACTCGGGGAAAGAGCCCATCGTAGAACTCTTTGTGGATCTCATAGAGCTCAGGCACTTTGAAGAATATTGTCTCAATCTGCTGACTGGTCAGCACAGGCTGAGAGGTGGTGGCAGCAGCTTTCAAAGGCTTCATGGGCTGAAATGACGAAAGAGGGACATCATTACCATGCAAACCATGTACATTCACCCCTCACACTGCAACACATCCCTCCATAGAGTTATTTTTCATCCTATTAATAAGTGATATTTGCATTCACACGACTCTGGAAAGCTAGACATGAACAAGTCCTCTCATGGGGATCAGCCACCCCAGTAGGTGGATTTTCCCAGGGTATTAAGGGTGCAATTAAAATCCCTTTGCACTCTATTTCCTTAATCTCTGTCCAACTGTACAGCAACGTGTCTAACAATTAGCACAGGATACTTAAAGACAGAGCTCCTGGGTACTACCATGCTAATAACTCCCTACCTCCCTGGTTGTGCCATATACAGCCCTCCTTTCAGCCTCTACTTCTCTCCTGGAGAAGAGAAGGAACAGGTACCCTTCACACCCAGCAACTTGGAACCCATGTGTATGTGAAGTCTGGGATGGAGCAGCAGTGAAAATTCAAGTCTCAGTGCTGGAAATGGCATCTGTGCCCAGCACTTACCAGCAGCAGGGCCTCCAGGTGGCTCAGGTAGGTTTCCTCACTGGCTAGGATTCCTGACAGGACCCATTTTCTCATCTCCAGGCCTTTCTCCAGGTCTGGCTCACTCTATAAATAATCACAGAAAAGAAAAATAAAATATTAAAAAGGGGTTGGGAGGTGAGGTGGGGGTGGGGGGAGAAAAAGGAAAAAAAACCAAGGAGGAAGATGGTAAAAGATATCACTCAGTTAACCAAAGCATACTTGGCTTTTTGTTTACTTTCAGACTAAAAAAAAAAACCCAACCAAACAAAAACCCCACCAGCATCCTGTTTCTAGCAATTTGGAAACATAAAACATTAAAGAAATTTTTATTTACCAACAACTGATGCCACTTGGATTATTTACAGCTATTCGCTTTAGTCACCCATCTTTGGTGCCTCAATCAGGCCTCCTCACAGAACCCCAAACACGGAACTGAAAGATGCAGAATTCATGCTAAGCAAATCCTGGGGCTCCTTGCTGTGTCCCTGCCTCCAGGACTGCTGTGCAGCAGGACACTGCAGGTGAGCAGGAACACTGCCCTGCCCCGCGGCTCCCACCCGCCTGTTCTGCCTCCCACCCGCCTGTGTTCGCTCCTCGTTCTCCACTGCCAGCTCCCACAATGGCTATTTTTAGTGAGAGGATGGAATAATCAGCACTGCTTGCAATGCACATGCTGGCTTTCTTATTGAGATTCCATGAAGGAGTTCTTAACCAAAACAACTGAAGAAAGAGGGGAAATAAACCAAACATAAATACATTCATGGGCAAATGAGAAAGACTAGCGTGAAGAGAAGTAGTAAACCCCTCTGTTAAACTTTAATTATCCCTCCTCCAAAACCTGTTATCTGAAAAAGTGATTAACCTGATAAAGTGCAATTGTTTCCAAAAAAATGTGGCCAAGCAATGAAGGTCATGAATAATGAGAAACATCCCCCTTTCACAAACTCTTATTTCCAGTTCTTTTTATTTCCCTCATTCACAGAAATAGCTTTTTACAATTCTTGCAACCTTTTTACGTTGTTAAATGTTTTTAAGAACAGAGTCAATGGTTGGCTCTGAAAGGGTAGATACTTTTCAAGGGCTTTGGGTAGGTTGGTTGTGGTTCCATCCTACTCCTGTTAATAATCCAGAGGAATCTTCAGCTTTTGGTTTCAGCAGTGGGAGGATCAGGAAACACAGCAGGATGCTCCACGCTATTGACTGAACATAAAGCCCTGTAGTTGCCAAAAAAAAAAAGCTCCACTTAGTTTAGGGTCCTGTGCTTGAACCCTGCAGATGTATTGATGAGGTTCATGATGGAGAGAAGACATCTGGCCCATAGGTAAAGCCTGAAGGAAAACTGTCACATCCTGAGAGTGACTTTGAGCCCACGCACAGCCGAAGAAAGAAACAGATCCTCACGCTCCCAGATATTTCTGGATTCACTCTCATCAATAACCATCCTGATTTCTGAACACTTTCATTAAATTTCACAAGCTATTTTCTAGCCTAAAAGACTTCCAGCAACTACTTTATAAAAGTTTTTGTGAGGTGCCAAATACCATCACCTCTTCCATAAAAGTAGCAGACAGAAGCTGTCCTAAGGAAATGAGTAAAACTTACACATCAGGTACTACACAGAAAGCAGAACATCCCATCCTTTGGTGATGTTCAGTAAGTGCCACAGTGCCTTCTAAAATCTTGAAAGGGCATCTCAAAGAAGGCAGGATTTGTAATTCAGAACTTGTCTTCAGAAAAGTACCAGTGACAAACCACCTGCTGCGGCAGCCTCTGCCCATCTCCGTGTCACTGCCTGCAGGGCCCAGAGAGACACATCCAACAACACTGTGCCATTCCCTACGGCTCCTGTGCCGGCACTGCCTGGATGTCCACCCCATGGACCATTTTGTAGGGCATGGCACGCACACCTAATCAAGACAGGCAGCCCCAGAACATTTAACAAAGATTGCCTTCATCCAAAGAGGAAGGGATGTAGCAGCCTTGGTGCACGGAAAACACAATTGCTCTTGGTTTCCAAAGGTTTCTTACAAAAGAAAAGTGCAGCTACACAAAGAAGCATTGAGAAAAACTAGCAGTGCTCCAAAGTCCCCCCACTGCTGAGGATGAAGTAACTGGTCAATATTGACACAGTACTATAATTATCTTTAGCAGGTTCTCTTGGAGGAGGAGAGGATGTAAAAATGAGCTGGGTATGTCTGTAACATCTGTAAAGAGCAGCACACAATGACAACTCATTCAAGTGATTCAAACTTCCCCATCATGACAGTGGCACAACAGTTTTCGTCACAGCACTGGGAACAGTTTTTCCTCTTCACAAGCAAAAGCTTTAATTTACAAGCCAGTTCTTGCTGGGCTGACAGAGCCAGCATTTTCGGCCTGAATGTTAATTTCCTCCCGTCAAGAGATGTGCTTTCAGGGAGACAAACATCTCCCAGGACACACTGAGGCCTTCCTTCCTGGCCATTACTGCACAGGCACTGTGCAAAGTCCAGGGTTTGTCCTAAACTTTTGTACCAGGAGCATTTTTCCAAGTGTGGTGCTTGCAAAGCTCCAGCCAGGGCAGCCCCTGCCTGCTTTTCTCTGGGTACAGCAGTGGCTGAAGGAACCCTGGGGGAGCTTATCCAACAATCACACAGCACGTCACAGAACCTCCAATGCAACACCTCACATCCACACACAGCTTCCTCAGATGTGAAAAGATGCTCCTGCTGTGTCAGGGATCAAACCCCACCCTGGTCCTGCTGCGTTTGCTCCGAGAGCCCTGCCCTGACAGGAGCTCCCGCTGGCAGCGTCAGCTGGGGCTGCACGGGCAGGGTGAACATCTGGAGCACAGCCCCGGGGCTTCTCCAGCCTCAGGGTGCTTCTTAAGTCACACTTGTTATGAAATGTACTCCAAGACAAAAATTCACTGGGAGCTGGTGCCAATGCCAGGAGGAAGAGGAGTCAGTTTATTATTTGGTATTACAACATTCCTCACTTACAGAATTGGGAACAGGCTCGCCTGCTCCCCCGGCACAAGAGCAGTGAGCAGCAGAGACCCCGTGGGACTGTCCTTGCACCCTCCCCTGCAGCACACCAGGACATGATGCACCCCTTGCCAAGGGCATTTTTGCTTTGCCCATCTCTAACACAAAAGGAAACAAAGAACAACACTGACTGACAACAGCTCCCTGCCTGCTCAGCTCCTGCACTCCAGCCAGGAGGGCAGCTAAGAGGGAACATCCTGGGCAGAGCTATCAAGCTCCTTCCTCACCAGCACAGGGAGACCTGCCAAGGCTGAGGACTCCTCTCCCCGGCCCTGGCAAGAGGGAGCAGTCTGAAATCGTTGAGCTGTTTGTATTAAGGGGAGGAGCTGGTACCACATCTCCCAGACCACAGGAGCTGGGGGAAAATACACCTATTACCACAGCACAGATGGGATGTTCCCAGCAGGAAGTGGGAGCAGCCTGTGTTGGCAAACTCTTAACTACGCAGCAGGGAGTGCCAGGTGGTCAGCAGTCCATCCCATGCGTGGTTAGCTTGTTTTTCACTTGTACAAGTCTGACTAGTATTTCATGTTCTGACTCTCCCCCTGCCTCTTTGATGCCAACATCCACGTCTAGCCTTTCTCCACTGCCCTTCCATCTCCTGGCTGCCTCTCTACCCACATTTCAGAATAAATCTTTCCAGACTGTACCAGGGCAGCAGCCAGAGCATTCCTGTCTCCTTGCCCTGGGAGCTGTGAGGACCCAGCATCCAGCCAGATCTGGACAAGCAAGCAAGAAACCAGTGCTTTGCTCCCACTCCTTATGAACTACTTTTAAAATAAAAAAATAAAACTAAAAAAAAAGAAACAAAACAAACAAACAAAACCATAAAAAAACCCAAAACCAAACAAACAGACAAAAAAAGGAAGGTGGAAAGCAGGCCAAAGGAAGTTTCACAGGTATCTCATGCCTATGGGATTCTGGTGTTCTCTTCTCAACTGGGTGGTGCTTTTTGCTGTTCCAAAGATGTAAAAACCAGAAGATTGAGTCACAGTCATAAGTGCAGTCCTGGACCTGACCCACAGCCGGGCAGAGCTGTTGGGAGCTCTGGAGGTATCAGAGCACAGGCACTGGCCCACTGTGCTCACAGCCTGTCAGCCCCTGTGCTTTGGTTTACTGACCAGGCTGGCACTGCATGTTGTGCTCAGTCACTGCAGGGCTGACATTCACCAGCTCCAAGGACCAGACAGACTCAGCTCTGCCTGACTCTGTGTAGAGCTCAGAGCTTCCTGGGTGTTGTTTAAATTAACAGCAATAATTGTTTCCTTGCAAATGTTAGAAGAGCACAGATTAAGAACCTTGAAACCACAACACATCAGATTTTGCAAAGAGGTTGCTGCTGGCACAGCTCTGCAAAGAGAATCAGCGATTCAAAGTGGGCGTATGAAAGGCACTTTAACTCTTCCTTTGGTACAGTGTGTTCGTACTGTGCAGGGAATGTGCTCAAAGGAGAGGCTTCCCGTAAGGACAGCTCTGACTCTCACACAGGAGCTGGGAGCCTACAAAGGAGAAAAGCTATTCATTCCAGTTTTTAAAGTGTAAATATATTTGAAAGCTTCTGCTAAACAGGCTGGAGGTGTCTGATTGTCTTGGTGATATTAAACAGGGCAAATTCTGTAATCAAGCCAATCATGCTCCATGTAGGGAGGGGAAGGAGCAGGGAGAGGAGCCAACATTATTTATAACATCAGTACTGGTGTGCCAGCTCTCCTCAGGAAGGGCTGTACATCCAGGCAGAGCCCTTAAGGAGCAAAGAATTGGAGAATAAAAAGGAAAAACTGCATCTGTTGGGGGTGGTGAGAGGAAAGCAACAGTAAGAGAAAACAAACAAACAAAACCAAATACTGAGAGGAAGAAAGGAGGAACTGGAAATGCTGGAGAGGGAAGGACAAGCCAGCAACAGCAGTACCAAGCAGAGCAATAACCCCACTGATTGCTGCAGCTTCAGAGGTCAGCTTCTCTGGATCCTCCTGGGACAAAGCTGGGAGCAAAACCCACAACCTGCTCTGCCACAGCCCTGCTCTCCAAAGAGCTGGCAGACAGTGAGGACAAAAGGATCTGATCTGAGAAAAGGCAGTGGCTGCCAGCGCTGCACCAACCACGGACTGCACAGCAGAAAAGGGAAGAGAAATTCTACCTGGAAATCTCCAAGTACCAGCCAGTTTCTCCTCCAAAGAGAACAGACAGCAGGAGTAGTCGCTCAGCTTCAGCACTCCTGCCTCCCTTGGTGTGATATACACAAGAATTGGACAGATCTGTTTTGGCAAAAACTCATCTTCACTGAAGAGTGACTCCTCTCCCGGGGGGTGGAATGAGCTCTGCCTTTCCACTGCTGTCCTGCACCTGCACCCACCTCCACAGAGCCCCACACGTGTCTTTGAGCCTCTCTTTGCTGGTGAGCAGATCCTGAAAGGCTTTTTGATTTCTGCTCTTCTCATGGCTGCAGTCATGAGCAGCAGCAGCAGTAGAATCATGGTGGATGGAGCTTCCCATCCTCTTCAGCCTCCAGGCTGCAAGCTGCCCACTCCAAAACTCCTGGCAATTACCCTTCCCGACTGAAGGATGTCAGTCGCCAACTTTCCAGCTGTCCCATCATCTTCCTGTGTCCTAACAGCTCTGTAGCAACCTCTCCCTCTGCCCTCCCCTAGCTCTATCCAGGTATCTTCTCCACTTTTCACTCTGGCTGTCAGGGAGTGAATTATCACTACCTTTCACCAACACGGTCTCACAGCTTCTGCAGCTACCAGCACTATCTTATTTGGCAAACATTTGGGCTGATGTTTTCCAAGAGAGGTTTCCAGAACTTTTGGAAAGTTCAATCACAAAAGTTCAGCTGTTAAAGGAAGAAAGGTTTGGGAAAATCAAACCACTTCTCAAGTTAAATAAACTACTTAAGCATCAGTGGAACCTACTTCTCGTTTTTCCTCTCTCCCTGTAGCTTTGCTTGGGAGCAACAGTCAAAGTTTGGCAACAGCACTGGCTTTATGCCAGGACACAGCAGCAGCCCAGCACGGGACTCTGGAAGAGCCAGAAGGAGGGGTATGACCTCTCTTGCTCAATGCAAACATTTGTTAAGGCCTCCTTACCACAGAAATGCCAAGCCAAGGGATGCTGAGATCCACCCTACAGGTGGCCACCTTGTTCGTGCCCTCTCTGGTCACACCCAAAACTGATGCTGGTGGCACCTCCTTGGACAGCAACAGCTGTGCCATGGACAAACACACAGTGGGATGGGACACAAAGAGGTGCTGAAGTTTGGAGGCAGCACCTTTTCATCTGCTTCCATGATGGAGGTGGTGGGAGGGATTAGGAACCACTCCCCAGATGACAAGGAACACCACAAACCTTCTGAAATCAACTGTGACCCTCAGCTGCTGAAACACTGAGCATGAGGTGCTGGGCAGTTGGTCAACCCTGCACACAGGGAACAACAGGACACCCCTCTCCACACAGTAAAGGAGGGATCCCTTCATTCTCTTCTAGAAAGAGACACTGCTTTGGCCACTCTGCACTTTCACTGCGGTGGCTGGACAGAACCCTGATGTGCCACTCAACCAAAGGCCAGAGCTGCTCTAAAGAGATGGTAGGACTCAGTCAAACAGTTGGCAGAAAAATACAAAGCCCAGAGCAAGCCCATAAAATAAGATATCCTCAGTATCCAGATAGCAACAATGCAGTCTCCAAGAGGAAAGCTGGTCTCATGGATAAGGCAGATGAACACCACACCAAAATGCTGCCATGTCTGTGTGATGCTAAATGAATTACTTGGATTAAAAATAAAAATATCATTGCTTGCAATCTTTTCCACTTTTTGGGTGCCTTACTGGAGTGTTGTGAGCTCTTGGTTGTGACTGAAATTAAAGGTATTTTACTTCAAATGTGAAGAAAAGTGTATTAAAAGTCAGACCCTGATTTTGCAGAAGATTACACATCTCAATTAAGCACCAAAATGAGCAGATGCTTTTCCTATAACATGTCTGCCATGATTACCTGTGGTCAGTGAACACACCACCCTCTTATCTCATGGGAACACTGCAAGGAGAATTAAGACCTGTGCAGCATTCCAACTGTATTTGGAGCCAATGGTCATGCCAATAGGAAATGAATACTTTGGAACTCAGACCAGAGTTTGCAGTGGCTGTAAATGAGGAGCACACACAGCTCTAGAGATGAGAGGTTGAATCCCATGAGTGTTGTTCACTTTGTTCACTGCACAGGGCAGTGACCTTTCCCATAGGAAAACCAGGATGATCGAGTAGTTCCAAGTTTTCATAAAGATTCAAGGCAAGGCTACAGCATCAGGCAAGGCTGGAAAACCACAGTCATTTCTTAACTTCTGAATGACTCCACAATCTTAATACTTTGTCAAAGTGGTCCATGTAGTGCATGTTGTGTTCTTACATAGGTTACTTCATTTCCAGACTCTGGTCATGTGGATAATCTAAAATTTTCAGGTAACTCCAGGCACCCAAGGACAAAGTAAAAGGGCAAGGAGACAACTACAAAAGCAAACACAAGGAAACAAAACATGTTTTCTGCTAATCAAGTTCCGTGAAAACGAAAACCAGAGATGTCCATTTGTGGTCCCACACACCCTGGTTTGGCTCAGCACAGAGTGTTTGACACTTAATTTTGTTCCTGATCTCTTTCCCACTAGAGCTGAAAACAGAACTACAAAAGCCCTGTAACAACTTGTGATGACAGAAAGTTTAACGTGCTTGGGAAATACTGCAACTCTCTGTAAATTGGTCTCTTCCTCCTTGTCTTGGGCTGTCCTTCCTCAGTGGCATTGCCAGCTGTGGACCAATTACAGCAGTTGAGGTTCACGATTAGAAGTCTAATCTGTATCAGGACACCTCTTTCTTTTGGAAGCCATAAAACATCTTTTTATAGTCAGAGAGAAGAAAGCGGCCATTTATGTTAAGAATTATTTTTGAAAGGGCAGCCTTCTGGCATTATTAAAGTAACTTTGAAATGAAGTGCTGTTAAATGCTTATGAGGCAATACTCAAACAAATAAAGAACAAGATTAAATACTAGGCAGTGTTTCTTCCAGGCCTCCATCACAGGCACTGTGACAACTGGCTCTTTGAAGATAACTCAGCCATGTGGAGTCACATGGTGCTTTCCCTTCATCCTCAGAAACATAACCTGGAAATCTCAAGCCAATAATAAATTGTTCTTGGAGCTTTTTTGCATTTACTAATGATAACTTCTTCACTCAAAAGCCTCTTGCATATCACAAGAATTCTCATCTTGAGAGATAAAAAAGCATCTCAAAATTAACAGACTAAAGCATAAACAGCTAACTAGATTCCACACTTTACAGTCAAATAAAATTAAGGAAACATCACCATTGTATATACTTGATAATGCTTTGAGGGATCTTGACAATGCATTTTTATCAATGAGAAGGAACAACAAGACCACTGTCTGAAGAAGGATTCCTAATCTAGAATGCAGCCTGGAAAAAGCATATGACATGACAGTAACTAATACAGAGCAGTGGCAGAATGTTTAATGAACACTGAGCACTAATGGCTTACGGAACTCGCCAGACTCTTGACTTCTGATAAAAGATAAATAGAACTGTCTGATAAAGGTGATGCTGGTGATTTGCATGTACACTGGTATCTGTAAAATATCCATCATTTTCTTCCATGACATCTTAATTAACAGGACAGAACAATCTAAAGCAACATTAAGTTAAACTACTTCGATGACAGATTTGCAAGTGTCGTTTACAATGTGGGAATTCGGGGTTGTTTGGCCACACTTCCTCAAATATACAGTAGGAAGGCACTGACAGTTGGCTTCGTGCTATGAAGCATTTTTGAGAATGATTTGAGGCAACCAAAAGTTTGCAAATAACAAAGACATTCAGAGAAACAGCAACTCAGGGTTCAAGTGCTGTGTAATGTATTGCAAAATGATAAAAAGAAACAAAGGCTGAAAGTCAAAGAGACAAATTCAAGCTGAAGTGAAGACAATTTTAACTGTGGAGGCAGCAAAGTCAATAGTTATTTACAAGGCATACTGCAGACTCACTACCAAGACCACTGTAAAAATAAAAAGCTTTTCCTTCAGGTCCAGGCTACAGCCCTGCTACTGATCCTGAAGCAAAAATAAAATGAGGGAGCCCAAAGGGCCATGTTAAACCACAGGTGAGGCCAGGGAGTCCCTTCTGAACCTTTTATCTACCCCTACACAGACAGCTACTTAGTGAATGGTCAAATGGCCATCTCCCACCCAAAGTCACCATTTCAGAGCTGGCAGTTTTAATTCCTCCTATTCCATTTTCACAGGGTGAAGGAAACAGGTCTTGTATTCTAAGTGCTTCACCAAAACCTTTAACCTACCAGAAAATACCTTTTACTTCCCCTGTGAGAGGCAACGACGACCCACATGCAGAGATGTACGAACATGTTTTGTTCCACAGTCTCCTGGACAAAATATCTGTTATTTAGAGACCCTCTCAGCTGCAACCACCACCAACCCTCTCCACTAAAACCCACAGTGGCAGGAAAGGACTCACTGATTTTGTGGATTCCAGGGACCCTGAGGACAGGGTGTCTCTGCTGCCGCGACTCTTGGAGCTGAGGTGTGGGGAGGAGGACGGGGAGTCGTCGATGTAGGGCATCATGTCATGGTGCCGCCTCTGCTCCTCGGCGCGGTCGGCATCGTACGCGTAGCCGGGCGGTGTCCCCCCGAACGGGGCATCTGCAAGGCACACACAGACCCATCTGCTCACACCCAGACATGGGCTGGCCCCCAGGCACTGCCTCCCAGCTCCCACCACCACTTACCAGCAAACCCAGAGTCAGGGAGAGTTAATACAGCAGAGGCGTAAATTTAATTAAATTCATGTTGCCACCAAAAGTTCAGTTCACTCAAAGTCCTAAAAGGCAAAGTCCTTTCTAACATTAGTGGTTGATAAATACAGCTCTTTCCCTCATGTTTTCCTTCAAAAGCATCAAAATAACTCCCTTTGCAGGCTCCATCAAAGTCATGCAGTCTGGGGTTGGGGATGCAGAGGGTTGTGGTAACAGACCCTGGTTACTCTGTAAAACACGAACAGATGATGCCCCTGCCAGTTCAGGAGGCAGAGATATTACACAGCTCAGGGGGGGAAACACAACTCCCTCCAGGCCTCCCAGGAACAAGAGGACTAGGAAAGCAAGGTCTTACATGTCAGCAGAACCAACCCAGTGCCAAAACCAAAATCCTGAGAGGCCCTGTTTGATTGGCTGCCACTCCTCCTCAATCCTGAGCCTAACTCCTTAAACAAATGAACAAACCACCACCTAACTCCCTCCTACCCATCCCCATCTCTCTTCCTTCCCCCCCAAAAAACACAAGAAACCCAACAATACATTCAAAACACAAAAAACAAAGGATGGTGGCATAAAGAGTCAAATTAACCATTCCTGCCCGAGACATCAATGAACTTCTGCAGGAAAAATTGGTGGTACAATTGGTTCTGGTGTCTTTAGCAGTTACATACAGAGCTTGCTTCTGCAACAACCTGTAACAGGACCCACACTGAGCAGCTCCCTCTGCTGTAGGTTAAAAGGTCTTTAACCTCTGCACAAAGAAACACACCGAGGACCAAAGCCTGGTTTCTGCACCACAAGTTCCATGGGCATGGGAAGCACTGGCACCTCTCAGTGCCCAGGAGTGTCCTGTGTGTGACAGAACAGCCGTGCACAGGCCACTGACCACAGAATGGCACAGTTCCTCCCCCTCTTTCAGCTACAAGTCACACATTGCCACTCTTCTCCCCAGACTGAAAAATAACCCCAAGGAAATAAAGGAGATCCACCTTTACAGAAGCTGCTGAGCCTCATGGAAGACAAAGCCACAAGGAAAAATAAAAATAATGACACTGCAACACAAGCAGAACCATTTTTTTACTTGTTTGCACAAATATCCAGGTCCTGTGAAAATAATAAGCAGCTGCTGCCAAGCATACTAATAATCCTGTTATACATCACTAAGGCAGGGTGGAGGAGTAACATTTTAAAGCCCACTTTCCTCCCTCACAGCAAACTCAGTTAAAGCATGACTCATTCCAGTAAAGGATGTGAACTTTATGTGGAACAGAATAAAACTTGATCCATGTGGCTGTTTCAGGAGGGAGAGCTGGTCCAGGGAATTTACACAAACAATATACTGAAAAGCCAACAATAAACTCAGTGTAGAAACGAGCCTCTGTCTCGGCTCATACCAAATACCACCCAGCTAAATAACAGCCCCATATGAGGCCTGGAGGCTGCAGAAGAACCATGGCAATGTTATTTTAACAAGCTCAGTGAGTTTTATGTCACCCACCTGCTTGTGCTCAACTCCCAGAGCTCCTCCAAGACTTGTTAGACTGTGCAAGACCATGGGAACGAAGGGTGGGGGGAAATGGGACATGTTCTCTGGATGTTACAGGTTCCCAGAGCTCCACAACCATTCAGAAGACACCCTGTAAGTTGATTTTGTAACCAGAGGCTTGAAAAGGAGCTGCTGAGATAAGAATGCTCAGTCACAAAGGAGATTTTTAGATACCCCAAAGCTGGATAATTTCTACAACACCTCCAAGTCAGACAAAACTCACGATGGAATTCTCAAGAGTTCCTTGGCTAAGAGGGGGCAGAATAGAAGACTGCATTAGCCCCCACCTTGCACTACCCAAACAGGCAAGGAAACACTGAAAAGGAAGAGTAAAAATACCCTCCTCACACACAAGTGGATGGTCTTCTGTTTGGCCGGAAGGTTAAAGGACTGTTTTGATTCCAGAAACCAAAATTATACGTAGGAAGGAGGATGGGTGACTCCCTTCATCTCTACCCTATTTACACCATATTAAAACAAGATTAATAAAAAACAATAATAATAAAATACCCAAACAAACAAAACCCCACCCCACCCCACAGAAAAAAGAATCCAAACCCACAAAATCTTAGCACCGTATCACTTGTGTGGATTAGCACAGACATCTGTTTTCCACTCAGGTGTCCCTTGTGCAAGTTTCTAACCCAAGAAGCCTGTGAGATATCACTGACAATTTAACACTGGCACTCACGTAGGCTTGTTCCTACCCAGGGAACAGTTCTTTTTCCCTTCAAAAGGCTCTTCAAACTACTCTTATCCAAACCAGTTGCTCCTACACACAAGACCAAGTGCCTGTGCAGAAACGAAGGCAGGAATACTTCTTTCACTCCCAATGCTTACATGCAAAATATACAGTTTGCTCCATTTTTGTTAATGGGGGAGTAAATGCAGACTAAAATACATTAGCAGAAAGGCTGGCAGTGAATCACAGCATTTCCACTTTCCTCACTTTCTCCTGCTAAAAAACAGCCTCACTCTTCTACCTTCCCTAACGTGTTTGTGTCTCCTGCTGCACAGGGACACCTTTACTGAAACTGAAGGGAAGGGCAGGTGAAGAACTTGAGCTCAAAAGAGATTTATTCCTGCCTTTGCAACAAGATTTAGCCTAACTTTGAATCACTTTGTCTCCCTATCCATAAAAATGAAAATAACACATCTCAACAAGGAATGACTCTATCAGTGTCACAGACTGCCATGAGATCTGTGCATAAAGCTCCACACAGAATTTGAAACTTTATTTCTGTATCCTCCAGAGATCCTTCACACATTAAAAAGCTTAGAAGTAGTTATAATCCCTCTTCTTTCTATTCTTTCTGCACACAGCACTGAAATCCACCTATGGAGATTTTAATTACCGCAAAGGCAGAAAGACCTTCGTGCTTTTATTCTGCCATTTTTTCCAACAGGAGCAAAGTATTGCCACAGTGAGATACACCACACAGGCCTTAACTCCAGGAGCAGAGGTAGCCTTGTGTCTCTGTGATTAAAGAGCCCACTGTTGCCAGGGAAACTGGGTTATTGAGCTCTCCTGAGCCCAGCACAAACCTCACAGGCTGCTCAGGCTCCACCTGGGAGTGAAGAGACTGGAGCTCACCCGCTCTGACACCTCCAGCTGCTCCAGGTGCTGCTGCTATAGATGGCCAGTGCAGGCAGCAGATGGGCTCAAGCAGGAGCACTTGGTTTCTCAGCCAGGGCTTGGGAGAGGTGAGCACTAAGAGGGTTCTGATTCTCCTCTTAAGGCCTCTGCCAGTCTCAGAGTAACCATCAGTAACCGAGCCACCAAGGCCAGAGAAAGATGAAACACAGCAACACCAGACAACTGCTGACAAGGGACAGCTAAGGGAAATGACAGGCAAACAGGGCTGGTGGGTTCACACAGGGTGTGTTGAGAGCACCAGACGGACAGACCGAGGACACTGCTCCTCCTGTGCCATGCTTCTCATCTCACCAGCACCCCCCTTTTCACCTCCTCTCTGGGCAACCTGTAAGAGATCCTATCCCATGCAGAAGAGCAGCAGCTGTGACTTCCAGAAATGAGCCCTCTTGGCACACAAGGGGAACTATTTCTACTCCTGGTCCCCTGATATTCTCTTACAGAACTGCTCTCCTGCACCTGCACATCTTCAGGTGCACTGAACTACCTGGGGGTACAAAGGCTCATCATCAATTCACACATTCTGAAAAACCTCAAGCACTTATTTCCACCTTTGGTTCTTACAGCAGTGGCCTGGCTTTGCTCTGGTCTTTAGAAGTCTGTTCCACCATCTATCTCCCTCCTCAGTTACTGCTTCCATCCTCTCAGCTTTCTCATTTCTGTCCCCTTTTCATTTTCTTTTGGTTTTCTCAAACACAGTATTCCTTTTCTTTATGCTGTTGTGCCTCCCCTCTTCTAAAACGCTTCTCTCCATCACTGCCTCAAATTTCACCTG
>JAOXXN010000212.1:12232207-12247628 GCA_026770055.1 Myrmophylax atrothorax | reverse complement strand
TTTAGTGCCTCACGAACTCACTGGCATTCAGAGAGCACAGCAACACTGTTCCCTCGTCCTGTTGCCTACACCCTTCCTGCTGGGGGCCACATTCATTCTTTGGAAATGTGAAATCATGGATCTCACTTGAAAGCAGGAGGGGTAAAAGAAATTAACTTCTAAGTCAAAAGAAAGATTATCTGCATCTAATCCAAGGCCACACAATGGTTCAAATGCACGTGTCATACTTTCACATCAGCACAACATCCATAGCTGCTTGAGAGGCTTAAGAGCAGCCTGCAGAGAAGATTCCAAGCTAGCTGTGCTCCAGCTAATCCTGCTAAAAGAGCAGTGAAGCCACAGCAGCTCAGACCTGCCTAAGTAAATACCTAGAATCCTGGAGGGGGAAGGGAGGTGCATGTCCTGCCACAGCCCCACACCACTGTGGCTTCATTGTAATGGTACCAAGGCTAGCACAAGTTTGGAATGTCTACACTCACTCCAAAAACATCCCCACAGCTGCAGAGCAGAGCTAAGGCACTTTGCACCCTCTGTCTTTCTGAGCCTGGGAATGTGTGAGGCCATAGTTTGACAATGAATTGTGTTGGCAGCAATATGGGTTTAAGGTTTCCCTCACCAAGCCATAAACCACTGCATGGCCCTTTACCCTCTTACCCCCCTTAGCCCTGCAACCCCCCAGATGCCTGTGGTTCAGATAAAGAACTCAGCCAGCTCAAAGAAAAATATCTTTGACGCTTCCCTTCTAAGCTGGATCAGCTCCCTGATCTAGTTCATGGCTCAGAAATCCAAACTGGAAGGATATATGCATGGCAGAGCAGGGGTGGGTATACTTAAAAGCTTCTACTGCAATTGAAGACATCACATTAACAAAACACTGCTTCATTTTCCTTTAGGCTGAGGCTTAGTCAGTTCCTGGGATTTACACATGGCTGGTTTAGGAATGAGTTACCAGAATGCAACTCTGTTTCTGTTTCTTTTGTAACCTTTAAGTTAGTAGTGTGCCTTACCAATGTCAGCTCCAGCTTTACATACCACTGTTTGCTTGGTGATAAACAACACAAAATCTTGTAATTTTATTTCTTAGGGCTAGCCAGGCTGCCTGGAGAAGGATCAGGGATTCAGGCCCAGCAGTGAATGCAGTTGCCTGGGGAATAAATACAGCACCACTCTTCGAAAGATGTAATAGCTAAACTTTGGAAAGGTAAACATCTTGCTTACTTCCCTGACATATTCTGAATTGTCATCTCCTAAACCAGGCAATAGTGTACTCAACATGTACAAAACTGAGATCCACAATGACTATGGTGCCCATCTACACCAGGAGCCTGTCCCACAGCCCACAAAGATCAAGTATCAAAAGGGAAAAAACACAGGCACTCCATCATTTCCCAAAGGAGATGTGCACAGAGGATGATCCCTCACTCTGCTGAACAAGCTGACTGGGAGCATGGCCTGCAAAGCAGAATTCAGTGAAACAGGTACCATAGCCCATGCCCAGGGAGCAGCCCTGCCCACACAGAGCCCAGGCAGGGGGACACAGGCACTCTCACACAGTCAGCAGGGCTGCAGTGGGAAAAAAGGAGTTCCATGGATCCCAAACCAGCAGATTCTCCCAAAATCACCATATCCATTTCAGGCTGGCATCCTCTGCTCTCCCATTCCAATAGCTCACCTCTCTGAAGCACATGAAGTAGCTGCAGAAACAAGTGCCTGTCACATGTAAATTTTACAAAATGCTTTGCTGTCTTTTAAGGAAGGGTAAGGCTTGTGCATGTGCATGTACAGATTGAGAACTGCACCTCATTCTGGAGAGGGAAGAAGGAGAAAGCAATGTACCTTGCACATGGAAGCAGTAAGACAGCTGGTGGTTGTCTGCACCCTCCCTCCCCCAGGGGATGTCAGGCCATAGATGTTACCCAGACTCCAAGAAACTTCTGTCTCTACCACAGATGAGCTTTATCCTCATAGCAGACAGCGCCCTTAAGTCTTTAGCAGATGAATTAACTGCAGTCCACTTTTAATCTTTTAGGTGTGTCAAACCCAGATCATTAAACATCTAAAAAAGAAGATGAGAGTTCTTTAATCTGCCCATATATTCCATGAAGAGTCCATGCAGAGACTGGAGGACAGGTCTGATCTGTTTGGAGCAGTCTGTTACTGACACCTTGCTGCATTTTGCTCCCATTGGCATATTCCTGGGGACAGATTTAACATTCACCCAGACCCAGTACCCACACAGAGCACAGTTCCACAATCCAGCCAGGATGGGAACGCTGGGACTACTGAGCCTCAGGGCTCAGGGAAACCCAAGGCACCCTCCCACAGGACAGAGGGAGCTGCTCACTGAGGCCACTGAGACAGTCCCTACGAGTGAAAAATTCAGGAAGCCAACCTGACTATCCAGGAGAGTTCAGACAAGACAGCACTGTGGCATGCAGATTCCAAGGATCTCCTTCAGCCAGGCAGCACAGCTTCCCCACTGTTCATCTTTGCTCCAGACAGCCCTGGTGAGCAGCCCCGGAGTGCTGCATGCTGAGAGTGCAGCCCAGGCTGTCCTGTCCCCCCCACACCTCACACCCAGCCAGGCTCCGACCGAGCGCCTGACACAGCACGGCAAGAGCAGCCGAGGTGTGAATTCCCATCTCCCCAAGACATCTGACACTTGGCTCAGTTTCAATCCAGCTGAAACACTGGGAGGGAAGCACAACCACTGCACACCACCACAAACTGGACAGGGGAGTCCAACTGATGCCAACAGCTGTGATTAGGAGGAGAACAGGCTACACATTTAGATGTGGCCTTTCAAATACAGGGAGTCTCCTCAGCGATTTGTGAATTTTAGGGTAGAAAGTTCCACCCAGAGTCACTGCAGAAGGCAAGACTTGAACATTTCTCTGTGACAGCTGACAACACCAATGTCCTACTGGCTGCTGCATGTCCTCCAGGGCACCCACAAGGTTCAATCACCATCACTCAGAGCCCTGAACATCAGTGGGCAAACACACACCTACAGGAACGATGGGTGTTCCCACAATGACGGGCTGCAAACACGCTGCCCACAGGTGAAGACAGAGGAATTCTAGTCAGGCCTGAATTATACAGGTACCATGCTTAGGTCACAGGGCCAGCCAGGGCCCAAAGCATGGAAAATCCTGTTGCTTTTTTCTCTTTTTTACTGTTCTTTCTCATTGCTTACCACTGGGCACAACATACCACCCCACAGTATGGCTCACTCCTGCCTTGGAGAGAGCAGAAAGCGAATCTCTTTCCAACCAGGGTCTATGTCTTTAGATTCCTCTCCTGTTCTATGTTTTCCCAAGCAGGCTGGAAAGGTTTCCATGTTCAGTTCATGTTGGCAGTCAGGCCACTGGATGTCCTTGGCAAAGGAAACCCCAAAGCAAACTGGAATACCTTTGCAGTTTTATTTTCCACTCCTTACTCAGGATTGTGCACCAAGTTTGGCTGTTCCTATTTACTGCAAGTCTAACAGGCAGAAGGTAAATTTTAGGCCTGGTTGTTCACAGCTGAAGACTTTTTCAGCATAAAAATTCAAGACAGGAAGGTACATTCAGGAGTACATGTGGCTTTGCTCCAAAGGCCTCAGGAGCTTTAGCATTGACTAGCGCAGAGGGGCAAGCTGAATGAAATGGAGGAAAAGTTTCCACGAAAAAGAAGGTTTAACACACCCCAAACCAAACAAGTAAACAACAATGAACCACACACAACTGAGAAGAGAGAACCTGGAAGTTCATTTCCCAGCAAAAGCGGGGCTGCATTATGAGAGGTCAGGTTACAGGATCCAAGCTGCCTCCCCTCTCAGCTCCTGTCCACGTCTCCCCCACTGCCCCCTAAATCACGTTTGCAGGGAGCACAGCAAACCACAGCAGGAGCTGCCTAAGCTAAAAATAACTGCAAACAGTGTTATTTTATAAGGCAGAGCAGCTCCCTCTTCCATTTCACTGATCCTCTCCACACAATGCAGCAGCAGAGGAGGGATGGAGGAAATGGGACTGCTCAGGTCAGCACTCCTGCTGGGCTCAACCCACAGCCTGCACCTCACTGCTGAAAAAACAACCTGGTAACAAAGTCCAAAAGGAAACTGCATGTACTGACTCCATTGGGAGGGCTGCTTCCCTCGCAGCCAGTGTGCTCTACCATCTGCCAGGTGAATGAAGGGAATTCCATCCACCATCAGCATATATTTACTATTTTGCTCTTCACAGTTGTCTCCCAGTTTTGCAACCACCTCTCTCCAGAGAAGTAGATTATAAAATTAACAGAAACAAAATGGAGCAATTGCCACACCGTGATCTGTTACAAACCCTGACAGTGTATATATATATATACCTTTTCCTGTATGTAACTAGAGCAGACAAACAGTCCTGGCATGCAGAGAGGAAAGAGGCTGTTAAAAGTTTAACTGAACTGACAGTTCTGTGAGAAGGGAAGGGAGGGCCAGCCCTAGGCAGTGGGGGGTATTAAAGTCTATTAAAAAAACTCAGTAAACATGTTTGATAAGAATACTGTTCTGTTTCTAGATCTTCAGCCTCTTTCAGGATGAGTTGCCTTGGCTTTTTTGTTGCCAGTATTGTTTTGTTTTCTCACCAGTGCAGCTAGAACACTAAGAAGCCAATAAAGGCAGCTGCCCTTTTCCTGTTTACACTGTAAATCTTGCCATTGACATCTTACTTGTAACACACTGAAAAATAAGCTATTGATTTACTCTCTTGGCCTAGAACAAGCAACCCAAGCTAAATGCCTCTGTAGGCAGATGGCTCTGCCTACACCACTGACAACCTTTCCTGAGCACAGCTGCTGCCCAAGCTCAGTGTCTTCCTGTCATCTGCCTGGAGAAGGAAAAACAACAGTTTTGTGTCACTCATAATCACGGCAAGGTAGTTATAGAAACTTTTGTAATTAAAGATGTTGAAGGTAGAGCACAGCTCCCTGCCAGCATTACAAACACCATCGACTCTTCATCTCTCTTCCCTTGAAACTACTATTGGAGATGAAGGTGCCACAAGGTTGTTTGGGGTTACTAAGTTCTCACCTGACACACCATACCACCATTCTTCATAAACTGTGTGCTTTTTTGTAGAATCTGCTTCCAGAAGTGGAAATCCTCCTCTAATTATTATGATTATGAAGAATAAATTTAGCAAACCATGATTCCACAAGAAGCAGCACAGTGGTGCCAGAGTTCCCTGAGAAGCCGAAAAGCAGATGAGAGGGAAGACCTCTCTGCCTGAGCTCATGATGTACTTCATCAGACACCAACAATGCTGGTTTACACTCCAGCATCATTGGCTGATTCACTGCTGTTCAGATTTTATTAAAACATGGGCTAAGAGGGAGCTTATTTTGGTAACACAGATGTGTTGCACCACTGCTTCGCTAAGCCCTGACATTCCACAGCATGAATGAGCCAACAAGTGATCCTGAAGCCTTGCCAAGGGGAAGCACTAAAATGTCAATAAATTCCAGCCAAAGGAAAACACCACACCAGTCCCAAGTGAGGCAAAACAACCTGTGCAGATGTTGGTGTCCCCCAACAGCTTTGTTGTGTACCCAGACCTGTACACACAGAGCAGAGCTCCTGCTCAGACAGCAGCTCTCAAAGCAAACCATCAGTGTTCTCATGCCTGGCAAGTCACAAAGGAGGTTCTCACAGTAACTCTGCACCAAGGGAAGAACTGAGCTCTTGTGGCTCCCCAGTATTCCCAGGGGAGCTGTGGATACACAGGGACACACAGACCCAGGCAGGATTAGAGCCCTCTCTCACACACACACACACTTCAAGGGCATTCAGAAGCTGCAGTTCAGAGCAGCTGGTGCAGGAGAAGAGGGCAAAGCAGAAGGACTTACCTGCGGAAAGAGCTCTCCCTGCTGCAGGCCCTAGAGAAGCCTTTGCTATTGCTGGACTGCAGGGGATGGAAATAAGGATTGCCAACAATCAGGCTCATCCCCAGGCAAGACACAAACATACAGATCTCAGGGGAGCAGGTCCCCAGCCCCCTCCCTGCATGATCCCTCCTCTCTCCCTCGTGGGGTAGGAAGCTTCCCAGGGAAATCTCTGGACACGAGTTAAAAAACACAAAATACACCAACTATCTGTACATAAACACACATATACATAGATATCTACACACTGCCCACAGCAGAAGATTGATCGGCTATCTGGGAACAGGATTTGGTCTGCCAAAATACAGCTGAAGCCAGGGAACCACAGCAGACTCCTCCTGAGCAGTCTGCACAGCAGGATAAGATTTTAAAAGATTAAACAGTGCAGCACAGACACATCCAGAGCACACAGTGATGACGCTTTCTGCTGTTAACACTTTCATTTCCAAATTCCACTGCTTAATAAAAACAGGTGAAGAGTCTGAGCAGCTAATCCACAGCCTAACACAAGCCAGAAGCAGAGAATTCCCACAGGAGCTACTTTAAAGGAAGAAAACTTTAAAACAAATATAGCAGCAAAAGAAACACTTTTTCCATGTGGTTTTAGAATTACTTTCTCCTTTTATTTCCAGTGGCTTGCCCCTCCCAAAAGAGCCAGACAACTATTCCCCAAGATGAAGCACTGAAATTCCAGGAGGAGTGATAATCAGTGGTCTGACACTGGCACTTAAGGCCTGCTTCTGATTTCAAGCTTGAAAAAAAAATCAATTATTTACCAGAATTACGACCTACTTAGCAGATAATAGCCGGGGATCTCCTCCCTCCCCCCTTTACAAGCAACATTTTACTGCAGAACAAAGCATTAAAAAGGAAAGCGTGTGGGAGTCGCAGGCACAAGGGCTGTTTTGCAGGAGCTCCCAACCCCCAAGAGCACCCACATCCCTGCCCCGGGCAGCTCCCAGCGGGCAGGTGGTGATGGGAACCAGCTGCCCTGTGCTGGGCACCAGCGAGCGCTTTGCTCTCTGCAGCACTGGGAGCAGCCACAGCCTGAGCAGCTCTGCGTGGCTGGGACTGGCACCCGAGCGGCCCTGCGCGGCTGGCACTGGCACCTGAGCGGGGCTGTGCAAACCCTGCTGGCAGCATGTTCTGAACTGACACTGAAAGCTCAACTTTGACAGGGAAAAACCTACAAATCCAAGAAACACAAAAAGAAACTCTAAGGGGGCCCACCTACAACTGCCAAGACAGAATCCTCAAATGTTGACACATAATCCAGAATCTTCAGGACACTGAGCTTCCAAAAGCCCTTTAAGTCAGGCAAGATGTAACAGACCTCTGAGCCCAAATGCATCACAAGTACACATACGGTCTTGGCACGTTTAACAATCATATAGACCTAAATGACTCTTTGGCTCCACTCAAAGTTAACAGAGGTGGGGAAATACAAATTCACAGCAATTTGTACTGCACTGGCAGCTGCTTTCACCCCACCTACCCCCAAAGAACTGATTTAGAAATTATGTTGACCTAAACTCCTTATATAGTGCACAAGCATGTCCGGAAGCAAACAAAAATCTTAGATGGGATAAACTGCTTACTGGAAGGGGATCAATCAGTTGTCAACAGAAGAAATCCTCACAGTTATGCTCCCCCTATCAGAGGGAGAGGATCCAGGCTATAGTTGCTGACTTGCCCCGACCATGCTGGAATGGAAGAGGATTAGCCAGGCAGAGAGACTCTGAACTGAGAACTGTCCACACAGCTGATCTTTGTGCCAGTGAGGGAGCACACACACCCAGAAGGATGGCTGTGCTCCTCCAGGCAGCACAGCTGCCTCCCATCTTCATTCCTTTCAGAGGACATGTATTTATTTGTTTTAGCCTCTTGTCTTTCATACTGTGTTTGTAGGCAGTCAAATATTTTGAGTGAAAACTTCACAGGAAAACCTCTCCCCCTCTACAGGGAACACACGTACAGTGAGAAGTAAGCAAAACACAACAGGGGAAAATAAAGGAACACTTGTACATCAGCACTATATTTAGATACTGCTTCACTAGGACTTTTACAGAAACTTGGAAGACTTGCTGTGTTGATGCTTGGTCCAGCCCTAAAAAGCTTCAAGCCATTTGCCACAGCCCTGAAATAGAAGTTGTGACGTTTCAGACGGGGAGCAGCACAGAGCAGACACTGTTCTGCAGCACAGGCACTACAAACCCTCTGCTCACCACTACACTTCCTGCACTAATGCCTCCCCCCTTCAATTTGCAACAGCAATTTTAAACAACTACACTGTCTCCCAGGCACTCACTTGGATAGGTTTGAGATGACTGAAGAATTGATGGGTTAAGACAAGAGTCCTGTCAATATTACTACAGCAGAAAGACAGAAACGCTACCTCTAAGTTGCTAAATGGGACTAGCCAGCTGATTATTTCAAGCAGGGTGTCCACTCAAATGAAGTGGAAAGTTGGATCCTGCCCCAAGAGCAGGGTGTGACCAGAATGGAAGACAGACCCAAAAAACTCCCTTAACCTGGGATTTGTTTTACTTCCTCAGAGTGGGGCATTACAGACTTCTATATAGTTCACAAATGCACCCACCCAGTACAGTGGGCACGTATTTTATTCCAAAAGCTCTGTGTGGCAATGGAAACCCTGCTCAGGACATCCCTACCACAAAACAACAACCACCACCTTCAAGAGACTCCTTTTTAGTTCTAAATATTCATTTCTCCTTTTAAAAACAAAAACATAAAAATAAAAAAGGAGGGGAGGTAAATTAAAGGGGAAGTACTGGTATAGGACACAGGGAATTTCTGGGACCACACTGGTACCTCACAACTCCAACTGATGAAAAGCTATTTGGCCAAATTTTAGCCTAGATCCTTGGCCAAGAAGCTTTCAATCAAATAAGTGTAGACTATAAGAACAGCAGGTGCTAAAGACGCCACAGAGAATGACATCAAGTTGTAATGGAAGAAACACAGTTCACACAAAGAGATGACAAATATCCTCAGGCACTTTCTTCCTCTTAATAATCACAACCGTTTAAAAGTTGTTAGTTTCACATCACCAGCCCTGGGCTTGGGGACCGCAAGTGGCTTCACTCAGCAGGGGCTACAGGAAACCAAACATGCCTCTCTGTCTCTTCTGTCCCAAAATAGAAATGGGCTGGACCTCAGTACCAACAGAACACTTCATATAGGGAAAGATGCCTTTAACAGCAGCCTGGTAGAGATGAAAAATGATGGCATGGCCTCATTTTTGTTTATGTGTTTGGTTTGTAACAGATGGGAATGAGGAGAAGAGAAACAACACAACTCATTCCTTTTGCTTATTACTCCTGAATGCAACAGTCAAGAAAAAAAAAGAAAAAAGTGAAGTTTCATAAGCACCTGCACTGATGACCTGTGTGTATTAATGAATCTAAACACAAAGTTTTCATGAAGCTAAAGGCCAAATTCAGTGAGCGAGGTGAGGACTTCCTAGGTCAAGCCAGTGCACTCCTGTGCCCACCAAATACCTCTCAAAAGACTGAAGTGCTCAATCCTCAGCTTTATGTCAAGCAGAGGTGTCTTCCCTTTGATTGGTATGTCCCCCTCCAACAGGAGCACGAGGATCCACAGTCTGTTCAACTCCACTACCAGACAGGTTCTCCAGCACCAGTGACCGGAGCTCCTGAGGCTGACAGGTGGGAGGGGAATAACAGCAAACCCAAAAAGCACAGCTGACCCTTCTCAAAGGGTGGCAGCATAATGACCTCACACACACTGATCGTTAACCAAAGCACTCGGTCGCTTAGTCACTAACCCCTATTCTCTACTAATCACTACAGGACCTCAACTGTCCCTCTTCCAAAGCCTGCAGATTTAGTTGAATTGAACCTGAAGTTCCCTTGAAGTCATGCACACACTGTGTGGCTCAAAGAGGGACAAAGGGTCACACAGCAAAGGCACTTCTCAGGACCTGAAGTGGTCACAGAAGGGACTATTTTAATAGAGTACCACAGAGTATTCCTGCTGCTGTTGTGCCTTGGGTATGAGGACTTGAGCCTAACTGTGATTCTCCTTCCCAGGGAGCACTGACAGGTCCCCAGCAAAGAGCAGCCACTATTCCTTTTCCTGTGACTGCTTCTTGGAAACCAAGTTCCCTGTGGGACCTGGCAAAAAGCCAAGGGTGAAATGCAAAATTTAGTAACAGCAGCATGTGCCACACAGCAGTCTGGAGCACAGACTTTGCTAAAGGGATTACTGGCTATCAGCCACTCTCAGAGGGGGCTCTGTGCATGAGGCTGCCCCTGGTCCTGGCAGGAGGTGTCGGGGATGGCACAGACACAGGTACAGAGACACAACAACCACCTGTGAGAATCAGGAAAACCCAGTTACTGCAACAGGGGGTCTTGTCAAATGACAGCATGAACTCCACAGCTACCAACAGTGCCCACACAGTGCCCTCACACACAGCAACTCAGCCCCTCCTCTGCTCCAGGGCAGGCAAATGCCACAGCAGGAACCAGCGTCTCCCAGAGATCATCACGTCTTGGCATCCCAAGAACTGGTCCTGCAAAGCCATTACTGACCAGTGCTGTTTCTCACACCCAGCAGTGGCACAGGGAGGCAGGGGCAGTCACTGGGAATGTGCAGGGATGGG
Source organism: Myrmophylax atrothorax (assembly GCA_026770055.1). NCBI lineage: Eukaryota > Metazoa > Chordata > Aves > Passeriformes > Thamnophilidae > Myrmophylax > Myrmophylax atrothorax. The sequence continues at coordinate 12,237,079 of JAOXXN010000212.1, read as the reverse complement.
CACCAGCAGGCATTATGGAGGGTTGTGTGTTCAGAAGACAGGGGTTAAAATCCACCTCTCACCAAAAACCTGCAAAGACCACACTGCAAAATGAGCTTTTCTCTGGATATACAATTTCTTATTTAAACCCAGACTCAGCTTTCAGGCATATAAACAGTCCAGAACTAAAATGTCCCTCTCTCTCTGTATTTTCTCTCCAATCTGCCCTCTAGACAGCACAGGTTTGCCTCTCCCCACTGCTTCTGACCAGAATGTAAAGCTTCTTTTTGCCTTCCAAGAACCTGACACTTCTCTTGCTTAGCCCTCAAAGTCTGCCAAGAAGTCAGGGCTGGAAAAGTCTTTGTATGTGAATATTCCTATTTCTCTATCCTTGTTTTGCAAAAATGCTGGGAAGAATGCAACACCCCCCAGCTGCCACTGCCAGAACCCTGCCCTGCAGCACTCTGCAGCTTGGTACCTGGAAGAGGACACTTCTGGTGGATTCTCACCTCCTTCAAACCGTTAGTAATGCCCTTTTCCCTCTGAGTGCTGCCCATACACTACAGACACCCCAAGGACGCAGCCTGGGTCGTGCCCAGCCCTCCACATCTGGAGGCCACGAAGCTTCAGGCAACACACAGTGAGCTCAGCCAGCTCTGTGGTTTGGTGCCCAGCCTCAAAACACCACATTCTCGTTTTGAATCTACCAAACCCACCTCAATTAATGGGCCCAAAAGTTGTGTATAAAATGTCTATTATTTAAGGGAAGCATGGAGGGGGAGAAGCCATGAATAGAAGCCTTTATGTCAGGAGTTACTCCCTATGCAGTGGTTGGGTATTTTTAATCTCTCTCTCTCCACTGTCCATGACTATTGAGTGGGATAAAAGGGAAGGAGGGAACCACCTTGGACAAGCCCCTTCTGCTTAGTTTCTTTAAATGGTAACAACAGGTCTTGTCAACCCTATTTCCCTGTCCCCAGTGCTCGTCTTTCCCTCTGTTCTCATGCCAGATACAACGAGTACTACGCACAATAGCAACCAATGCCAAAACCTCTTCCATTCTTAAACAGCAGAGCCCAGGAGAGTGGTCCTACATGTAGAGTAAGGCTCTCCATCAGTGATGAAAAGGGCTCACATAAGGAAAAAAAAAGTGGTATTTCTCGCGATGTCATTCCTTGCAAGAAACGGAGCACAGACATCCTGCAATACTGTCCAGAAGAAATGGAAGAAAAGGCTAAAGAAAAGGCTTTAAATAGAAGTTAAAAAGCAGTTGTTTCAAATGGAAACCCATCAAATAACTTTTTTATGCTCAAGCAAATAAATCCCAATAATTTCTGAATGTTCCCTCCGTGTTCCATCCAAAGGGGCAGGAATTTCTAGCTACAGGTATTTGTGCTGCATTATTACAGGAATTGAAACTTTTTTCTCCCTTACATGGGGAACACATTTAATGTCAGCTGTGTAACAGATTATGTGTGCACATGACCTAATGCCTCTCCTGGTAACAGTTAACAAAAAATCCCAGTAACATCAGAATTATTTCAAAATCCCATCACAAAGGATAAAACTAACTTACAGGGCAACAGCTTTGCACTGAGTGAGCTAGAGCTGCAAACCAGGAGGACTAAAGCCTAATTTAGATTTGCTTCTGTCTGCAATGGTGGGAGCAAAAAATTTCAGCTGAAAAAAAGAAGACCAGAAGAGCTGGTGACAAACAGAGGATTGAATCCAAAGAGACCGGCTGGCAAAGAGAAGGTGGCTCCTCTGAGAGTGACAGCTGGGGAAAGGAAGTCCTGGCACGCAGCAAATCCAAGGCAGAAAGCACTTTCCACGCCTCCAGGACTGCTGGAAATGAGGAGTTTTCCAGTGACTTAAATTTAATTGCTTGTAACATGACAGCGCTCTGAATGCAATCAGACTGCTCTGGGAACTGGCAAAACCTATTCCTACTTCCAGTGTCACCTGGGCAGCTCACTATTCATGAGAAATGGCACAACAAACTTGTACTGCTCTGGATCCTGTGTATGAACAAAGTCTGACTAAAAGAAAAAAAAAAGTCAGTGATTCACAGCAATCACTGGAAGAGTGTCCAGGAAAGTCTTCTGCAAGGTTTGACAGGGTGGCACCATGGTTACTGAGGCAATACAAAACCAAATCCTGCTGTACACCTAATCCCTGCATGTTTAACCATCTGGGACAGCAATGCCTTTCATTCAGGAGGGAAAAGCCCCCAGAACTTTAGAAATGTGGCTGTTGGCCCAACATTCAAGTCTTCCCATTATTTTTTATCTAAAATGTACAGATGTCCTAAATTTACTATTTTATTCATTACTATCAGGACATGTGACAGAAAGACAACAGCTAAGGAGATCAGGGTATTTTGTTCTGCAAGTGAACAGTTTGACTCCAGGAAGAGCCAGATTAGTATCCAGCAATGCCTGGACTTTCTCAGTTTTTAGATTGAAATAATAAGTATCTATACTTGGAACTTTAAAGTGAAGCTTAGAAAAAAAATATATCTGCAAATCTCTGGGTCAAAGTCAGTTATTATAGGTAACATTAACTCAACTTTTCTTAGGTGTAAGCCACTTTCCTTTTCCATAGCAGGGAGGGTTTGGTGAGTGAATCAGGATCATCTATATAGCTAAGGGCCAAATTATTCAATTGCAAAGGGAAAGTCCAAAGCACCACTCAGGAACAGCTTTCCCAGACAAGGAAAACTGGACACCTTTAAGTTCCTGTAGAAACAAGCAAAGCACATGGTCACAGACAACTGCAGGACTTCAGAATTATATCAACCAAGACCTCCAAAATCTTGCATATATCCCCCTCACCACCAGGCTGCAATGCACTACTTGGCAGTCAGGCTCTCCTTGACTTCTCTTTTACCTCTTCTACTACCAATCCTTTAGTCAAAGCTTCTTGCAAGGGCATGGAGAAAAATCACATCAGTCACAAATTCATAATGTTTATGGTTTTCAGCCCTCCCCACTCCCTCCAGCTGTGAGCTGACGGATGCCAGTCCCAGCAGCTGCTCTTAGGACAAGCTTATACAGTAATCGACTTGACATCTTCTTGAACACTTCTGCATTATTGTTTTGAAAGCTTCCAGGTAGGAAGGTCACTGTAGAAGGGCATGGCTCTCACACATCCTCCACTCCTCTGGAAACCATGCCCTGGAATACAACATGTGCTGTCACAGTTCTGCAACACAAGGAAGGTTAACCAAGGCTGAGCCAGCTCCTGTCCATGTCCCAGCACCAGCCCTGCTCACACCCGGAGTCCCAGCTCTGCTGTGCCCCTACAGAGTGACATTTCAACAAACAAATAAAAACCACTCTGTGGGACGCTGCTCTGGCCTCCAGCACACACAGGCAGCCCGTTGGTGCAGCCTGCACTGCCCTGGCAGCTCTGTCTGCAGGGGGAGGGAGCTGGGCACTGCCACCCCTCACACGCCACACACACACAGAGCTTCAGCCACTTGACACCAATCTCAATTACTTGGTGTCTTTTTTTGTTTTTTCCAATCAATCATCTCCTTTAAGTGCAATTCTGGGTTTTCCTGTTGTTAAGAACGGGGATTCATTGCTTCAGCCTGGCTTCCTCCAGGACACATGGGGATGGGAGATAAGCTCTCCCTTGCAGTCAGTGCTGACCACAGATAAGCAGAGGGGCTTTATTATTTTCCACCTGGCTCTACCAGCAGAACACAAGCAAGGATAATCTGAAAACCTGACAGGTTGAGGAGTGGAAGAACCAAATGCTTCTTCAGCAAGTCTCAGCTTGCTAACAAGGTTTAAGCAACAGGGCATGTTATTTTAGGCTCAGGAAGTAACCAAAATAGGAAAGAAAATTAATTCTCCTCCCTAGGAAAACTGAGGGCCAATAGCTGATGTGCAGGACCATTCTTTGGAGGGCAACACAGACTGGCACAGCTCTTCAAGGCAGCCTGAGCCACATTAACTCCTGTAACACAAAGGAATCTGAATACCACAGTCTAACAAACGAGGAAGCTTTGCCATCTCATCCTTTGCAGAGAGGCAAGACTTAAGTGTGTCAGAGATGAGTGAGCAAAAAAGAAGAGGGGAAGGACTTAGAAATATACTGTAGCTCTAATGCTCCAACAAATACCAGGAAATTCCAAAGTCCTGTCTCTTATTTTGTGCCAATATACAATGGTATGATTTAAGAAGGGTGTGTGAAAACTTACTTGGTGCCCCTTAGCTTCACTGCCCAGGCAGAGAAACTGCTGCAAACAGGCACTGCAAAGTCTGGATTTCCTACCACCTCAAGCTATGATGGAACAAATACACTTTTAATATTGCTTTTGTTTTGTATCTTGTACCCACATCACCTTTGTATCTTGTACCCATATCACCCTGCTATCTTGCTAGAGAAAAACTTGTCCCCTGGAATAAGAAAAACAGGCAGTATTTGGAGAAATACAGCAGCAAATTAAATGAATTCCTAAGCCCTTTCAACAACTGTGCTTCTCATTTATGCTCATGAGCTTCATTCTCCAGTGTTTTTCAGTTGTTGTCACATTCCTGAAGACAGCTATCAGCATAGCAATTGCCATTACAAAGCTGGAGTTCTGTCGTTAGCCTGAAGATGAAATAAGATGCAAGAAAACAAGTCTCTACTATCAAACATTTGGAAACTCTTACTCAAACAATGTTTCTGCACTGGAAGGATGTGCTCTGTTCATCAAAATGTTGCCGAGCACTTTAAGTAGATTTTCCCTGTGCTGCCACTTCCAAGCTGGTTTCTTCTGCTAAATCAAATCCTGTGTGGATGCTTGTCAGCCCTGATCTTCAGCAGATACTTTACATTTCAGAGACATTTCTAAACTGAACTCCCGAGGTGATCCCTACACACAATGCACTGAAATAT
>JAOXXN010000212.1:12204792-12228938 GCA_026770055.1 Myrmophylax atrothorax | reverse complement strand
AAAAACCAGCAAAACCCAAACAAAAAAATGAACCAAAAAACCCAAGAAAATTTAGGTTGTGTTTCATCTTCAGAGCTTTCAAGGAGTGTTGATCTAATCGGTAATTTTCTCAAGCTTTATAAACCCAACTATAGGCATATAATAAGGTGACAGTTTTCCATTGAAAATAAAGCAGCAGATTCTCTGTTACACTTTACAGTGTCCTTAGCTCACCCCTTTGTACCTGGAGATGGCACACACTCGGCAGTACCTAAACACAACTACAGACAGAAAGTCTGTGAGCAAAGATCAACAGCCCTTTGCCGCAGCCTTTAGACAAGAGACTTCTTTGCATCCCTATCACAATCAAAAATAGTACTGTCTTCCATCCTCCTCCCTGCTTCTCACCACCCTTCATCTTCCCTATCTAAACAAAGATGGAAGGACAAAGTCTGCCTGTACACTTTAATTCACAACAGATTCCAAACTGATCCAAATGGGTGTTAATCAGAGCTGAACAAATACATGTATTTCTAGGGTAGATTTCTTATGAAAGGCTCAGAACTACCCTCACTAATCTCCTCGAAGGTGATGAATATTTACAAGTGTACCACTGAGACAATGAACAGAACTTTCAAAATGCAAATCAGACTCCAAGTTCCTCCCATGAAAAGAGAAATAACCCTTGTTCCAGACGTGCACACCAATGTTGACAAAGGCACTTGGGCTCTACAATCAATCCACAGCTCTTTAACAAACAAATCTGTGTAGCTGGCAGAGGAAATCCCGTATTGCTACACCGGGCAGGAAAGGGCTGAAGATCCTTCATGTGTATGTGGAGAATCCCTTTCTGTCACTCCTCACTGCAGCCCATAAAAGCTCAGAAATTGCCACCAGACCCCAAGGAAACAGCGGCAGAGTGTCCATCCCCTGCCCCCACTCCCTCCCCCTGGCAGCACCTGTAGCACAGCCCAAGTTTGTAAAGCACTGCTGAGGACTCAGCTGTCCCCCGGAGCCAGCACACAACACAGACAGCTTTTGTGCCTCTGCCCCCTGGCAGCTGCAGGGAGAGGGAGAGGGGGGCTGGGAGCGAGGGGTTCTCCCCAGCACCCCCGGGGCACCAAAGGACTCCAGAAAACAGGGGCAGCAGATCAGTCACACAGATGCCCATGGACTGACATCCTCTTCCTTTCAGGGTGCAGTCATTTATTCTGAGGGCTATGGTTTAATGTTGGGGAAATCCCAAGTTCACCTAAGGCTGGAGAATTTAAAAGAGAAAAAGTGAAGCACAGTAGCACCTTACCTGCCTGCAGCCTTTCTGGGATAAGGAGAAGAGCCTGTCTGATAAAGCATCTGAGTCAGCCACAGAACGCCACAGCTGTCACCAGCCAGGCCTCAGCAAGATCCAGGTGACAATTGACTAGAGCAGACCCAAAGTGCCACTGAGTGCTGGCACGTGGCCAGGGGGCCTCTGTCCTGCCCCACAGCCAGCACCAGATGCCACCCTGGGGTGTGTGACAGCTCCCATACCACGGGCAACAGGTGGGGCAGAGCAAGTGGCAAGTGCAAAGGCCGCGGAAGGGGAGCAGCAGCTGAGCAGGTGCAGGCTCCCAGCAGACCCAGCTGGAACCCAGCACAGCCAGTGCGAGGGTGGTGTCCCCAGAGAGGGAATCTGAGCAGCAGGAAGAGCTACAGCTCTCCCTGGAGCCAAGTCCTCCAAGTTCAGTCCTTAAAGCATAAGATAAAAAGTAAGCAGAACTGGCAGAGTAACCGTAGGAGGGGCAAAGGGAGAACCAACAGAACATGCCCAGATCACATTTACCACATTCAGTGGTAACACACAAAATGTGTGTTCCCTTTTTAAAACTTTTCTGTGCCTTCCTCTGGCTCTCAGTGTTCCTCCAGCTAAACAATCACTGTTCCTCTCATACTCTAGTAAGCAGTGAGACTCAAATGCAGACATACATCACACTCCTCTCAGGCCCATCCTGCAATTTTCAAGCTGAGTAGGGAGCTTCACTCGACAGCACAGCTCAGGTACTGAACATCAGCTCAGCTCTGACAGCACCTTCTGGTTTTTAATGCTGTCACAGCTGGCCTGCCAGCTGTTTCCTGCATGTACCCTTGCAAACTTGAGAGGCAGGCCGGGCAGCATGAGTTTGGGCACTAAACTCTTGGATTAACAGGGGTTACATGAGGCAAATGCACAAGCAGCAGCACTCTGAGGAAGCGTGGAAGCAGAGCTGCACAGAGGCCAGAGTGCAAGAGCCACACAGAGTATTTCTCAAACTCTTTCAACGTTCACAAATACACAAGCAGTGGCTGAAATAAGATGAAACTTCCTAAAAATGCACACAGGTAAATGTCTCTAACACTGACTTAATTACAGTTAAATCAGCACTGCTATAGATCCACACGCCACTAACAGAAGTCCTAAGAAAACAGGAAATAAACAGGCAATTCATAAATTTTTTTCATCTACTCTTCTTCTATCCCTTTATCAAGCCAGAGTCTGCAGCATCCAAGTTGCTGCCACAGTCCACACACCTGTGGCCACCAGCCTTCACCCAGCAGTTCCTGCTCACAGGCAGGACACAGCTCCTTCCATTAACCCTGGCTCCACTTGGGAACACAAGGCCCAGAGTACTGACCCACAGGTTTTCTCCCTGCAGCTTTTACACTTGGCTGTTCCTAATGAGGAGCTGCCACGGGGTGCACTTCAGACACATGCACTGGCAGTCCTGGTGGGGCTTTGGTCTCCCTTTGCAAAAGCAACATTCAAACCAATTTACAAAGAAAATCATCATCTTCCACAAAAGGAGGACAGAGTGCAGAGAGGGTAAAGCACGTTCCCCCTCAACAGTCCCACTTTCTTCCCCTGTCCCATGCCATACCAAAGGGATCCCGTTCCCTTCAGGCTTTCTTGCTCTACAGAGCAACAGGATTGGGTGCACTGAGAAGGCAAATTGCTTTTTACCATCCCAGGTCAGCTGCTCAGGAGCTGGGGAAGGCTGGGCTGGAACTTGCTCTACAAGAACCTTGTTTCCCTGTTTAGGTAAGTGGGCTTCACTGCCCCTACAGCCACTTAGCTAAGCATCTGCTCTTCACAGAGGGTGTAAGAGTGGTCCAGAGATTCCCCTTTCTGCTTCTGTGCTTCCACTCAACCTCAAGAATTTCCCACTGAATACACCCCATCCAACACCCACTGAAAGCTATGGCATGAAAAGAAAGATAAACCACCTGAACTGGCAGGATGTCTCTATCTAGCATGATTTTGTGGAAATATTGAGCCTTCAGCCTTGCCAACCAGCAGTTTGATGCCTCCTAAAAGGCTCCACAGGCAGAAAGGCTTTTGTTGTGTCCATCATAACTCCTGTCCACCCCCCAAAACCAGTAACTCTGCTGGGTGCAATAACCTGTGATGCTCCCACCCCCTTTTACATAGCACGAAACAATAAGCAGGGTCCAGAGGCAGCAAAGTGAGAAAACCAACCTGAGGTAAAACTGCTCCCGCTGAGCAGCCTCTCACTGCTCTAAATGGCAGGCACAGCTATAGCAGTCAGCTCTCCTCCACCCCTTCTGCTCTCAGTGACTACCTGGCAGCACAGACCCAGCCAGGGCTCACCCCTCACAGCTACAGAGTGAGGGCTCTGCAGCCCATAACAATGTGTGAGTACAAATGACATCCCATCCAAACCTCACACTGTGGCCAAGACAAGTGGTTCCAAACCTTCTTTTAAAAAAGAAACAAAACCAACAACAAAAGCAACACAGGGCAGACCACAGCTCCCTACTTTTAGGTCTTCCTCACTCTTCCAAGAGTTCAACAGAACCCTCTGGTAACCTCACAGAACAGCAACTCCTTGTTAACAAGCCACAAGCTGCTCTGTGGAGCTGCCCCATGAAAGCAGAGGTTCCTTTAGGTAGTTTCTTTCCTCCCTTTCCCACCACTTATTTTGAAGGGATTACGTTTCCTGTTTTCCCTGCTCTGCCTCCATTTGTCATTCATCACGGCCATTAAAGCAGGAGGGAAGCACAGGGGAACAGACCAACACAAGGCAAAGCTTTAGGGCTCAGCAAGCAGGGGATCAAATGTCACCTCTGTCCCCCACAACCTCACCTCTTCTCCTGCACACCCTCCAAAATGTCATGGAAATACGGGTTATGCTCCAGCATAGACCCAGATTCAGACAGCTCTGACACATCAGACACTTCAGGAGGGGTCAGATAAGCAACTTACTCATCCCAGTCTGTGGCAGCTACTTATCCTCCGCTCCATTCTGGATCACAAACAACTTGTTCTGGAAAGCCTCTGCCTGTATCTTAGGGCTAGAAATGGTGCCACAGCAGTTCTTAGAGATGAAAGCAGAGTAATATAACACAGACAATCTTTCTTGTTATGCTGTTGATTTGCAGACATTGTCTCCCTACGACCTCAGTACTGGGTGCCCAATATTCAGGGAAATGTGGTCAGAAAAAAACAAATCAAAACAAACAAAAAAAGGCCCGGCAATAATTCAGAAGGACACAACCCACAGAACTGCTGCCCCTTCCCTAAGCCTTTGCCTACACATGCCCTGGTAGCAGTTTCACAAACCTTCTTGATGAAGGCTGTACTCACTGAGTAACTCAGATGCAGTGCAGTTCCTACAGCTCTACTGCTACTCAGTACGGCTCCTCTGCAACCTGTAGGAGAAGGATGATGATCCCTGAGGAATCAAAGGTTAAGGGTAACAGAGCAAACGGCTTGGAGGAGATAAAGAGCAGTTTGACTGTTTTAACACCTTTTCAGGTATCTCAAAGCTATTTGCTCTCTGTTCATACATTCTTCACCCTGGCCCAACTCCCACCCATCACCCCAGACTCAGACACGTGCTATCCATGAAAGACAAAGAGTAACCATTTTAGCAGAACTGGCCTCAGAAGCATCTCTGCCAAGTCCATTAGCCCCCTCCCACAGTTCACATGCTCCTGTTCCCATGATTCTGTAATTGCCCAAGGCTGCTGCTCTAATTGCACCCTTCCCACTCCCCTCCCTCCCAGTCACACTGCAGGGCTGCCCCAGAGGTGACAGGGCACTGCACTGGCAGCAGATGATGGCCAGGGCATGGAGAGAAAAGAAAGACTAAAAAAAGAAAATCTTGAGACAGGAACACAAAGACTGAATCAAATCTGGTTTAAAGCCAGCTGAGGGTATGGCTAAGCTGGTCTAATGAGCAAGTGTGGGTTTGTGCAGCAGCAAATCATACACAGAGAGGATCCTTACACAGGTATCAGAAAGCAATTAGGGTTTAATTAGGCTCAGGACAGAGAAATCAACACCGAAGAGGAAACTGAATCATGCATGGCACATACAGACCAGGGAGACTGGAATGATAAAGGGGCACTGAGACAGGAGAAAAACCCCACAATCACAAACCATCAACAACAAAGAGGGCAGTCAGCATCTGAGATGGCCAGAGCCACTTCTAAAGGAGATACATTTCTGCTCCCAGGCAGAAATAATCTTCACCTTATGGGGCTGCAAAAATGAACATATTTCAGTGGTTAAGAAAAAAGGAACCAAAATCATAGCAAAGCACCAGGAGTTCTGAAGCTCAGTATCTCACAGCTCAGACTGCACAACTGGGCAGAAGGCAAAACAACCCTGAAGATAAAAGCAGTTTCCCAATGCAGAAATCAAGTTCTCCCTCCCACTGCATTAGGAAGGACAGATGCTCTACAGCACCAGCTTCAAAGAGGAGCCTAGTCCTCTGCAGCAAACTGTGCCCCTGTGGAGGGGCCACGCGAGGGGTGTGCAGCAGAGTGACCCTGCGATGGGACACACAGGAGGGCTCTGCTCAAGGGATCTGTGCAGGTCCTGCCCCACTCAAACCACACATTCCTCTCAGGGCTGGGGATTTCTTTGGCCTTTGAATGGCACCTTATTTCTTGATACTCCTGTAAACAGACTCACCACAACGACTGGTTTAGGGAGCACTCAGAGCATTAGCAGCTTCAGATTTTAAAGGTCTCCTTAAGAGGTACAACAAGCAGAGCACCCAGTTAAGGGGCTTTGGAAATAATAATGGGTACACAATGAGTATAAACAGACAATCAAGACAGTGAAAACCTGGGCAAAGCTGCTGCAAGAAACATACTGAACGTTTCTAGGCTTCACTAATACAGCAGTCACAAGGTAGTTGCATTCTTTGCTGAGAAGTGCAACAACTTCTCTCACTGATCTTGAGGAGAATGTTAACAAGACTATCTGGAAGGCTTTAAAATTTAGGGGAGTACTGTTCTGGCACGAACTTACTGGTTAGTAAGTCCATCTGAAACACAAATGACCTTTACTGCAAACCACTTTTTCAAGCAGTTAAAACACAAACAACAAACAAACCAACAAAACCCACTAAACTAAACATTAACCCATCCTCCAAAAAACCCAACATACAGACCTGCCTTTGGAGAAGTGTAAATAAGAAAAGCCGGTTTGTCTGGCAGTCAGTCCTGTAACACAGGAAAACTGGAATTTTTTCAATTCCTGTCTCCTTTGTCGTAGCTACCTAAAGGCTGGGTTGATTTTTAAGCAAGCTCGGAGGGAGAACAGACTGGCCTTTCCTGAAATATTCTCCTGCCACGGAATTTCTGTGCTGCAAAGTATCATTCAATTAACAACAGTGATGGGCAAAAGAAGTGTCAGGAGCACTGTAGCAAGTGAACAAAAGCCAAGGCCCTGGATTCTGCTGTGCCAAGAGATGTAGAAATGTTTGGAGAGAAAAACAAAGACAGAAGAGCTTCCTAGTAAAGAGTCTGGTAATGAGAGACAAACTACTTTATAGCTTCAGTCCATTTCCATGCATTGGTAATTAAAAAAGAGCTGGTTGGTTGGTTCCATAAAAGAAGCCGTGGTCACCATCATGGTTCTTCATCACCCAAGGACTGAGGCAGAAGCCAACAAAAAAGCCGGTGTGTTTAACTTCTCCCTGTATGCCCTATCCCTGCAGGGCTCCACCAGACACAGAAAGGTTACCCCACACTTATCTAACCACCACAGGCAGAGATGAGCCAGGATAAAGCTCATTTAGCAGCGATGGTACCACCTCACTTCAGATGAGATGTATATAGTAGAGACTGCCTTACAGGTTAAGTTCTAGAACTAAAACCAAAAGTTCAGGGCCAAGATCCCAGACCTACCATTTGTGGATGATCTTGGACACTTTATTTGGGATTATCAGAGCCTCAGTTTCTGTGGATAGACATGTTATTATTGACAGTTTGACACGTTTCTGCAACACCTGCAGATCCCAAGAGCAGACAAGTCCATACCATTACAATAGTGCAAGAGAATATTTTGAAAGAAAAATCCAGTTTTAACAATGTGTATCCTTCCTCTTTTTGCAGAAAATCTTAGAACTTTTCTTCTCCCCACTCCCTAGTCAGGTATAGGATCCTTATATGCATTTTTAAGCCAACCTCCAGTACAGCACATCATAATGTAAAATGACAAGTTATCCTTTTAAAGGTGAATAACTGGCCCTACTAACAAGGTTCGTGCAGGCTTTCATATCATTAAAACTCTATTTCAATATACTTAAACAAAACCCAAGACTTCTCAAGACAGGACTCCCATCATCTTAAACACTCTTCCTTTCTCCAGACCTGCTTCTCTGAAAAACACTCACCCACCCAATTTTCGCCTTATCAGGAACCTGCTACATTCCAAAGGGCTGTGCTCAAGGTTGTAATGTTCTTTACCAGGCATTTTGCTGTTTCACTGCCAAACACGGCCCTTTGCAGGATGCCCTTCTCTGCAAGAACTCAAAACCTACACTCCACCAGGGCTGCTCAGCACTGCTGATGGAGAGAGGCCGATGGCTGTTTCCTCCAACTACAGAGAAAAAAAGGGGCATTTTTAAAGCCAAGAATTAGTAACTGACATTTGCCTTCACACGGTTCTTTGACCCAAAGCAAGGCAAGCTGAAGGGACACACAGAGTAGCACAGCTGCCCCTGGGGTGAGCCACTGGACAACTGCACGTGGGACAAGGTGGAGAAGAGAACAGCAAAGGAGCATCACTTTGCCCTCGTGTCAGAGTCCCTGCAGAGCAACCAGCTTGTCTCAGTGTTATCTGAGAGAGCGAGCTGTACACAGCACAGTGTTAAACAGCCTAAGTGCTTTGCTGCTCCTCGTTTTCCCTACAAACAGCAACCCCTTCCACTGCCCCCGGCACTGCCTGACATGTCCCAGGCACACTGGGAATGCACAGGGAGATAGGACAGACTCCGACAGCAGCAGGTTCCACTCGGAGCCATCTTCAAGGACACGTTAAATGATGCAGTGAAATCCACTTAAATACCCAACAGAGTATCAGAATAAACCTGTTAAAAGGATTACTCTACATATTAGTTGATTTCTACAACAGTTGTATTTGTTGCAAAAGCCCTTTAAAGGAACACGAGCTGGGAAACCACCGTGGGGCTGGGGCAGAGTGTGGAGCCAAGATTCCCAGGGCTGAGTAGAAACCAACTGTGCTAAAAGGTTCAGCAGAAGAGAACCAGCCCCATCCCTGCCGAATTGCTCCAAGTGCCTCAGATAGTAATCCTATTTCGGGAACACAGGGAGTGCTCTGGGCTCAGTGAGTCAGCAGGGTGGGGCATTTTTTTCCATGTTTGTGGACTGAACAGGAACAGAAAGAGCAAAAGGAGCTGGAAACAGAAATGTAGCACCTGGCTGCTGTACAGACAGGAATTCAGCAGGGTGAAGTGAGAAGAGGTCACAAATCTCTGCAGAGCCAGCAGTCACAGGTAAAAATAGAAGTCTTATCTGGGAGTCAAGTAAGCATCCTAAATAAAACTGAACAGAGCAACTGTAAAGATGTTTCAATGCTGTAAGACACGTGTATTTTCTTCTGATGACCCTTGCCCTCTCCTTGTTCAAGACTGAGCTTTTTGAGCAAATCACACTGTTTGACATAAATCGCAGTTCCACTATTAAGCCAGGACAAGACATTTTGTATTTCAAAGCAAACAATCTAAAAAAGGCCTTGCAATAACCTCTAAAACGCCCCTTTCCCAAAAACACTCATCAAGGGAAAATACTGACATATTATGTAGTTATGAGATGTGATACTGCAGATGTCTCATTACAGTAATTACATCATAAAAAATTACATGAAATCTCAGCCCATGAACACTCACACACTTGGAGAAACCAAATGCAAGTTACGGAAGGCAATGCACTCACCTCTACAAGCTGTGCTGAGCTGACACCCACACTGTCCTCCTTCCAGATGATTTATGACCTAACCCACCCTCTGGCAGAAGCTGGGCACCCTTTTAAGTTTCAGTAAAAAGGAATAATTGTATCCTCTTTTCCATGTTCTCCTGGTCATAAACAGTCAACAGAGTTGCTGATATAATATTTAAACCCACAAAACACATAGGCAACTGGAAGGGGAGTCAGTCACACAGACTAGGATGTCATTTGGTTTGTCTCACAAATACTGACTGTAAATATATCTTTTTCCCAACTTCCAGTCCTGGTCTTCTACTTAGATTTATTCTACAAAACAATTTCATCCCTTAGGCTGCCTGTCCCCATCCCCCTTGCAGCAGCAGAAACAAAGCATCTGCCAGGGAGGGGTGCTCTGCTCAGAGGACACCCCAAGCCCCTCTCTGAAATCCCAAAGCAGCTGGATAATCATAAGTGAAATTGCTAAAGTTAAACATGACTTCTCAGCATTGCCATTCCACTGTTATTTGAATTCACAGCCCTGGAGTCCCAGTGGACCAGGGATTCAAGTGAACATTGTCCTTTGTGGTGTTTTTCCCTCTCCCCCCAAACAGCAGCCCATGAGCTGCTGCTCCAACACAAACACGAGCAGAGGATGGATGGGATCCCCACTCAGAGGAGCTTTGTGCTTTGCTTGGGGGAGTTCCGTGATTTTCAATTGATTTTGGCTTGGAAAACCCCAAACAAATGCCCAGAAAGGGCAGAGATAAATTCCCTGCTGCAGTTCTCAGCGTGACCCCACCAAGGAGCAGTTGCTGGCAGGGCTGCCAGGGCAGCGTGCCACAGCACCAGTTTTATCACCACAGACAGCTCCAATCAAGACACAGCCTGGAGGGGCACAATATGAAAATACTGGAAGACATTTACAAATACATGTTGTAAGCCAAGGCAGCCCCTGCTTCCAATTTTAAACAAATAAACAAAACAACAACAACAAAAAAAAGCAGGAATCCCAGAAACACACACACAGAACCAATCGAGCCAAAGGCAGGCAAATGCAACCCAGATTCTGACCCTGAGTACTCAGAGGGGAAACTGAATGAGTGAATATGAACACAAAACTAAGAAGAAATACAGAGTGGAAGCAAGTATATGAACTGTAGAAATCAGTGAAAGGGCAAGTCCTCCAGCAACACAACTGAGGGTTTTTTCATTGTGTTTTATTTATTTTTTTCCCTGTATTTTCCTTTACAAGTTATTTATGGCTATAAACTAATTTCTAAACATATATCTATAGAGGAAGTTAATCAATTTACTAACTAAAAGAAGCATGATCCAAGAGAAATGCACCCAATTTGATTCCAGGACATCAGAGCTCACCAAAACTCAGCTAAAAACCCTGAGCTTCAGCATCTCAAAAGCCTGAGCTGCAAACTTCCTCATTAAAACACTTGGAAATTTATTTATGCAAATCACTGTATTAAGATACAAGCTTGTTATAAACCCAAGGCTGTTTTTCTTTTAAAGTTCACTTTTCATGCTTTACATGGGTTTGGAAAAAAACTTGCAAATGACTCGTTTCCTCACAAAATAAAAAAACACAACCACAAAGCACCCAACTATTAAGTGCTATTAAACAAGCCTGTGTACAATGTGCATCAGCCCTACATGGCAAGTGTCTATTAATGGGAAAACCAGTTTTAGCATCAGAATGTTTTCTTAGCCAGTTGTTGATCTACTTAAAAGGCAAAGTTTGTTACGAAGTTTAGGCAGAACTCCCTAAGGCTGCTGGTACCTTTGCATACATTGAAATCAGTCTGAAACACCTATAAAGAGAATAAAATACTTAGGTGAAAAATTCTTCCTCTTCAGACTTTTCTTGTGCACACACATATTCAGAACACATTTACATAACAGAGAATCAAGTCTCCTTCCTTGCTTTAAGTGGAAATACTGAGATTTCACACAAGCACAGAGGACAGGCACTTACTGTGGGAAGATGTGTAACCCTTTATCTGCAGTATAAATATTACTACATTTACATATCAAGCCCAAAACAAAGCAGGGCTTGGATCACATCAGTGTGTATTTCAGTTTGAACAGACGGTGAGACCACAACAAATTATGTATAGGTCAGTGCTCAAGCCTGAACAAACTGAGGGCAGTCAAGGTCAGGGCTGGGACACGTTTGCTGAACACCAGGACAGGGCAGTCCTATTGGAACAGCAAAGATCACACCTCGTGTCACAAAACTTCAGCTGGGTACAGACCATCAGCTGCAGGAAGGCACCTCTGCTGCTGTCTCACATCCTCTGAAACCATAATAGACACGTCCTTTTCTCCATGCATATTAAAAAAATCTGGCCTCATCAAAATGCATTTTGAAAAAGTTCTGTCTCAGAGGACTGGGCAAACTGGGAAGAACATATCTGATGTTTTGATCTAAACCCCTTTTTCCCTTTGTCTTGCCATTTCCACCTTTAAGATGGCAGATGCAGAGCAGCACTAAAGAAATTATTAAATAAGGTAAAAATGCTTCCCAAACTGCATTAGTGTTTCCCCAGCACCTGCCCAGGAGGCATGGAAGATGCTCATGGACACCTAGCACAGTTCTCCAGGAGGTAGGAGAAGCTTTAAACCAGAATTCTGTTATTGAACTGCCTGCCCAGCACAGCCCAGAGCCAGCTCTGAGCCACATCAGTATTGCTGAAACCCAACTGTATAAGCTGCATGCACATCAGGCTTAAAACATTTATAACCTAGGCCTGTGAAAACCCAACCAGCTCTTCTGAAGTCAGAGATCAAGCCCACACTTCAAAACCAAACTATCTTGGGAAATTCTGGTTCAGGTGGTTATACAGAAACAAACAACTAGTGCTGTGGTGCTTCAGTCACAGCAAAACAGTCACCAGAAACCCCTGGCATTAGCAAGGCCTGGATCAGGCCTTTCCCAAGACACTGTTAGAGCTCTCAAGAGTAGCTACTGGTGTGTCCAACTGTTAAAGAAAACAAAAACAATAATACAAGAAAAAAAATCACTAAGCTCTCTTGTTCCTTCCTTGCTAGTTATTCCAAACACAAACCTCTTTTCCTGATAGTATAATTTCCTTGTGAGAACACTGCCCCTTTTAGCAATACAGAAAAACTCTGGTAATAGAAAGTTGACTTCAGCTTTGTGACTGCATGGTCAGAATACAAATCCTTACCACCTTTCCATGTGATTTTACCAGTGTCCTTTCAATGTCCCACTCCCCTGGATGCACTCAAGGGGCTCCCCTTGAAGCTGAATTCTGTGCATCAACAGCTCCCTGACCCCCACAGCACAGGTGTGGGCACCTGCTTCTTGTAGGCACAGCTGGTTCTTTATTAACCTCAGGAGTGCTACATTTCCTCCTCTGCTGGGGTCAGCATTATCTCCCCCAGTCACCTCCCTGGTGGACCCTTTGCAGCACAACTCAGACTTTTTCAGTGTTGTGAGACACTGAACACCAGCAGGAGTATAAAGATAAAATCAATTGCCATGGAGCTCTCAAGCTGCCAGTGGGGGCTGCATCCTGATACTATCAACCATCTACTAAAACTCTGCTGAGGTGACTTGCCAGGATGTGTCCCTCACTCTGAATTGGAGGCTGCAACAGGACCTTCTGTCTCCTACATATTCCTGGGATACACATCCCCACCTTAACACTGTCTCCTCCCAGTACTTAAAGATGCTACAACTCTGTTCCAGGGTGCTGCCCACTCCTACCCCCAGCAAGATGGATGGGTGCTGTTATGGATGGAGATGCAGGATTATTTTCTCTTCCCTAGTACTGATGTAGGGAGGGATCAGCATCAACCTGGAGTCTCTGGTAGTTTCATGGTAAGCTCCAGTAGCTCCAAATAATTATTTCCTTTGACCATCAGTTTACTAACAAAGTTACTTCACTCACAGCATACAGAACTTTCAGAATCAATATGGATTAGAAAGGGTCAAAGTAACATAAAAACCCTATGCAAATATTTCTATACAAAGCAGCATGGTTTCTCAACAACTGCAAAAGGAAAGGCTTAAGGGTTTGTGAAACTGCTCAGCTGTGCTTAGGAGAACCTTCAAGAAATCCTGCAAATCAAACTGAAGAAGTGCCCCCCCAAAGCCTAAATGGCTGCAGTGACAGCTCTGCATTCTCTGGGTAATGTGTTCCAACATCACTTAAGAATACAGGAAAGTGGAAAATAATTGTCTTCAGTATGCCCTCATATAAATTCATAAGATATGAGAGAGCTTCTGCTCTCACATGAAGTAGAACCCAATGGCAAGAGCAGCAGACCATGTAAACAATCTCAAAATCTCAATCAGCCTCTCCTGGCTGTCACTCAGTACAGATCAGTTTGAGAAGGCAGTCAGGGCTATGGCTCAATACTGCACCTAAAGCACCAAGGGAAAGATGGAATCTTCTTGATGCCTATCATCAGAAAAGGGCTTGGGGATCTCTTTGACCCTCTTGCCAGAAAAAAACCGAACTGTTGCCATTCAGATTTCACTCATCAGCTTTCTATTAAGGATAAACAAGGAACAGTCTGTAAGATGTGCTGCTTCTCACTGCAGGCACAGGTGTGGTGCAGGATGCCCATCACCTGCACAAGACACTTCTCATCCCAGCGCAGCACTGGGTTTGGTATCCACCACAGTTAGGCTGAGATGGGAGAGCTGCAGTAGAAGTTTACAACTGGACATTCTCTGCTGGCTAATCCACAAATTCAAGTAAGCCATTAGTACAGCTGGCAAAGAGAAATATATTCACCCAAATAGCACGATTTCCTCAAGGACAGTTGCCAGATTGAGGCATTATGATATTTTCTTAGAGTGATGTCAGTGATTTCATCCCTGTCACACTGAGAGGTTCCATGACCACCTCAGGAGAATCTAAAGCAAAAGCCTCCTATCCAAGGAGGGGAACTCCCACACTCGTTCAGCCTAAAGGGATTCAAAGGGGACGAGGGGAAAGGCAAGGACAGGGGGAAACACACACAAGTCCTCCAACAGTGATTAACTCACTTTCCCAGCATATTGTTTTCTGAAGCTTCCTGTGGTAACATCCCTTCAGACCACTATGAGAAGTGTCCAGAGCAGGTGAAGGTGAGCAGGAAGCAGGAATGGAGATGAGGCAGCGAGCTGTGAGCAGAGGCAGTGGATGCTGCCAGCCCCAGAACACGCTCCCTGTGCCCTGGCTCATCCCAAACACCATCATCTAATCTCTTTTGAGGAGCCCTGAGCCCAGCCAGGCTCACAGGCCCTCACTGCCTTCACAGGCAAAGCCATAGCGTGCGACGGCACTGCAGACTGAGCAAATCCCTGCTGTGCCTGTGTGTGACACCTCCCCAGTGACAGCGCACCAATCACACTGATTTTGTAGCAGCTCAGACATATTTGCAGCCTGATGCTCCAGGGAACGAGGTATTTTTCTTCAGAACAGATTATTCTAGGAAGCTGCTGGCCCATTTTAAAAGAACACACGCATGGGACTGTTGGCAACTGAGGGTTTTGTTGGGTTTTTGTGGCTTTTTCTGTGTTGGGTTTTTTAGAACTGTCCTAACAACCAGAGTCTGCTTCAGCCTCACCCACACTGTGGGTTCAACACGGGCACTCCTTCCCCAGCTTTGCAGCCAAGGTGTATGTAATTGCTGAAAACATAATGACTGGCCCATATCCCATCAGAGAAGTAGCTGCATTTCAGCGTTGAGTGCAGGATACTCTGAGGTTCTTAAGGAGAAGCAAACACATGCAGTGAGCCAAGGCAGCAGAGTGCACTGCTCACACACCCAGGAGCTGCCTCAGTCCACACACTCAACCTCTCACCACTGAGTAACTCCTGACTGCTTAGATTTCCAGCAATGCTGTGTGAGCCACTGCAGCCTGCTCCAGTTGCCACTGTGCTGTTGGCACAGACCAACCTGCAAGTAATTTGGGGCTTTCAGATACTTCAGAACCTGTACAGAAGCTCCAAAAGAGAATGAGGTGTTTGGGTTCTTTTTTTTTTAATGTATTCTTTTTAAAAGTAGAAAGGTTGTAGTGGATTTATTCTCCTAGAAAAGAATCCTTATCTTCCACAAAATCAAGTTAAAAATTTAATAAAAAACCACCCAGAAGTAACACAGATTGGTGAAATGACTGCAAATACCAAAAAAACAGAAGGTAACAACTATGCTAAGGGCCTGTAACACCAACAGGCACAATGCAGTAGTATAAACCAACACACTGAACTTGACCAACTCCCTCTTCCTAAGGGCAATCCCTGTGGATTCTCACACACATACTCCTCATGGATTCATGTGGCCATAAGCAACTCAGCTCCAGCTGCCACATTTGGGCAGAGCTTTCTCTAAAGCAGGGATTCCAATTACATTTGCAATAATCTCATTACTACATCAGCCATAACCTGGTTAAGAAGGGGTCTACGAGGTGCCATTTGGGCAGTTGGTAAGCAGACAAAAGGGAGATGTGCTTTGTTGTTTTAGTAACAGAAGGTTTGCAAACTGCAACCAGGTTTTGTGGCAGAAACACACCATATTGTCCTACACAGGACAATTTTACTGTTTACAACACAAACACAGCACAATTTGAAAAGAGCTTAGAGAAGTTACACATTTGTAAAACTGTCTCAGCAGTAGGACAGACCAACATTCAAGGATTTACTTACAGGTTATGGTTACTTTCACATCACATCATTTAAAGATATGATCAGGAAAGCCATCCACTTTACCATCAGTGAGCTGGCCAAAACCGGCTTTGTAAGCCAAGACACTCAAATTGTTGTTTTGGAATTACTTTGTTCACATGCAGTTCACCCAAACTGATCCCTGCCAGCATTTCTCTTGTCACCTGCAGTCTGCCCCTCTGTGTACCTCCCACTGAACCTGCACCAGAACACCACGTCATTTCCTACAAGTGCTGGCAAAAGATTACTAAAGTCAATGACATTTCACCAGGGTAAGAACAGGATTAGGCCCATACTATTCTTTCCAAGCTTATCTGACTGGGCAGAACAAATCAAAGAGGAGACAGTCAAAAAAACACAAACTGCTGGTCTTGGTTTCTGTGGAGGAAAGCAAGCTCCAGACAAGCTGTGCCTCCAATCAACACTGATTTCCATGAACAGCAATATGCTTCCCTATGGTAATTGAAATGGAGCAATTCTCAAACAGCTTGCCAAGTTTCACCTCATTAACCTTTATGGACTGACCTCCAAAATTCCTTGAAGCTGAAGTACAGGTCCCCCTTGCCTCTGAATGATAACTGCTTACCCCTAAGAGGTTGGGCAGGGAGGGAGGGCATTAGAGACCAAGCTGGTAAACATGACAGAACTGGAAGAAGAACTCTTTCTAGGCTATTACTGGGGCCCAAACCTTCATAGGCTTCTGTCTCCTTTGCTGGCCCATCTTCCAGGCAGCCTGCAAAGCCAAATTTGGATTACAAATCACGCTCCCCACCCCCAACACCTCTTTTAAGAGTCAGTATCATTAACTCAAATGTGCTGCTCAGTATTCAAACAAGCATTTCCACACTTGAAGGTTTAGCAAAGCTTCTAATGAACCCTTCTCTGTCCCAAATCTGTTATTCAGGATGCCTACTTGCCATTCCACTCACCTCTTGTTATTACTTTTGCTCAGGCCTCCATGAAACTTTGTGGTGGCAGCAAAAGCAAGCTGTCAATGAAGGAGTGACAACACAGTACTTAGCATTTTATCCAAATATCCAAATCAGAGATATTAGACAAATGGGAGCACTTAGGGAAGATGGCAGAGCAATTAGTTCCACAAATTAGCAAGCTCCCAACTTCTTGTGTGGCAAAGCTTTAGGGCTGTAGTCCCCAGCCCTGGGAAATGGCCATGCTGGAATCACCCAGGTCCAGTGGGTTTGTCACATGGCACAGCATGTTAGTGTGGCCATCACAGCCTGGGTATCCCTGTGGCTCTGGTGCAGCTCGGTCCTCCTACCTGAGGTCCTGCAATGCTCCCAAACTTAAGCTTGCCCTAGAGACACATCCCACCTGCCCACGCTCAGCTCCCTGGGTGCCTGCATGGGGCTGGGCCCTCACTCAGCAGGGGCAGCTGCACAGGGAGCTCAGCTCCACTGCCACAGAGCCCACATGGAGACTGTTGGCACCTCTGCAGGGACAAGCAGCTTTCTACCAGCCCCAGCACCTGCAGAACTCATAGCTCTCTGTCTGCTTATTCCCCAGCAAAGTCAGTCTCACTTCGATGTCTCTGTCAGGGACCAAGAATACGAGATTGACACAGACACATGAGGTGACACCAGCACTCCCCAGGGCTTCCCGGTACCAGACAAATCCAGGTTGGTTTTCACTCTCATTTCAAAGGCAGGTGCTTTGTGATTGCAGAACCTGAGCACTGGGGAGGAAAAACTCCATGACCTGGGGTGAACTTAAGAAAAGTTAAAATCCATCTGTACGCCATTATTTGTGGGAGGCCTGAGGTAAACACTGTAACAGTTTGTGGAAGAAGGGACAAAACCAACAGGACTTCAGAGTCCTCTACAGTCACTGGGGACATAAAGCAGAAGCTCCATGGATTCCACTAAATTCAGCTAAGAGGAAAGAGAAATCTGGCAGAGAAAGAGAAGAAGCTCTTCACTCCCCCTGACTAAGAAGCAGGGAGTGGTAGCACAGGCATCTTGATAATCCCAAAAATCTCAAAAGCCCCTAATCGATGAAAAGCAAGGCAGGGTGGGGGGTTGCATTTAAACAGCATCTTGGCATCAGTGCCCCTAGGAAATCCACTGAGCATCACAGTAAAGGATTAAAACCTGTTTAAAAAGTAATAGCAAAATGAACTAAACAAGTGTCAGAGAAAATTTAAACCTTATTATTGATCTGGAAAGTAGGACCTGTGGCCAGCAGTCCTTAAAATTAACAAGCAATCTGCACATTATGAAAGTTCCTACATTTCAGCTCCTCAGAAGGAAAAATCACTACACAGAGGACTGAGGTCTGCCTCAGCTGCTCAGAGGGAAAGGCTGTGCTTCTAAACAGCAGCAACAGGACTGGCATGTTGCCTCAGGAGTCTCTGCACCCCTAAAACACTGCAATGCACTCTTCAAAAAACTACACCTTCAGAGTAAAACCCACAGAATACAACAGTGGGTTGAAGAAGTGCAGAATTGAGAAACTTGTCCAAGATCTCAGCAGATGGAAGCAACTCAGAACAGACCCCCTGCAGAAACAGGTAGAGAACGAGGCCCTTCCATGATGACACACACTGTGCTTTCCTGGGCCTTTACAAATAAGCAGTGTCAAGATTTAACCTAAAAGCAGGAAATTCAGATGCTTGCCTATCTGGTCAGGCATTTATGGCATACAAAAACTGAAGAACCTACAGCTCTAGGTAAGTAGAAGCTTTAAAATGGTATTCTGCTCAGATGAGATAACAGGATTTTGAGTTTTGCAGTTCACATGCATAAAATTCACCACTCTTCTCTTTGTCTACATTCAACTCCCTAAAAATATAGAGAATGTTCCATGTGCTCCAGAAAGGGACATTCAGCACTCCCACGCTTAGAAGCAGCTAAAATAAGAGAAACATCACTCCCAGTGGAATTAAGGCACATATCCCAAGCTGACCTCCCTGGTTGTTGGTGGCTGTCTAGAGAAGAGCCTGGCAGAGCTCTCTGCAGAGCACCATCAAGTCTCCACACGTGAACAGAAGTCCCTGCTGGGGCACCTTGAGGGAAGCAGCTGTGCAGGTAAATATTATTTACATGGACTCCAGATACTTTTCCATGTTGTTATGAGACAGATAAAATCATTGCACACACAGAGCTGAGGGAGCATGCACTGATTTTACGAAGCAAGCTGTGAACTCGTGTGCTTCTTCTTTACCAAACTGCCACCAGTTAAAAAGTGGCCCAGCTGAGGCCTCATCTCTCCAGAAGAGCCCTGTGCAACTGTCCCCTTGACTATAGACAGAAATGCACAAGTGGCTTTTCTTGTGTCTGTGTCTGCAACTAATGTTTAACAGTAGGTAAGATTTTAAAAACCTTGTTCTTTCTTCACAATCATAGTAAAGATATTCAAGCTTAATGCAAAGTTAAGATGTGATTTTTTTCTATTCCCACTACAGGAAATTAGTGATGCATAATTAATCCTAATATAAATATCTTTGCCCAGGCTCTATTAAGTACATTTAATAGAAAGTACAGCTATTACCAAAACTCAGCCCTGAAGCTCTGACTCTGCTCCTTGGAAAGAACTGAAAGCCTATTACCTTGGTCTAACTTCAAGTTTTTGATAACCCTTCTCCAAGAACCCAGATTCAAATTTTGCCTTGGACCTTATTCACTTGAGAGTTAGGTCCTTTTCTTGTAATACAAAATTAGGAAAGTTAGGAAAGCATCCCTTGCCTGTGAACTCCTGAGATAATTTGGACAGAACAGCACGTGTCTGCTGGCCAAGCTGAAGGTGCACTGGGATGGCAGATCCAGACACAAATCCCACATTGCACCTGTGCACAGCACATTTCAGTATCATTATGGGAAGAGCCACCAAAGGCAAAGCCAGGAAGCCCACAGAAATCTGGATGCACTGAGAAGTCAAACACTGTTGAGCAAACCCCACTTGATGCTAATTAACATTAAGGCTGGCTAGAACCTCCTGACATTCAGAATCGCACTCTCTGTTCAAGCACAACTTCAGGGAAGCCTGGCAGAACCAGTGAGTGAAGCACAGGTGTGCAAGAGCTGTCTGGATCTGAGAACTGCTTTTGTGCCCTGTGGTGATGGAGAACAGTCCTCACCAGAGCACGGTAGCTGGGAATGGGAGCCAGCCAATCACACAGTGGGCTCTCATGCCTTTTGTTTGTTTTATGAAAGAGAGGTTCTGCCAGCTGGTTTCAGATCAAAAATCTTCCCCATCAGGAAAGAAATAAAATTCATATAAAATGATGCTCAGTAGGAATTAATCAGAAACACAGTGCTCCTGAAGGCATAAGCCTTTTTGGTTAAGGAAAAGGTTGCCACCAGCTAATGTGCAAGACAGCACTGATTAGCCATCTGGTGAAAGTTCCTGCTAAGCTTGCCATGTCACCCCCTTTGCTGAGGAAAGCAGAAGGTGGATCAGTTACATTCTGTCCTTGCCTGCAGTGTATGGTCATCCTCAGGAACAAGACACAAAGCTTTCCAACACAACCAGGAATTGTAAATGTTCTGACTTTTCAGCAGCCCTTTTTTATCACTGCATCCCAGCTAAATTATTTAAAATAAAAATTACCTATTACCTTTCTCAAAGCTGTATTTATCCTCAAGCTTTACCAACCCTTGTTATTCTTGCCCCTTTGTTTCCTTCTGCAGAAACTGAAACTGTCAGGAGGCTTCCCAGTCATCTAAAGAGCATCAGTAAACAAGAGCAGAGACAGATGGCTGCAGTCAGTTCAGAAGAGCACAGGATGCAGCCTCTCCCCTGCCCCTCAGATACACAGAGGCAGCAAACCCAGCAAGGATGCAGAGAGAAAACAGGGATGTCCCTCCAATCTGGTAAGGAAGAAGTCACTGCTAGGACAGGCTGCAGAGCTTCCATGTACACTCAACATCCAACACCACCATCCAGCCTTTCAATAACACGAGAGTTTTTGAGGATGGTGGTGGGGCAGGGAGGAGTTCTCCCTCTCTTGATGGTCCCAAAAGTACTGCTGGCAAAAACAATCAGCAGGGAGAGAAGAACCAGGCATCTCTTTCCAGCAAAGTTACTCTTCTGAGAACTAATACAGCAAACTCACACAACCTGAGGAAGTGACATCTGAGAGGCTTCTCAATTCACCTGCTACTTCAGGAATTCGGTCCCATTGACAAATAACATATTAAGCCCTTATTAAAATGAGAGATTCAAAGAGACAAAACCCACAAGAGAACTCACAGATTTAGAATTACAGAAGTCTGTCAAAACAAATATTATTTCTTTCATTCCTAGATTTAATTTTCATTTACTGCATAAATGCCCAACAGTGTTAGCACAAGATACTATTGACATTATGTGCCTTGACTTACGAAATAGATTCAGACGTCCACATACATTAAAAAAAATAATCTATCTGCATTAACATAGCTCCTTGTATGCCTCTTCCACCAACTATAAATTCACTGTATTCCACAGACACAACTGCATGCCTGAATGGCTTACACAGGAACAGGTTCAAACACTGCCCATTCTTCCCCAAAGGAAAATTTTGATTCTGCTGAAATTAAATTAGCATTTTTCCCTCAAGGCTTCCTGATATTCCAAGTTCTTCCTTCACTCAGTGATAACAGAAAACTTCAAGAACAGGGTTTCAAAATCATCACTTCCAATCATCTCTAATTGAAAGCTGACACGAGACAGAACAAGAAACGAGCGCTCCAATTAATACAGACAGGAAAAAACAAGATTGTGGGAGCAGCATCATTATCGGGAAAGCTCCAGCAAACCCCTCAGGTTGTAGCATGTTGGCACACTACCACCTCTGAGGCAGAGTTTAACTACTCCTTAGTGCACGAGTATGAGGGAGGGAACGATCTGGTGGTGAATTTACCACAGCTGGTGAATACCTGGTAAAGTTCTGGCCTCTTTTAACCTCAGTGTTCACTGAAACTATCAGAACTGATTAACATGGGACTCCACCAATTCTCTCCAGAGAGGCTTGACTCAACCCTTCTGGGAATCCAGGCTGACTTCCTATAATGCAGTCTGACATGTACTTCTGTGGGACCTTCTTAAAACAGCAGAACTCCAAAATAAACACAGACCTCTCACATGGAACAGCTGCCCCCTCACAATGTTTCACACCGGGTCTCCCATTCTTTTCCACATGCCATTCCCTGTTCCATACATTTAAAAGACTCAACAAAAAGCTGGTACACACCTGTATCCCCATGGAAACAGCTGTCCTGGTGACACCTCCCAGAGGGCAAATCTCCGTCACTTGGCCAGATCTGTCCTGTTTTTCGTACACCCACAATGGTAGCCTCAGACACAATGACCTGCTGCTGCCTGTGCCGTTTTTGGGACTGGGGGGTTGGTGGGCTGCTGCTGTCGAAGGACTGCTGAGAGTTCTGCGAGGGAGAACGGCTTTTATCCCGATACATGCGGTAAGTGGTGGGGCTGGGGGAGACATGGCTGGACTGTCCTGAGGAGAAGTCTTCCTCACTCGAGGTAAGGTTCTCGTTAGAGCTACAATCAGGAGTGTATCCCCCTCCAATATCTTCAAAACTCCTGGGGGAATAAGATCTCCGGGGCCACGTGAGATGTTTTTCCTGGTCAGTTGTGCCCTGATTTCGCAGAATAGGTCCTTTTCCTTCTCCTTCCCCCATCATTCCACCCACATAGATACTTTGATACGGCTGGAAGTCCATGGGCTGCCAAGGTGAGCGGTTGCTGCCATTGGCATTAATCAGGTTATCTTTGAGAAACTTGGGGTTCAGTTCAGCATCCTCATACTCTCCATCATAGCCAAAGCTGCTCTCGGAGGACCTTCCCCTGTAGGCAGGCCTCTGGAACTCGCTGAAGCTCGGTACCATGTTAGAAGGGAGGGAGTGCAAAGACTTTTTGCGTTCCATTTGCATGGCTTGGCTGCCAAGGGAGCTTATTTTATCCGAAACATCTTTATCGTTGACCTTTACTAGACCCTTCTCATGATGATACTCCATGTTCACATAAAAGGGCTTTTCAACAACATCCTTGTTATCTCCAGAAGAATGCGAATTAACCTTTTTCATTCTCTCAAAATTGGACCTTAGGGCTGCCACGCTGGTGCTGTTCCCCCTCTCCTTAGGCTCAAATGATCCCTCCTTCTCAGCAGATCCCACCAGCCTGCGAGTGGAAGCTGATCTGTGTTTTGAAGGAGAGCCATCTGTATCACAGCGATTCTCCATATCTTCTACAACTCTCTTCAGTTTCTCTTCCCCATAGTACTTAGACTTGTCCTGCTCTCCCTCTCCGTGATGGGGGCTGTCCAAAGGGGACAGGTCTGACCCATCGCTCTGGGTGGACAGCTTCCGCAGAGAGGGCATCCTGGGTTTGAACTTTTCCTCGCCGTGGTGTGACTTGCTTTTTTCATACTCGTCTTGGTCAGCAGACTGGTGATGATGCAGGTCCTGGATCTGCTGCTCTGCACCCCCTTCAGGCAACTGAGAAACACGTTTAAACCCCCATCTCTGTCTATCATAGCTTTTCTTCTCCTTTGCCAGAAGAGTCTGCAGGTAAATCATGCGGAACCTCTCCTTGTTGACCTCCATCTCCAGTCTCCGGATAGATGCTTTGCACATCTCCAGCTCCTGTTCAATGTCTCCCACAGATTTCAGCTCCATTTTAGGAGGCTCAGAGTCTGCAAATTGTGCTTTCCAAGCCTCCACAAACCCCACAGGGTCCACCATTTTGCATACAGGAGTAAGTGGAGAATACGAGAAGGGAGGCTGGAGAGAGAGAGGTGGAGAGAGAAAACCAGCCGGATCTCACATGTAGAAGAAGCAGAACGAGCTCCGGCAGGGTCAGCTCCGCGCGTGTCTGTCTCGGTCCATGCAGGGGCAGCGGGAGGCAGGGGCGATGCTCCCTCGCGATGCTCTCTCCTCCAGCCTTTGCCGGCCCCAGCCCCGCGCACCCTCGCTACTCTCTCCGCGGCATTACTGCTGCTTTGCTGGCGAACAACAATGCTCCCTCCCCGGCGATCCCCGAGCACTTCAAAGCGGGTGGACAAAGGACCAGGCTCGGGGCGGGGGAGGGAAGGTAAATATCGCCCCCCACCCACCTCCTGTCGCCGCCGTCCTGGGCACGGCGCTCGGCGCAGCCACGCTCCGTCCTCCTGCGCTCGGTGCTGCCTCGCCAGCCCGTGTGTTGTGCTTTCTCTTTCTCTCCCCTCCTCTCTCTCCCCCTGCCCCTTCGCTGTCTCCTCCTCCCAGCTATTGTGCGGCGGCGGGCGCGGGCCGCGCT
>JAOXXN010000212.1:12191823-12202408 GCA_026770055.1 Myrmophylax atrothorax | reverse complement strand
CATCCCTCTGCTGGCTGCGAGAGATCGCGCAGCGCTTCGAGCCGCTCGGCTCAGCCTGCGGTGACCGCCGGGCTCCCTCTGGTGGGCACAGGAGCCGCCTGGCTTGGGGAAAGCTCTCCAGCTGGCACTGAGGAACTGTCCTTCCTTCAGCGGGATCCCACACGGAGGTTTTGTACTAAGACAAAAAAAAATAACTGTAGGACTTCAGCTGAGCTTTTAAAATGAGAATTAAAACATGATTTCTGACTAATCTGCGGCTGACACTGAGCAATTGGATTTTTGTAAACACAAAGCAGCACTCTGGGAAAGTTTGACAAGGCTGGCAAGTTTTGAGAAGGCCCATCCAGTATAAAGCGTTCTGTGAACCCAGAAAAAAAGGAACTCTCCTTCTTCGAGTTCAGAGAACGGCAATTTCTCGCTGTGAGAACAACCTTCTGACCACTAATAGAGGAAACTGAGCAACTCTCTCCACTCCCAAATGCAGATTCTCCTACAGCTTGCAAAATACTTTTTAACTCTCATGCTCAGAGGGGTGATCCAGAGAGGGGTTCAGAGCATTCACTCACCAGTTCACTGTATTGGAACAGCCTCTAACTATTGATGGAAACCTGAACAGGCACAGAGGGGACAGATTTATTCGTCAAGAACAGACTACAGTCACACCACAAGCTGGGACCCAACAGGATTCAGAAAGATCTGAATCACATGACCTATATGAACATAAATCATCATATCCAGAGTGTCAAATAATCACTCAAAAGGCAAACCAACACAATTAAAAATGAAAAGAAAAGGCTTTTATTGTAAGAAATTACCTTTGACAGTTGGCTTTCTTAAATAGCTTTTGATCCATTGCCAGTGGTTTTGCTCAGCACAAATGCATTCATATATAACCATTAACATGTTAGCTTCTACTTATTACAGCAAGAAACAGCATAACATTAGTCCTTCTTTTGGGAAAGTCATTATTCCAATTGCTCTTTACCTTTGCTTTAGACTGACTCCAAATTTCACTTCTTTAATCTCTCACCTGAAAATTCCACAAGGAAGCTGGAACTGTGACTTGCCATGATCACTGTGGGGATTTCAACTGGTATAGGAATCATTGTTTAGCCTACCTATGGTTAGGGTTAATACAGTTTTTTCAACTCTGTTTTCTGTAATAATAAGGCTTTTTCAAAGCCAATTAATTTGCTGATAGAATGGATTAACATACATAGATAAAACATTGACCAGATAGAATGTGCACATTTACATTTATTTTCTATAGTTAGTTTCCTTTGTACTTTCCTCAACAACTCATCATTTGCAACATGATTCAAGATTCATTTTAGATGATCAGTTATTAATACTGAGTTCTTTGCAGGGGAAATCTCAGTGGCACTAAAAAACACCCTTAAAACAAACCAAGTGAAAAAACCCTCAGACAAACAAAAAAACTCCAACCAAACAAACAAACAAAAAAAATGCACCAACCAGAAAAAAAAACAGATTCAAAGCATCCATCATATAATAGATAGAGTCAGGCCATTGCCAAGTGATAGTGACTAACAGAGTATTGCATTTGTATTTGAAGTTTTTGGAGCCCCAGATGATGCTAAACAGTAATGACATCAAGCAATGTACTGAATCACTAGAAAAAACTGTCCCAGCTGATTTGCCAAGTAACATGATTGTGTTGTTGAAGAGATTGCACCTCTGTGATTTTGTACAATAACTGAGCTCAGCAACAAAACAAACCTTTAGGAGATCTATTTCTTGGGAGGGGGAAAAAAAGTTGTGATCTTTTCTTAGATTTGTTACCGAGTCATTTTGTACTGTAAACACTAAACCAGCATGTCAGGACCGAAACCCAGCATCAGGCCCAGCAAACATGACTTGCTGCAGCAGAGGGAACCACCTTTTCTACTCTCCTGCACACTCAGCAAACATGAAGCTGTGGCCATGCTGCCCACTCAGCCCAGCACACGGTACAAGCAGAGCGTGTGCTCCTCATCCTTGGGAACTGAGCTAATACAAAGAACACCATAAGGTCCAAATATTACGCATTGGGATAAATAGCTCCTTGCATACCCTCACAGAGTCATTGTTTCCACCAAATGCTACATTTGTGTCTTTGCCAACAGCACAACTGCCAAATGAAAACTGTCCAGTAAAAAAGACACAGGTCTGAGATCTCTATTCATCATATTCTGTGGAGCTGCTGTAAATTCTGTCATAAGAAAATAAAAGTAATAAAGTTTAAGTCATCTTTTCTCCACTTTTTCCTATGTCTTATCAAACAAATTGGGGAAAATGTCAGAGAATCTAGAATATTTTCAGCTGGATGCATTGCTTTATGAACAAGTGTCCTTATTTCTGAGCAGCTCAAATCTGAAAGGTCCTGTTATAATTAGTTTTCCATACTGTTGTTTCTGCAATGATTGAATGAATATCTTAAACTGTAACTTGTAACTGTTCATAGGTTTTCTTCCTTCTTTCCATTTAAAATTACTGCAGTATGAAATTTAGAATACTATGGATTTTTCTTTATGGTAGCATAACATGAAGTGCTGGATATAGATCTAAAAAATCTGGATTTCTAAGCTGCTGACAGATTCTAGAGAAGGAGTGTTTCTATTGTCCCACCTTGATTCCTTTGTTAATTCTATGATTTGAGTGCTTACAGTAATTTTGAAGGGCTATACATTTGAACACTTTACTGCAAGCAAAAGATTGATAGCCTTTCATTTATCTTTCAAGAAATATCACTAACTAGATACTCACAACTGAATATTAGAATTCAGTGAGCTATTGGAAAAATAAGAGGGAAATAAAATGAGTATGTTGCCCTTCCACTTTTGTACTTCTGCAGCTTAAACCTAATTAGCATAATCAAGCATACTAATGCAATTTCACAAATACTAGCCAAGTGTTTGTTATAACAATTTCTGGCAACATCATTTGTCAGCAGCAATGACTTTTGAAAGAGGCATGTCCTTGGCCATCAGTCATTGTTGCCCAAAGAGCAGAAGAGCTGCTTTGCTTCACTATGGAATCCAACTTTACTGGTGCTGAGTTCCCCCCCCAGACAGGGGATGATCAGGTTCCTGACTGAGGCCACGAATGGTTCCAAAGTATTATTACATTATTACAAGCAAAAACACCCATCTGGTTAGATCATAGTGCTAATTACACCAGGGTTGTGGGTTCAATCCACATGTGGGCCATTCCCTTAAGAGCTGGACTCGATGATCCTTGTGGGTCCCCTTCCAACTCGGAATATTCTGTGAAATCTGAGAATTACTCTCAGCCCCAAAGTGGAACTGCAGTGTAGACAATATTCGTGAAGATCAATGCAGAGAAGGAATCTGAATTCTCTGGACAACAAATATTAGAGTTCATGTGTTCCATACTATGCACTTGTGAGACCATTCTTTCTTATTCCAGTGAGTGGAAAAGAACAGCATTCTTATCTGGTAACATTTTCAAAGTATTAGGCAGATGGGATAAAACAACAAAGTTCCTACCTGGACTTCTCCTAGGCTTGGATATACTTAAATACTGGGCTCTGATTCTCAAAATGAAAAATAATACAGATTTTTCCTGGATAGAGAAACCACAGTGGAAACTATGCAGTCTGCATTTGTGTACTTCCATACTGATACTTAAAAAGATTTAGTTTGGAATAGTTTTAAAACGCTTGCAATCTATAAAAGCAAAACAGAGTTATTTTATACTATGATTTTAAAAGGCAAAAACATATGGATAGCACCCTTTATTCTGAACTGCCACTTGTTTCCTGCTCCCACAAGAATACAACTTCACTATCTAAGACTTCTAGAGAACTATCAAAGAACAACACACTAAAATGACATTATTTTTGCCTACAGGTGAGCACATGGCACTGGCAATGTCTTCTTGCATTAAGACAAGGATGTTTTGTTTTGACTACACAGAGAAAGGTTTATGTAACAATTGTAGCACCCTGCACAGGTGAGCCTGCAGCAGCAAGGGAACTCTCAGAAAGAAAGTTTGGACAAGTTTTTCCTCCCTCATTTCCCAAATTAAAGCTCTGTTTCTGGTTTGAGAACTTGCATTGCTGCAGGTGCTCTCTGCTGTGCTGCAGACAAACACAGTGCTTGCAGGAACAGTTGACAATTAGCAGCAACTCAGGCTGACTTGAGTGTTGCCTTCTGGGATTTCCATAATGTTCTTCTCCAGCTCTGTGGAAACAAAAAAGTTATAAAATCAGTTCACAAGAAATTATACCATGCAATACTAAGGGTAACAAAAGCTGGATGCAGGCCCAGTCACTCCTGCAGGTGGAACCTGGGTAGACAATGACATGAATAAGCTTGCAGGTGTTTGAAACTGGCTTTAATGCTTGAAAAACCTCCCCAATCCTTCAGACTATAAGCAAGGAAAATGTACTCAAAAAGCAAAATTCCACATACTGATGAGATTTCCTGCCCCAATCTGGGCCATGTGCCCAGGAGTGTTTTCCAGCTCCTTTATCATAGACTGTTCAAAGGCCAAGGCAGCAACTCGGGAAAAGAATTCTTTGACATTTTCCCCTAGGAAACAAAGCAGAAATGTGTTTTTACAACTGCATATCAACAGATGATAAAGCATAACAAGCACATCTGTGAACAGCTCACTGCTCAATACTGGGACAGAACAGGTCTCTCCAACAATCTGTCTTCCATTCTGATCACTGCAAAGAGGATGTCTAATTTTCTTACTCTGGAACACTGTACCCTGTGCTGCACCTTTATTTTTAGTCAGCAACAGAGAGAATTCAGTTTGTGGTATAATCTTTTTCCACTGTAAATGCTGAATAGTGGTTAATATGTGTATTTATGTAACTATCTATGAATTAAACATGCTCAGACACTGCAAAGCAGCTCAATTACTTCTCTCTGCAAACATGACAGTGCAAGCACAAATAAAAATGCTCAAATAAAATTTGAGCATTAATAAACCTTAAGTTTCTAATAGCAACAAAATGGAAGAACAACAACAAAAAAACCCTGGGAACGGAGGGGGAGAATAAATTCCTCCCCCCTCAACATCAGCCCTTGTGGTTACACTATTTTTACATGGTTGGCAGTGATTTACCTGTTTTGGCTGAGACCGACCAATACTCTGCCTTCATCTCATTGGCAAAACGAATGGCATCCAGTTCTGTCCTCTCACACTCAGCATCTGACTGGGAAACAACATGGAATAACTTGAACATAACAGGTGCATCTGGGCTGGTAACAGCACAGAGGAACTGCCTGCACCTACACTGTGATGCTTCCAGTTTGCTTAGAGGCCTTTCTGAGCTCTCCTTGGAACTCATGCAGTCAGACACGACTGCAAGAACATTCAGGTCTTTAGTGCCCCTTTAAAATGGAGCCTCCACTCACCTCCCACAGCCCTGAAACAAAGCAATGGTTACCAACAGTGCTCATTGTATGCATACAGAACTGGGGAGGAAGCTGCAAAGACAACAGCATTTACTGGTCTTTAAACACTTGTCACCCTCACTCTCAGCAGCAGAGTCGTGGGGCCAACTAATCCCAACAGTTCTTTGGGTTTAATCTGTTTTGTCTATCTCAGATCTGGTTTTCTATTCCATGAATTTTTACTGTGCTGTAACACAATGACCTTCCCCCCTTTTTATTTTTACTCTTTTTTAAGACTAAAATATCTTGCCCTTTCAATGGATTTTGCTTTCTTGCACCTAATTTTCTTTCAGGTCTCACCCTCTCATTTGTTCTCTGTCATCAGTCATATAAGCATGCTGCTATTTGCCTTCCATTTCTTTGTACAGTTTTCTGTGCATTGTCTTACAATGGAGAACCCCTGCAAAACCCAGAAAAAATCTAAAAATTTTGAAATTATAATGTGCCATCAAAAAGCAGAGTGAATCCAGTTGGGAAGACACTGGGTCCACACTGAAGTAATACCTGGAACCTACAGTTCTTGGCTTTACTCATCTCCCTTTCAGTTGAAAGCACTACATTCTAAAATCAGACACTAACTTACAGTATTCTATCTTAGCCCAGGCTTCAGATCTGTGTCCTCAGAGGTGTGGCATGTTTAGCTTTTACTGCAACTCAGAAAAAGCAGCACAAACAACACAAAGTACCAGAAAAACTGACAGACATGCAGTTTTCTAAGTAAGAAATCTTCCCTGTTCCTGAATAATGAATACCCTGTCCCTAAAAAAACAAATCAACAAAACCTTCAAGATCATTAGGAATGTTTGTATGAGCTTGAAAAAGGTCATGCAAGAAATAGTTCATAACTACCCATTTTTTCAGAAAGCCTCTTCTTAAATTGTTTCCAAGTGCACAGTTCTATTTGACTGTTAAGGGTTTTGCTCAAGGTCTTTATCTCAACAACACTGTGCACAACCTATAAGGGAAATCACATGAGGAACTAGGGGAAATCTGATTTCCTTATCTGCATTCAATTTACTCACCACCAAATCTTTTTTTGTTCCAACTAGAAAGATGAAGCTGGAATCTGGTTCATTCTCCCTCAATGCATCTTCCAGCCACTGTCTGAAACACAAAAGACAAATGACAGAATCAGTCAGAGGGAATGAGGAAAATAGGAGAGGATAACAGATAATGGGGTCACAAGAAAAGTGAGAGGAGGAACTTAAGTGAGAGTATCAAAAGCCCTTTTTTTTCCTAGACAGAAAGAGATCAGGAGCTATTTCAACTCCTTTGAATACATGTCTTCCACTAATGTCAAGTTCAGACATAGCCACAGAGTACAAATGCAACAAAGATTTTAGCACCCAGAGAGGGCATTTCTCAGTATAAGGAAAAGGGCAAAGTTTTGATCCAGAGAAGGAATAAGGAAGCAAAGGAAAAGGTATGAAACACATAGCAGATTAGACAAAAATGGAAATAAAGAAGAGTGAAATAATCTATTCAGCATTATAAAACAGCTCCCTATGAAGGCTGTAAGATTCTTGTCTCAGAAGCTTTTATATTTTTGTTACTCTGGCAATCAAGTTTCTCTTGAGTCATCCAACACAAGTCAAGGAGGGAAGGGAGTGTGTGTGGGAAATCAGGTTCACAGGCTTCAATTACTTTCAGCCAAGCAGAGACACTAATATATATATTATTTTACAAAGTCCTATGTAAATGAGCTAAGTACCATAGTACACATTCAAATAAGACAGTACAGGTTGTAGAGAAGCCTCTACCTGCATCACACTCAAACCAGCACATCAGAAATATATGTGCTCTGAGCTGGGCCAACCGTGGGGATCACAGACCCAGGCAGGGTTTTGCATCCTGCACTAAAAGCAGAATGAGTTTATTCACAATTAACATGCTGGTGTAACCAAACCATTACAAGTATCTGAATCAATAAGTTCAGCTGTATCTACATATGCTTTGAGTTTTTAATTTTCTCTCCTTTTTGGCAGCCTACCTCCCAACAGCATCACTTCAGAAACTAGAGAAAGAAAACAATTTTGGGATATCAGTGCACCTAAAAAATGAGAGGCTCTTGAGACATTATGCATGGGATGCATCTCTAATTTTCACCATTGACATTAGATGCCAGCCTGCCATTCTATCTATAGCAAGTGAAGAGAAAGAAGAATGCTTTTGTGATGCACTTCATCTCTTCCTGCATGTCTAGTTTTGGAAGGATCAAGCTTTTACTGAAGTGCCTTTTAATCTGCACTGAATTTAAAGGAAGTCAAGTATAAGGAGTTCAAATTTATGCCCTGCATTTTCTTCAGAAAAATCCCACCCTATGTAATCCAAACAAGTGACTGTCATTTTTCATTTCTTAGCTCAATAGAAAATACACTCATGATCCAGCGAGTTCTCAACACCTACATATGTAAGGCAATTAAACCTGCTGTAAAACCTTTAAAGAATAAGCCAAAATGCAGAAACTTACTTGGTGTGATCCAAAGTTTGGATATCAGCCAGATCAAACACTGTTATTATAACTGCAATAAAAGACAAGAACAGAATAAAAAGTAATTAAGTTAGAAAGTGTATCAGAATTCTCTCCAACCCATCTTGTTAAACAGTGAGAATGTTTACATATAAGGTGCAAGAACAGATTTAACACAAAGGAGGTGGAAGACTATCCATTTGTTCATTCCTTTTCCTTTTCTGGCACCCAATAAGATTTAACTCCTTAGTCTTCAACATTATTTTGTCTTTACTGGTAGTCTGCAGACTACAGTAATATTAACATTTTTGTTTTAGGATCACTAATTCCTGCAGGAACAGTCTCTTACCAAAGGGAATGCCAGAAATATCCACTTCTAACTCCAGCATTAACCTCACCCAAAAAACCCAAACTCTTTTCCCCTTAGACACAGGTACCAATTTTTAATCATCAAAACATTGAGATGTGACAACATATCAATTCATGAACTCCTTCATCCCTTCTTTCCTGCAAGACAAGATGATCCACACCACCACACTGGGTCTGCAGGCACCTTTCTGAGGAGCATATATATATCTGTATAAAATATAACCACCCTCCTGACACAGCCAGGATCAAATTAATATTGTCCTCACCCTCTGCTCCTCGGTAGTAAGCAGATGCAATGCACTTGAACTTTTCCTGACCTGCTGTGTCCCATCTGTGCAATGGGGGGAAAAAGAAATTTCAGGTTAATGAAACCCAGTGTAACCCAAGTAAACACAGCAATGAAGCAGCAGACTGGTACAGGGCAGAGAAGAATGTGATACCAGAGAAGTGTCACCATCTGGAACATGTTATTCATTAACTACTGAGAGAAATACAGTACAGCTCTATTATTTAATGAAGACCTGTGAACTATGTTTTTATATTTTTTTTAATACTGTTCATTTTGGAGACACAGTTTTCAAGTATTTTTATTCTGCATGGTAATACCCTTTCCTTAAAACACTTTTTTTCACCTATGCCATTTGCATGTATTTCTGGGGCAATCTAATTTTCTACATTTCCTGTGCTAATACTAAATAAATCATGTATTTGTCCAGGTTAGAATCTTGCACCTGCTAGATATGATATCTGTCCATACACTACCAATTAAAGATATACAGCTCAGTCCACCAGGTACCACGAAATCAAATCAAGAAAGTGGTTTTTATTAAAGAGCATGATATGCAGTGCCCTCAGCTACTGCCAGCACTGCAGAGGTTTGGGGGTTGTTGTAGCCTGGCACTGCCAGTCACAGGTACTTGCAAATTTATCTGGTATGGAAATCTCTCAACAAGAGGGGGCACCAGTGCTTATCATATGGAAATGTTCTACCCAGCTCCTGAGGACTTTGCAGATCATGCAACCTGATGGTCAGTAACTCACAAATCTTATTGCTTCACTTTGCAAAATACTGACACATGAATCTACATTATAGAGGGACTCAAGGGCTGGCAGGATTTTCCAAAGCACAACTGCACTGAAATGGGTGAGAAATTAACTCCTATTCAATAAATACCACAAGCCATCTATTTCCATCAGTGATGTCGCCAAAAAAAGTGTTACTAAGTAAAAAGGTTTTTAAGATTCGTGCACTAAAACACCACATGCAAAGCACCTCCTTTCTGCTGTAGGTCACACTGCAGCACAGCTGATTCCACACTGCCCTCTGACACAACAACATTGCTGGGCACTGGAAACACCAAAGGACACCCTACAGCAGACCCAAACAGGTGAAGGAAGGGCAGGATTCCCACTAGTCTGACAAATGAAGCTGAAAATCAAAGATATTTGGTTCACATACTAATAAAAACACTCCAGTCTTTCAGTGATTTGGGGGATAATGAATTAGTCCCTAGTTAGGAGATGTTGAAATCACTGGACACCTTAACATTAATTTCAATGGCTACAGGAATAAAACTCCCAGTAAAGCCAAGTTTAGTGCTCCTTGTGCCTACTAAACCCAAATGACAGCCTGGGGTTACACCAGAACTGGACGAAGGCTGTGACAAAACTTCCACTTCTCTACCATGAAACTTAGAGTAAAAAAGGCAGAACTCCACTGAAATGGCACAAGACATCCAAGATGAATGTTCATTGACCAACTGGTAATGTTTTTCAGGGATGAGAAATCCAAGACAGTAAAAGTTTTACTAAAACTGCAAGTCCAGGTACAGAACCTTTTTTCTGATCCCTTTATTCTTTTTTGCAATTTTATTATTTTATTTCACTGCAGCCTGCAAGCTCTGCTGGGACTGTGCTCTGTGCAGAGCTTAACAAATGCTGTTTCAACTTACATCTGGAGATGATATGGGATTCCAATTATCTCAAAACGTTCAATTTCAAAATCCACTCCAATGGTTGCCTTGTAGTCTCTGTCAAAATTATCTTTACAAAATCTGCAATTAAAAAAAAAGGGATGAAATACTAGTAAGACACAACTACAAATAACTGCAAAACTAACCCTGTCTAGGTTAAATTATGAAGAAAATAATGAACTGTGAATTGGCTATACATTGTAGAAGCATATATAAAGACATCAAGACACTAATTAAAAAAAGGAGATACTAAATAAT
Source organism: Myrmophylax atrothorax (assembly GCA_026770055.1). NCBI lineage: Eukaryota > Metazoa > Chordata > Aves > Passeriformes > Thamnophilidae > Myrmophylax > Myrmophylax atrothorax. The sequence goes on along the minus strand of JAOXXN010000212.1, from coordinate 12,191,906 downwards.
AAACTAGAAAGCTCAAACATCTAGTAAGCTCTCAGGATGAGAGGAGAACCAGAATAAACACCTTTGGACTGTCAAGAAAGGTA
>JAOXXN010000212.1:12138476-12171647 GCA_026770055.1 Myrmophylax atrothorax | reverse complement strand
TATCACTTATGTAAAACTTACTTCCATTTTTTTCAGAATGCAAATATATTGTATTGTTATTACTTCAAAGGAAATCTGCAACAGTTTGGATCATTATTGTTACAGTAAAACAGTATCCTGAAAAAATCAGCCCTTAAAAATGCACAGTTGCTGAAACAGGAGCAGACTGGGTTACATAAGCTTTTCAAATTACCTCTCAAACTCTGCTCACTTTGTGTTACTATTCCTTTTCATTTGCCAAGGACTGACTTGCATCCTCTGTTCTCAGAGCTGCACGAAGGCATTGATTTAGCTCTGTGTTCACAGCATTTCCAGACTAACCCCCTGCCTGCTGGCAGTCCCTGCTCGCTGCAGAGCCCCAGGAGCTCAGGGCTGTTCCCGAGGGCTGGCCCGGCCTCAGCACGGGGATCCGACTCCCAGCCCTCCCCAGGCACAATGGAATATCAGCAAAGCTGAGCAGTTCAGCTGTTGGTTGTTCACTTCTTCCATTCTAAAGGTGGGGTCACCTGACACTCAAACCTCTTCATACATAGACAGATTTGTAGGTGTCAAAAGGGAGCTTTAAAATTATGTGTGAGCATTTATTTTTCATTCTCACAATGCAAATCCTGACACAACAGATAATCCCCCCAAAACATCATAGATCTGTTTCCAAATACTCATGCTTTTTCTTTCCTGATTTTGTAGCTGATAATGAAACTTCCATCTCAGTTGAAATGCTTTTGCTACTAATAGTCTGATAAAAAATCTTTTAGAGCTGATATAGGGGTTTGGCCAACTCTCAGAACAACCATGCCAAGGGGATATTGCATTTTAAGAGGTTTGTGTTTATTATTGTATTTTATAGTGAGTCATAACACTGTCCCTGTACTACCAAATCCTCCACTGGAGTCTGTAATCCAAGGACAAAAGCAGAGTTCAACCCCTTCCACAAACTGTGAATTGTAATGAACACGTACAAGAGGGCTGACAGTTTTAAGTTACTGTAAACTTGGTGATGCCTGAAGTGATGTAAAGAAAAAATTAGCAAATTGTTGATCTTGACACCTAAGAAATTTCTTCTTCAGTGTAATATTATTATAATATTGGCTGAATATCTGAAAGTCATAAAATCCTTGGCAACCCATCCTTCAGCTGTGAATAACAGTAAGAGATCATCCATGTGATTATTAAAACTTTAGGGAAAGATAAACAGGCAGCATCTACTTCTATATGAAGAACAGAAAAATAATTGGAATTATCCTGATTTTTTTTACCTGTCAGCATGGAGACATGAAGCAGTGTTCAGTCTCACTTTCCACTGACAAACACCTAAATCCAAACCTAAGAGCAAAAACTAGACATGGCAGGACAAGGCCTTTATAAATTCTAAGTGGTGGGTTGTGATTTGTTCAGTGCATCAACCGCATTTCAAACAGCAATGCACGAGAGCCAGATGAGATCTGCTGTGCCTTTAGAGGTGGTATGTCCACAGTTCTAAGGTGAAGGCTGACACTGAAAATACATGATGTAGCCACTAATACACTCCTGACATAACAGGCTCATTTCTGGGTTTGTTAATATTGTAAAACCACTGTTCATTTCATATGGAAAGTGAACTTGAGAGGGTTATGGTTCATTATAATAAAAATAGAATAAATCATTGTACAACTCCCAAAGGTGTTATTAAAATTTTCTATTAAGATGGAGAAAAAATAGTGATAGACATTCTTCTTCTCTGCAGTGTCTTTTCCAGTTCTGGAATCTTGAAGGTGGTCAGAAAAAATGTGCTGCTGCAATTTTATAATTATATACAAGCAAGATAATGCCCATGCCTTGTCCAGATGGCCTTGTTGGGGGCTAATTGCAAATTCTTCTCTGAGCATAAGAACAAGGAATTGGTTGCTTAAGGGAAGGAACTTGCTGAGGAACAGATGGCTGCTTCTATTCTTCCAGTATATTGCAGACATACAAATGTGTCTGGTCATCCTCTGGAACAGGAGAGGTGTGATTAGCAGGAAAGAGTTCAGAACACTCAGAGTTTCCAGTTATCAGTTTAGCAACCAATTAAAAAAAATTGCTTGGTAAATGGAGCCAAATTGAAATGTAATATCTCCTTATAGCTTTCACATTAAAGCTTTCTAGTCTCAGCTGGGGGAGCTTTGAAATTAAAAATGAAAAATTATTAAGAGAGAAACTATCACAAGTAAGGGAATTAACTACCATTTGTATTTAATACCTAAGAACTTTCAAGTCATTACTTCTCTTTCATCATCATCATCATTTTCAAACTGGTAGACACCTGGGGATTTGAAAACATTAACTAAATCAAACTTATCTTGTGTAAACCATAAACAATAATGAATAAAATTTGTGCAGGAATAGTAATGTTTGCTTTTCAGTAAAGTTAGAAAGTCTTTAAATGTCAGTAAATCTTGGAAGAAGCAGTGGAAGCTGTTGCTGTTTTCCAGTTGAGGCTTTCCTTGCAACAGTGCTGACATTTAACATGTGCTGTAGCTCTGGGCTGTGTCACAAAATGGCACCAACCTCTTCTTTCTGTTTCAAGTGGCTTCTGTAGAGATCCACGACTTAAGACCTTCTAAAGAAAGCAGGTGAAGTATTTGAAGAAGGGGTAGTGGGGCAAAAAGATAATTGAAGCAGCTGGATGTAAACATTGTTTTTTCCTTAAGGTTACCAGACAAAATTGAATCCCTTCCGAAATAATAAGTCTACAAAATAAATGACGGAAATACCATTGCCCAAGACAGTCATAGTGAAAGCAATTCAGGAATTCAGCTATGCTTGAATAAAGGCAGAGGGAAAGCAGAATTTCACAGACAAAACTACAGATGATGCAGAAAACAAGAGACAGACTGGCTAAATACAGAGACACTTTTCCTGTAAAAAAAGCCTGGATGGAGTGCTAGTTGCAATGTCCTTCCTGTGTAGCAGGTGGGCAGACCTGATTGAGTGCTGGGTAAGAGAGACTTGATTTAAAAGGGAAAACACTACTGTGTGATTCATCTTTTGTTCAAAAGAAGAAGACTCCTCCTACAAGAATGTGAATGATCAGGTGGGGAAGTGGGAAAAATTAGGATAATTTAATGAGTTTAAAAACATTAATTTAAAATCAAAGAGAAGAAACTGTTGGAAAGAAGTAAACAGCTTAATCCAATTCACTTATCTCAGAGAAACTAATAACCTTACTGAGGTAGGATTAAACTGGGATAAAACACTCTACCCATGTTGTCCTGTATATACCTGTCTCTAGGCTTGGCATCTCCCAGAAGAGACAGGGTAAGCAAAGGGGGTCAAATAGACAAACCTGTTTTGGTTTCCAAACCTTTCTTACCAATCCTAGGATCCCAATGTTTTCCTGGAAAACACTGGCAACTCTAAAATGTCAAAATAAGAAAGGGTGGCATAGAAGGGTGGCATAGAAGGGTAAGTCCCACTGTGAATTCATTACTAAGTGTTCTTGAGTCACTTAGCAGCTTGACTTACGCTACAAGCAGCAAACTCATTATCCCACCACCAAAACAATGTTACAGTGTCCACAACCACTGCAGGAATTCCTGACCAGTCCAAAGCAGGAGGGAGCAGGATAATTAGAAGCAGCTGTGTCAGTGTAGTACCTCTCCTACAGATGCAAACACACACACCCCATCGATCTGTGTCCTTCCTGCCAAAATTTCTTTCAGTGGCCTGCACATATGAGGAATGGGAAGTGCAGAAAGGTGGAAAACTAAGAGAGCGTGTTAGTTTTGCCACAGCAATGAAAGGAAATTGAAAGGGATGATAAAAGGTTTTATATTAGAGAAACCTTGAATCTCTATCATGAAACGAGCTGATAGAGAAGCAGAGATGTTAAGAAGTGGAGCCCTGAAGAAATCTTTTGATTTTGATAGGGAGAGATGTCTGTTTATATGGTGAAGGCAAAAAAATTTATGAAGCATCAAACAAGTTTGCTCTGAGTTTTTTAAAACAGATTCATCCTCAAATCAGGAGGAAAAAATACACTAGGAAACAAAATGTGTAAACTACCAAATTAACTCTTCATTATTTTAAAGATAATGTCCTGTAATTGTTCATACTTCCAATTTGTAGGTGCAAATGTAGGACTGGTCAAGGGGGCAGTAGTAAGTATTTGATACCACTTTTTCAGAGAAGGAAGGGAAAACAATCCTAACAAAGCAGTACTGCAGCATCGTCTCCCATTGTGATTTCCTGTTGAATATTACTACTGTCTTTACATAAAATTCTGCACATGATAACTGAATCTGGCAGTATGAATGAGGATTACATGAGGACCTTTAGTCTTGGCTGTTGTGTAGGATGACAATGAAAACATTGTGAATATTTTATCATGTATGATCTCTGTGACTGGAAAACACCCTGTAGTGTTGTTACTTAGGCTTATGTAGACTAGACTAGACAAAGCAGATTTAATTGAGAGTATTACTTTTAACAGAGTCCTGCACTTTTGTCTTTGAAAATTGATCCACTGAAACAACAAGTCATCTCTTAGGAGTAGGTGCTAAGTTAAACTTTGGTATGTGGAAGTTACATGTGTGTAATACTGTGCCAGTGACAGGCTGGGGTAAACCATTCTCTCATACCATCTATCAAAACTATTTGATATTCCTAGATCAGGAACAACACAGATTTGTTAATGCCAGTAAGTACAGTCTGACACCAAGCTATGATTATACTAAGGAGAGTTGAGCTGAGAAAGAAGTTTGATTAAATTTCCTGACAGGAGGATTAGATTTTTGAGACAGGGGATTTCAAAGCAAAGGAGCAGAACAGCAGGGCCTTCTGCTAGGGCTTCTAAATTAAAGGGACCCTAAAGAAAAGGTAAATGGAAAACTCTCAGAAGAACAGTAGAAAAGGTTACTGAGTTCAAGAATGAGAAAGTGTGAGACATTCATCATTCCAGAGAAATTCCAGAACATCCAGATAAAGGCTACTCTTGTCTGGCCAGGGTGTTAAAGGCTGTTCCACAAAGAAAAGGGGCAGAATAGAAACGGAGAAATACATACAGATCAATGGACTGTTTGTGATTAGCTATCCATATCTCTTAAGCTGAAGTAAAGGAAAATTATATTTAGAAGTCATAAAATATGCATGTGATAGGTGCTATATTTATCACTACTCATAAAAGAATTACAGGTCCAGAGGAAAGTTCTAGAAAAAGGTGTGTTCAAGAGAAGAGAAATATGGGGCAGTCAATATTGGTCCTGTGCCTGATAGAACACCAGCACAAGTCAACATTTCTGGGAAGCAGTAACAAGGATAGATTGGCAAAAGCAATGCTGTTGCAGCTGACACAGGGCAAAAGAAACTTAAAGGCACAATGGGCCAACATATTCAAACCTACACATTGCCCAGACCGTGTGCAGCCAGGGCAGCACTGCCAGGGCTGCAGTGAGAGCACCCAGGGGGGTCTTTGCAGTGGGCAGGGCACCTGGGCTTGCTCCTAAAGGGAGGCCTTGCTGTATTTCAGTTTCTCAGCAAACAACTATCATCACTCTCCATGTGCCACCTCAGAGGTCAGCAGAGCTCTGGGCTCCATCCGAGTTCCGAGTACATGCACTGCTGCTCGGGGCAGCATTGGGGGGTGCAAGCAGGGCAAACATGCCATAAAAAGAATATAAAAATAAATCTCCAGGGTGTTTGACAGTGCCGGAAAATTATGATTTCCTCAGTACAAATTAAGATAGTTCTTCACTCAGTTCTAAGAAGTAAATTAGCAGCATACAATACCCCTGCTTGCTTTGGGGGGTAGAGTTTTTTTAAGCATTGCACAGTATTCCAAGCAAACTGCATATTTCTAGAGATTAGAAAAAATCTAGTGTAAAAACATTTTCTTGCTAAAAGCATATTCATTTAAAATCTCACAGTTCTTGAAAAAAGTAGCATGAACACCCATATCTTAATTGTAAATATCTGGATGTGCTGTCCTTAGATTGAGTTCTCTGTATGGTAATAGAGGCCAGTTTTGCTATTCCTGATAATGTATTTCAATTGATTTCAGCACTTACTCAGTGTTTTCACGTGGGGTGGGTTGTTTTTTTTGTTGTTGTTTTCTTCCAGACCTTTAGATTATTTCCTTAGCTAAGGGCAAAAGGAGCATTCCAACCACATATTCAACATAGCTGAAATGTTGCACAGTTTTACACATAACGTGGTCCAGAACTTCAGTTGGCCTAATTTGAGACCTTTAAGCTTAATATCAGCCTTCTGTGTCTAGACAATCATAGGATGGTTTGGGTTGGAAGGGACATTAAAGCTCATTCAGTCCCACCCCCTGCCATGGGCAGGGACACCTTCCACCAGCCCAGGTGTCTCCAAGCCCTGTCCAACCTGGCTGGGGACACGTCCAGGGATGGGGCAGGCACAGCTTCTCTGGGCAACCGGGGCCAGGGCATCACCACCCTCACAGTAAAGAATTTCTTCCTAATACCCAATCTACATCCACCCAGAAAAAGTAACTTAACACTGCACTGACCTTCAAGGAAAGGCTGAGGGAACTGGGCTTGTTTGGGCTGGCAAAGAGGAGGCCAAAGGGTGGTCTAAGAACAGCCTACAGGAACTTGCAGCATAGTTCAAAGATGATGACACAAAACCCTTCCCAGCAGTACAGCTGAAAGAGGAAGCAGCCATGAACACCAACTGAGGGTTCAGATTACGTGTTTGGTTTCTCTAGAGCACTAGCACAGCATTGGAACAATTTGCTGAGTTTTGTGAAACCTCCATCCATAGAGGCTGTTCACTCAACCAACAGATAAAGCCATAGCTGGCCTGATTTACTGCTGGCAATGGTCCAGACCTTCAGAGGTCACATCCAGCCCATAATTCCATGAATTATAAAAACGGATTTACAGTTGAATTCATAAATAAGAAGTCAATTTGATGCACCCAGCTCTGAGCTGATCTCAAACTTTCCATCCCAGAGAGAGCAGTTTAAGCTTAAGGGCTGTCCCTTTGATGGCAAGAGTCGCTACCCAGGATAATGACTGGTGAGGCAGGATGACAAGGAAGTGGTCAAAGAATGGAGCTGTGGCCTTGTGGAATAGCCAGTGTATACTGTTTTCTGTTCCTTATTCTCTCTGGTCCTTAGAGTAGCCCCTAAAGCTATTGAATTAGTGCAGAAACCTGCATTCACTGGTTAGTCACCGGTGCAGGCTACTGACTAACCCACCTTTTGTATAGTTTATGCATAACCCAAGCTCTGGCTGGTACATTCTGTGTAAAGAAAGAAAGAATGCTTTTCCTTGCACCTTCTTTGAAATGGGCATTTTTCTAATGCATTGCAGTGTGGGAAAGGGTGTTAGTAGGGGGAATATTGGTTCCCGTCACACAGACAATTGTTTGTCTTAAGTGAAATGAAACTATATAAGAGGGAATTCATATTTTTTAGAAAATGAAGGACCTCCATTACTTTTTCCCCCTTGTGTGCTACTGGAATGCATTGCCGAGTTCACTAATTTTGTGTAACAGAGTAATGGCAGGGGGACAGATTGCAAAATCTGGTGCCTGTGAATGCCCTTTCTCTGGATAAAAACCCATTGGAAATCTGAAATGACAGTGACAGAAATCCAACCTGATAAATTATGATATAAAGAAAAGAGGACTCATCAAATAGGGTAGGTTTTCATTTCAACACAATCAAGCCCAGCTCAAAACCAAGACTCTGGATCTTTATGAAAGCTAACAGAGGTAAGATAAAGGATCATTTGTAACAGTCTAAGAGAATTAGAAAACAGAGAGAACCAGCAAGAATTACCATAAGCATGGAATGACTATCATAGGAAATCAAGCAAAACTGGTTATTTTCAACCTGGAAAAAGAAATAGCTGGGAGAACACAGTAGAGCTCATAGAACCATGAATGGTATGGAAATGGCAAATAGTGAATGATTTTTGCACCATTTCATACAATGCAAAAAGTAAGAAACATCAAATTCATTTATCTGACAGCAGACAAGTATTCCTTCCATACAGTGCATAATTAAATGTAAAACTCTGTCATGAGGTGTTAGAGAATAATGATGATAATAGTAAAAGTCATAGAAGTGTAACTGGGTTCAAAAAGCAATTAAATTAAAAGGGCACTTCCACAGAAAGATGCTGATGCAATGTGAGGTTCAGTTATCTGGTAGGGTAAACTGCAGGAAATAGCAGCGAATGCTTCATCTGTTCCCACAGTCTTTCCTAAATGCCCATCGTTGTTGCAGTTCCCAGACAATTTTGCCTTTCCCATTAGTCTTGTCCACTTTAGAGTTTGCTTTACACACTTCACTGTCACTTGAAGCACTGAGTGTTTCTCATAAAAAAGAGGTAGGCAAAGGGACCTGGAACCAGGAGCACTGACCTCTAGTAATTAGCATTGTCCAGTGCCAGAGTGTTTGAATGACAGGAAGAGAATTACATTTTCTCTTAGACACAGAAAGAAAAAGGGGGGGGTGGGAGGCGAATTAAAAAAAGAATGAAAACTGGCCCACATTGATGCTGAGCCAGTTTTGACCAGAAAAAGCTGGCCAGTAGTTTCACTCTTCAGTAGTGTCTGAACAGTTAAAACAGCCAACAAAAAAGGTAAGTGCCACTTCATACTGAAATTCACTGCAGGGAAAAAATTAATTCCCACAAAACCTGGGCCTGTTTCTCAGCCTATGTGACATCTGGAGAAGGCTGCATGTAGCCCTCACAAGCTCCTGCAGGAGCACTGGCTTTTCATTTTATTGCACCTTTTGAAGATATTTTCAGATGCTTGTAGGATGCTCACAGAGTTTGGCACAGCAAGAGCTCTTGTGGGAACAACAGGTACCTTCCCTTGTATCCCATCCAAGCTGCAAGATAAGGTAGCAGGAGCAAGTGGGTATTTTTAGCACCTTTGCCTGGAATTCTAACAGAGTTCTTGCCATCATGCTCTTTCTGAGGCTGCCTCCTACTAACCTGGAGGAAACATAAAGGCTCTGGGGCACAGAGGTCAGTGCTCAGTCAGGAATGACAAGGAAAGAGAAGCAAGATAAAGGCAAAACTGCAAAACAACTGCAGCTTAGAGGGTCTAAATCTGGGTCTGATCTTGTTGGGGTTTTTTTTGCCAAGCTCAAAGGAGTACTGAGAGTGCAAAACCAGCATGTTTGGCATCATGGAGAATCTTGTCTGCACTTTCAATAAATTCTTCTGGTTTTAAGCAACATTACTGGAATTAAGATCAAATGAGTTTCAAGACAGAATGATCATGAAGTCATTTAGAGCAATTAGAGAAGAATTAAAGGAAAGAAATGGTGATATATGCTAAAAAAATGCTGCTCCCATATTTAGAAGGAAGTTCAACTCTGATGGGCTGCAGACAAAGAAGTAAAAATCATTTTGGTTGATCAAGACTGAATTTTTAAAAAAAGCCAAACAACCCCACACTGTGGTCTCAGGTTACAGGAAGGCATTTTCTCTTCACTGAACCCTCTCTCATTCAACTTGCAAGATGGACAATGTCACATGTTAGTCAATGTTTGTCTTTAGAGTCACAACTCAATTTACAGACTCGTGCTTTACTATAAACTTGCTATTTATGAACTGCTCCAAAGACAGAATTACTGGTTTCTTCTCAAGCTTATAATTATTGTATTTGAGTATTTCATTGACTACATTTGTTTCCACAGCATGTAGTCAGATCAAGAGGTGCTGTTAAAAGCAACTTAGAAGGAGGGAATGAAACCATCCATACAATGAGAAATTACAGTCAGAAGGAACCCAGTAATTCTAGATACTCAACCTAATTTTCTAGAACCAAAGTCTTCACATGTATCCTGGAATTGGCTGTGCTAGAAGATAAGGCTGTTCCTTTTGTACATCCATCACCAAATCTTACTATTCATCATGAATTTCACGTAGACTGGATTTTTTTTTCCTGAACTCTGAAATTCCACATCTCTGACTATACCACATTCTTTAATTTGCCATCTAGTAATTCCAGCTGAAATTGTTAACTGAGAGCAGGAGGGATGTCAGATGTGCTGAGACTGATCGAGTGACACACTCTGGAGCCTGTTCACAAGGAACAGTCTCCTGGGACACTCCCCTGTTCTCAGGAGACAATAAAAACAGCACTAGTAGCTGATTTTAAAAAAGAGCCCTGTTGTTCAAATTGTTTCTTGTGGGATCACAAGAGGAATCATAGGAAGTGCTGGTAGAGTAATGATAATTTGGGTAACAAACAGAGTAGAGGAGGAAAAAAAGGAAGCTGTTTGAGCAGCTGATCTTGTGTGTTATTACAGCATCACAAGCCACGCTCACTGTATTTTCCAGGGTTACTCCATGTAGTAACAGTGTGGCACTCCTGGCAGCCTGCCCGATGGCTTTGCAACAAATCAACTTATTAGTGTTGTCTCTGTAATGTAACTGCTGTCTGCTTGGAGAGCTCTTCATTAATGGAGCCAGGATTGAATCAAATCAGAGACATTCTGAGAATGACTTACACCAGAGGAAACCAGGGGAAAACTAACCAAGCTACCAGCTTGTGCAGTCTGAGAGAGATTTCATTTGTTTGCAAGGCTGCTTACCACTTGTCCATTCCTTGGATTTCTTAAGGAAATGTACAATAATTTTCTCTTCAATCCATTAAAAGGGAGAAGGCTGTATTTTGGGTTGTGTATTGCTTCCCTATTTTCAACTTACTGTTTAAACAATAGGTCATAAATACTAGAATTTATTTTGTACCCAGTTATAACAGAATAATTTGGGTCCAGTGAGCCCTGAACCTAATCCTAAGCACAGAGTGAGAACTCGATATGCCTTCTCTTCCAACTTCTGTTTTCCACTGCATTCATTTCAAGTCCCTCTTCAGGTTTCCATGGAAATAGCAGAGGAATGTGGTTATATTCTTGGCATTAAAATATTCATAAAAAGGGCTAAGGAGCTGGTTTAAATGGCAGGTGCTGTATTGCTGAAGCAGGCAGGCAGATTGAAGGGCCTTGTATGTAAATGATCAAAAGTGTAAGTGAATGCATTCTGGGAAGAACAGGCCCACGATTTATTCTTCCCAGGAAAAGGAGGAGGAATAGGCAGTACAGATCTGACCTGCAGAGAAAGCAGGAATTTCTAGCTGGAATGAAAGACTTTCCAGGACAATGCAAAATAAAATGCTGCTAAGATTTTACCGTTAGAAGTTGAAACCTTTCTCAGGGACACAGAACATGATTTAAACTTACAGCGTTATCTTTGGTAACTGGAAAAAGTATTTCACAACTTTAAACTATTAAATTTTAAGTCTTACCTGTATAAGGCTTCCAACTCCTTTCACTAATTCAAATACAAAATTAAAATTTCAGCCCTTCAAAAAGACCCACACATTTGAACTCTGAGTACATTTCATGTTAATAACCAGCCATAAAAGTTTAACATTCTTTTAATCATAGAAAATCTAATTGGAAGCAGGAAATGTACTGATTTATCTACGTTTTTATTCATGAATCTTACTTAGACTAATTGTTTTGGTTATTTTACTCATTACAGAGATTTGAATCCTGAGCATGACTGAGATTATTCTAATAGTATAAATAAATATAATATCCTAGGACATCTGAATTTCTGATTAAAAATATAAGCTCCAGTCCTTGAAAGACCATTGCATGGGTGGACCCTGAGGAAAATGGAACACAGGATGTCATGTAAAGACAACTTTTAAAAATCTATGGAAAACAATCAATAGAGGTATAATTTCAAATCTGCTATTAGAATATTTACTGGGTGGAGACTTGGTGTGTTTCTCATTTTCCAAGAACAAGAGTATTTTTAAAATATAACTTTATAAAAATAAACACTTCAATATGTCAAAATAACAGCACTGTCAGTTTGAGCAGTGGAAGTCAATGTTGTATTGACTTGACTGCATGAAGTTATTCTCAAAAAAACTTGTACATCACAAGGCAGATGACAAGTGCCTACCAATGACAATCTATCAAAATGTTTATTAGTCTTTGTCTATAAAATCAGCCTGACTTCTGGCATGTTTATCAGTAAATCCTTACTCAAAACAGTGCAAGATACCAGTCTGGTGAACCTCTTATCCAAGCTCTGCATGCAACAAATACTCTGAGACATTTTTATGCTACAGAAAGTGTTTAAGGAAATATCTCCAAGAAGATTTTTTTTATAAGCCATACATATCTGGAACTGAGAAAAGCAAGACAGAACAAGGAAGATTAAGCCATTGACGCAAGTTGATAGAACAGTCAAGGAAGAGCAGTGGAGATGAGGGTTTGTAACACAGAAAGGAACACTGCACTACAGAGGAGGTTGGGAATTCTTGTACATTCACAGCAGATGTGCTATTTTGACTGCATCTGTGAAGGTTAATAACTAAAAATTAAAAAATAATACCCACCCTTTCCTATTCAATTCCTCATTGCAATGTTGCCATCCAGGCCTCAGCTCTGGGAATTAGGCTCTTCCTTCCCTGGCAATGTGACACGAATCCCAACACCCAGGGGAGAGTTCACAGCAAAAGGAACATCAAGGCTTTAGAGGATGGTTCATGTGTATAGGTCTGATGAACAAAAAGGAACAGCAGGACACAAAGCAACTGCTGAAGAAAAGATACTCTGAGTAACCACGTTGGAGGATTTGGACAGGAACAGCTCAATTGTTCTTTCTGGAAGGTGCATTTGTTGGTGTCAGTCGTATTGCACTATTTTTTAAAAAACTTTTCTTTGTGCCACCAGAAATGCCACATGCCCTAATCAGAGCTGTGTGAGGAAGGTGACACAGATACCACTTTATCTCTTCATTTCAAGAACAGTTGGAGGTATTTTATGCCCAGGATTGATTACCTTGGAAAACCCTTTGGTTTCCAACTTGCACTTTTGGATAATCATGTAATTTCTCTGTTGTTCAGAGGATGATCATTCTCATGACAGAGGAAAGAGTAGAATAAAAAAGCATGTCAGGCTGTTCCAGAAATCCCCAGCCACTCCTTAGTGAGCATGCTCTAGAACCCTTTGGGTGAGGTAAACCCAGAAGGCACCTTGAGAAAACCCTCTGTGGACAAAGGATTATTATTTATCTCAAATCTTCAGATTAAGTTGAACTTGAAATGATCCCATCTGTAAAATTCATGTTTGGAACAGTTTCCCACTAAATCTTTGACTAATCACTCTGAGTTCCCTTCCATTAAAGCCAGATGCTGGCAGCTTTGGAGCAGAAAACCCCAAAACACAGGACAGAACTATTTCAGCAAAAGTACTACTACACAAATGTTAAAATTGGATTATTTATCAATCCTTCTGCCTCTGGTGCAAAATTGAAAACAGATTTATATTACCTATCTCTGAGGTAATAATAATTGTTTAACACAGGATAAAAACATGAAGCAAGATTCTTTTAAAGCTTTTAAGGATAGGCAAAGACTTCAGATACCAAGAAATAATCAGTGGGAAAATACTTGAAATCTTTGATAGGCATGACCTACAAGTTCAATACACAATCATTGGGGTGGGCTGAGACTTTAGAACTCATCCTCTCACTGCTGGAAAGCCTCACCTCACCTGACTTTGCCCTACTGTGAGACTGATGCCCTTTCAGCAGGAACTGTTCTCAGTCTATGTCCCCTGAAAAAGTGGGACAATGGGATGAATTCCATGTGCTGCAGCCATGAGAACAATGGGATTGATGAGGGAGGCTGATTTATCAATCAAACGGGGAAAAGCCGGATTTTTTTCTTCTCTGTTTCTTAGCTGTACAGTGCTTGATTTGTCCTGCAATGTCTGGGGTACATTCTTAAATACCTTTTGACATACTAATTCTTTTTGTTTCCTTATTGGAAGGATCTGACACCATAACATAAACTTGGCAGTGTTTGTGTTCACTTACTCACTTGTTGAACAAGTGACAAATTGCTAAGGGGCATGGGAAGTACATCTTGAAGCAGCACCCTGATAAATGCAGGATTACTAGTAAATAGAAGTTTAAAAGTGGCACATGATACTGGATTTTTACAACTTGCTAGATTAAAACATTCTCAAAGGATTTTATTAAGGACAGGGTGAATTTTCCTGCAAAACTATTGTACAGAACTTCTCTAATTAGAGGCTTTTACACTGAGTTGTTATTGTCGTTTCTAATCTGTTTTAGAAAACTCAATTAATTCCTTTTTGGTATGAGCACTATTTTTGCTAGAAATCAACCAAGACTGCTCTAGGAACTAGAGTAGGAAAATCTCCTACAGCATTGTTTTCTAACATAAGTTTACATTGTTTTTGTGAATAGATGGGCATTGGAACAGGTTAACAACTCACACCATTCTCACTGAAGGCATCAGCCCATTGCACTTATCAGTGACCAAGAAAATTGATGTTCTGTGTTGGGCCTGTTCAACATTTTCTCCCAGGCTAAGATATTTTAAGTACCCTCTAAATGCCTCGAATCATTTTGATGGAGCTCAGTTACTCTGGAGCTCAGGGGGGTCAGTTACTCTGGGATAGCATCTGTCACCCCTTAAAAAGCACAAAATGTGGGAAAATTGAAATCAACAAAATACTTGGAAATTCCAGTTTGATTTAAAAATCAAACTTTTTCAGAGCTTGTGCCTCTTCTCTCTTTTTTCCCTATGTCAGTTTGCATACAGTGGAATACCAACCACCACCATCCCTCCCTCCAGCATATCCTTTCAGTAGAAAATGAAGTGGTTCATGCCAGCTATGCCTTATTAGAAAGTGATGCTTTAGAAGATATTTTTGCTTGTAGGAGTTTTCTACATACAAGGAAGCTGTTCATAAAGTCAGTAAGCTGTAATCTGTAATGAAAATATTCCATGGAAAAGGATTTTGAGAAGAATATTGAGAGGGAGAGAACTGAGGAAATAATATGCAGATCACCCAAAGTAAAGACTGCGTTCTGATACCTTGTGAGGCTGTGAATTGACAGGCTTGTTTCACTGTACCTTTGTGTGAAGCTGCTTTTTTTAAGTGGAGCAAGCTTGTATTTAGGTTATCTATTCTCTTTGTAAATGTGTTTATAGCTGATGGCTCCAGTGTTTCCTCCAGAATTATGTGACAGTCCAAAATCTTCAGTTTCTTACACTCCGCTTCACCTTAAACCACACAAGTCTGACCCTCCTCTGTTGAACAAGAGCTTCCCTACCTACATCATGCCTATACATTGAGCAATACAACAAAATGCATGTAAAACTGATTCCTAAGCAGGAGAGTCATCTACTGATTCATAGAGCTGCCATCCAGGATCTATTTACCAATGAAGGAAACAACTGACAATGTGCAGTATTAATAAAGAAAATTAATACTAATAAAAATTAGCAATTTCCTCACAGCAAATAATGAATGCAAAGAGCCCAGAAGTACAGAAGTATTAATCAGGAAAACAAAGTACAAAGAATTAAAATCTGGAGCCTGGTTTTGCTCATATTAAAATCAGTGGTAATAATATTTTCATTCACTTCCATTATTTGAAAAATACTGTCAATAAAATGAAATCAGCATCTACAATACAATCTGCTGGAATTCTGTGTAATTTCCCAGTACTTCTTTTTAAAACAAAGATTTCAACTATTCAGCTACATATACAATGACATAAATATAATGATTTTTAACATCTAATTGCATATTTTGCAGCACTGTTTATTAAACTGGCACACCCACCCAAGCCATGACCAGACAGTTCTGCCAGGCAGGTTGTCTTCCCCGCTGGTCATCTTTTGGCACATGGGGACATCCTCCTCCTGTGCCTTTCAAATGTCCCTCTTGAAGAATGTCCAGCCTTCCTGAACTCCTTTGCCCCTCAGGACTGACTCTCAAGGGACTCTCTCACCCAGGCTTCTAAACAGGAGGCAGTCTGCCCTCTACAAGACCAGGCTGTCTGTTCTGCCAACCTCCCTCCTTCATTTCAGAGAACCAAAACTCCTGTCATTTTGTGGTTGTTGTGCCCCAGGCAGCCTCCAAGCACCACATCCCCCACCAGTCCTCCATTCACAAACAACAGGTTCAGCACAGTGCCTTCCACACGCTCCAGGAACCTCCTAGACTGTTCCTGCTCCTCTGTGCTGGTTGTATCTGGTGAGCTGAAGTCCCCTATGAGAATAAGGACTAGGAATTGTGAGACTTCTCCCAGCTGCTGTAGAATATTTCACCTCCCTCTTGGATGGTCTACAACAGACTCCCACCATGATATCCACCTTGTTGGCCTCCCCTCTCACTCACAAACACTGTCCCTGGCTTTCAGTGCATCCTACCACGTATCTCCAGTGTGTTTCAGCCTTGAAAAAATATAGCAGAAATTGACTGAGAATCTGATTTCTCTCCCCAAACTCCTATTATTCTGGTCTGCAAAGTGATTGCACTTAAGAGAAGAAATGATTCATATCTTGCTGTCCTGTGCTCTGGCTTTTACAGAAGATAAAAAGCAGCAGGTAACATTAGGACTTACATCTGGGAGTAATGTCCTGAGTAGCTCATAAAATCAAGAATTCAGTCAAATGCAGGTATGGAGGTGATGCCTTCTCTGTAACTACAACAGTATAACTTTCCTACTTCCTCTTCCCAAATGCACAGATAAATGTTATAGTAAGGTTTAGTTACATAGGATGACTTCAGCTGCTCTAGCAGTTGATCTATCAAAGTGAAGTCTGATTCATCTAACTTTTTATTTGCCTCTGCTGCTGGATCCTACTGGTTGCCTCACACAGATCTGGAACTCAATGGACTCTACCATGATGATACCCTCAGGGTTCCAGCAGAGAGGCATCCTTACTGCAATACTGGATAATGTTCTGATAGGTTTCTGAGTTGAATCTGTTTAGCAAAGGGCCCAAAGAGCAGCAGGGCTGGCACAAGTGGTAAGAGAGAAGCAGCAGAGGCAGCAGTTGACTGAAGGTTGAACCAGCAGAATAGAGAGAATGAGACATCTGTTTTTTTCCTAAACAGTGAGTTTACAGATAATCTCAGCAGGCTTATATAACATACAATACATGCATTTCACCAAATGCAGGTAATTCTGCTTTCCATATTCTATGCTGCCTCAAAGAAAAAAGAGAAAATGCACACAGTCACTTTATCTAGATGGGAGCTGTTAAAATGGAAGGATTTAGCAGGACTGCATTACTGAATTTATAAAATAACACAGTTATAATTTGGACTTCTATTTTATCACTATATAAATAAATATTAAATTGAGTATATCACAAACATTGCATCTTTTGGTTTAGCTTCCATTTATCACAACTATGGTCATTTCAATCTGTTGGGTTTTCCCTGTCCTAAGCTTGGTCATTTGGAGCTGACCTGGCTGGTGACTAAAGCTCAGCTTCCAGAAAAGCTGGTCCAACTGGTCCAGCCTCCTTCCTGAAAGACATAAAATTTAAAAAGCACTCCTTCAAGTTGGTATTTATGTGCCCTGGCTTCCAGCCATTGTTCTTTTTTGGCCTTTCTCCGTTAGATTATGTGTTTCTTTAACTACTGAGCATTTTTTGCTCCTTCAGGTATTTAAACACTAAGCAGGTACTTCACAATCTTTTTAGTTCTACAAAACTAATTAACCTTTTGAAACCTTTTTAAATGCTGTAAGGCTCAGCCTGGCTTTCTGGATAGCAGTGACAGCCAGATGCTCTGCAGAACACTGACTGCCTCCAGGACATTTCAGGCACAGCCACAATGCATTTAGTCTTGTCTGCCTTTCATTTGGTTTTTTTAACATATCTTTAACCTCCTTTATTAACCTCTCACATTTCCGATTCAATTGGATTGCTTTCCTTTTTCCATGTGTGGGTTGTTGGGGGCTTCTTTATTTATTTCTAATTGCTGCTTTCATTTGCTCTCTGAAGAGCAGCAAAGGCACTGAACAGGCTGCTCTCAGAGCCATCCCTGTGCCTCCCTGCCAGGAGAGTCCCTGCCATTGCAATACACCTGCTACTAAGGGGCATTAGAAAAATGAGTGTACTCCGACAAGTCCAGTGCTAGTCAGCATTATCAGGGCCTTGCTGCATAAACATTTATACCAATGCAATTCCAACTGATTTGGGCAAATATTAATGGAAATAAACCCTCACTGCTCTGTCAGAGCCCCAGAGAGAAAGCTCAGACTGCTGGAAGCACTGGGAGCTTTGGCTGAAGCTCATTGTGCACTGCTCTGAGCCCCCCACGCCGTGTGCCCAGGGAAACTGCCCAGGGAGAGAACACAAGGGGGTCACATTGGGGGGGCCAGGCTGTCCTGGGGGAAGGGCAAGACCTGTGCCACACCAGCATGGCACTATAAAACCAGTGCAGGCACAGAGCCCTCTGCCCATAACAATGGGACTAAAAGATTCTTGCTCCTAATTTATACAAAACTCTGTGTTAAACTATTCTCAATAATTTATTTCTGCTGATGATAAATAGCTGGGGGTTGGTTCCTATTCGTAAAGTAAAATATGACCCTTTGGTAAATAATGAGAAAAAGTACACAGAGAATGTGTGGACTGTGTATTGAAAGTTGTTTCAATCAGTCCAATAATGGAAAGAGAGGACAGTATCAAGCTTAAATATCTAAAAAGTAAGTGACAGGAGTTAGAGAACTGAATTAATTGGAGTAGAGGAGTTATTCATTGTCTGCTAATTTTGAAGTATAATCAGGGGACACTGTCATTGGTTGACAAGTTAAAAGTTTAACTGAGTGTATTAATAGCTTAAAAAAAAAGGCAATTTGATACTCAAAAATCTCTCCAAAATGCAGGGTTACGTATTCAGTCTTGGCAGCACACAATCCAAAAAAGAATAAAAAAAAGGCTGAAAGCAGTAAAACCACAGCAACAAACACCAATTACTAAACCTCTGCAAGTGTGTAGGACCTGCTTAATATCTGTGCCTTGCACAGTCCAAGACTAGCTCCAAGGACAAAAGTGATATATTGGATAAACTTCTCCAAGGATTTAGTCTTTCACCAAGTTTCATGTTGAAGCAGAGTACAGAAAAACAAGTATCAGTAAAAACACTATTGAAAATATCAGTAGTGGGTCAGACAGAACAGCAACTTTTTAAGATCATTTAGAAATGTGCTAAAGAGTGCAAGTTGCTGCCCATCTACTGCTCCTCCTGTCATCTCCTTGCACTGAAGGAATTGTCCATCAGCCCCAGCTCCTGCCACCTTTAACCAGCTGTGTGTTCAGGACAAGCCTTCCTTCCCAGCTATGGGAGGGAAAGCCACAGCAGCCTAGTTTCTCTCAGAAAGAGTCTTTGTCAAAAAAACTTCTTCTGAAGTTTCAAAATGGTTTCAGTTTCTGGACTCATCTCCCTGTGTACTTCCTCATTCCTTAAAAAATGCCAAAACCCAAACAAAAACCCAAACCAAAGGCAACAACCAACACAGAGTTATCAACTTTACAGGGCACTGCTTGCCTCTGTAAGAGCCTTATTTGTTCCTTGTGTGTATTTCTTCATGTGCCTGCATGTTCTAATTCTGGGTTTACCAGGCCCTCCCAGTTCTTTGACCTGTGCATGCACTACACTAACAACAAAAGATATTCTGGAAAACTGTTTTAAACTAACTTACAAGTACCATGATGCTAATAGTAGTACCTTCAACACAATGAAGTATTTGCTATTCACCTTGCAAAGCTTTGAAAAGTGGGTATTTAGGATTTTGCCAGCTGTAGTATTTGACTGTTCTGGTTTGTCTTTGTTACTAATCCTGTCAAACCACGTAGGGCTTTTGGTATTCAAGATCACTTCCAGTTTTCTTGTTTCAAGCCACACAGTTTTCGTTGCTAAAGCTTGTCAAGTGTTTCATGAGTTCTTCTGTTACTGATGTTTAAATAGATAGTTTTAGTAAGGGAATGTTCTAGGAGAGATCTGGTCACTGGCCAGCAAGAACAAGTGCTGTGGCATTTCAGGAGTGAAATTTCAGCTCAGCCTTTTGTTTTCTTGCTCTCTGGG
Source organism: Myrmophylax atrothorax (assembly GCA_026770055.1). Lineage (NCBI taxonomy): Eukaryota > Metazoa > Chordata > Aves > Passeriformes > Thamnophilidae > Myrmophylax > Myrmophylax atrothorax. Next base: position 12,151,747 of record JAOXXN010000212.1, on the reverse strand, counting down.
CAGTGAGGTAACAACCCCACCGAGTACCAGTGACCAGAAACATTCTCTTCAGCCCCCATTTCAGGATGCAGCATCTTTCTGCATTCCCAGGTAGAAGAGCTGTGTCAGGTGTCTCTTCTTCTCAGCCAGGGAGCCTTTCAAATTCACACATTAGCAATAAGACATGTGAATACATTTCCATTGGTTAGGTGTTCTAGATTAGCAAACAAAGCCAACTATACTGCAAGTATGTACTGATGAAATGTCCAACATCATGAAGGGGTTTGGATTGCCAGCCCAACAATACAGAAAGCTCAGGTGCATGTCAAATCACACTTGTATTATTAGGGGTAAAAAAAGTTATACAAGAATATATTTACCTAAAATATGGACTTGGAATAAAGTTCTGAAAAATGCACCACCACCAAAACTCCCTCTGAAGCTGTATTAACAGCAAGGATCCTCCTTTGTTCCAAAATTTCTGCATGTTTTTAAGGCTAATTGGACTCCACTACTCTCTCTAGGGCTGGTGTACCACAGAGAGTTGTTACAGCTTAGACTGTTCCAAAAATAGCCCAAAGAAGCTGTTTTTCCAGACCAGGGTGAAATATTACTTTTTCTTTATATTGACATGTTTCTATTCACTGTGATTTTTAAGTAGACAACAGACAGTAATATGAGAGATGGTATCAACACTTCTCTACCCACTGGCTGGACTCGAGGTTTCTAAACTCAGCCCCCATCAGCCTTTTCATGGTACTCAGACCCTACCCAGCCAGGGAGCTTTGAATGCAGCCTGGCACAGAGACCAGAACCAGAGAGTCACAGCAGCTCTGAGGCTTTTGTCACAGGGGGGTTGGAGCCATTCCCTGCTTACCTAAATACACTGGGAAATTCAGTCATCTGAGTCAGACCCCAGTCTGTCCACCAACAGCGGATACCAAAGTAGGCTCAGTAGGTCCATTGCAGGACCACAGCATTACTTTCAGGCCATACTTTTCCAAAACAGGTAAAAGTCTTTCTGTTGTTGTCTCCCTGAATTTCTTCCAATTAATCTCTTAATTAATCTCACTGCTCTGCAGTGACAAAAATACTTATTTAACTTTAGGTTTCAATACCCCTCTGTCTTAGGAACTAGTCTGTTGACATTAAACAGATGAACCTCACAGCAACACTTTGCAGGCTTTCACAGTCTGCTACTGGCATCTTCATCCAGTCACACACAGGCATCAGAATGAGTCTATTTTTTATATTCCAGAGCATGATGTTACCATATTTATTAATTTTTTTTCAATTAGAGGAAATAATTTAGTAAACATACAGTTAGAACTATTTGGCTATAAAGTTACTGTTGGTGTCTGAAGTTACATGGAATTTACAGTTCAGGGCATGGCAGTAAGGCCAAAATATGGCAAATATGTCCCATGTGAGGATCTCCATATAAGAAGCAAACAATTACAGTGAACAATGTAACTAACAATGTGTCTTCAGACTTGAAAGAGTCTCTAGCAAAAAGAACTGCAGATTGAGAATTGATTGATCACTTTCTGTTACATGTATTTGTTGTTTTACTGCTGTTTACATATATCAGAAGATACATGCTTGGATACAAGTCTTCAGGCTGGAATTGTGATAGATCACTATATAAAGTTAAGCTTTGGTAAGGAAATAGATCTGGTACTTCCTTAAGTGAAAAAAGGCCGGGCTAAAATTCCACTTGCTGAAAGGTCACACACATGAATGCTGAAATCATCCAGGCTCTGCTCCCACACAAACCCCACTGTGAAAAATCTTGAGATGGAAAAGCTTCATAGGAAGCTGAGAGCACCTGAACTGTTTAGCTCAACCTTTTTCTCAGATTCCCAAGAGGGTTTGTCAGAAAGATGTTTGCTGATGTGGGGTTTTACCACTGCTAAAAACAGGGCTATGGACACACAGAGCACAACTTCCCTCTGTCCTCACTGTTAGTATTGCAGGAAAAGAGCTGCCTGCCAGAAAGGAGGTTTAATACACTGTATTACTCAAAAAGCTGAAGTATCAGGAAAGGCAAATAAGCTCCTTAAGTATTTGGCATCAAGGAAAAAAAAAGAAGAAAAAAATGTTAACAATGTTGTTTACGTGATAAAAATTTCCTGTCAGAAACAGGATTTCTGTTCAAAATTCAGACAGTGAGCATATCAGGAGGCTTCCCAGTTATTACTGGATAATTGAGAGGTCCCATTATGGCTCAGCAATCAGTGTTGCATGAGGCCAACTGCAGGTTGAACTGTCTGTAGCTGCATTTTGTCTTTTTTCATCTGCATCTTCCATTAACAAGACGCTGTAGTAAAAACAGCCTCCAAAAGCCTAAAATGTCATTTTTTTCATTCATTTGCAACAGCTGTAAGAAAGGGAATAAAAATTATGTGTTACCTGCAAGTAGATTTCCTTCAACATCCATATTTATAAAATTATTGAACTGGTGTCATCTTTACAGCCTTTACTGGTATCTCCTGCACGATGTGCATCTATTGCAACTCCTGACTTCAGGAATTCCCAAGAACACATTGATGTCTTATCTCATTTCACTATTTACTGTATTATTGCATCTTTGCAGAGTGATTCTAATAGTCTCAAGCCCTGTTGCAGCTACAGGCTGGAGAAGAAAATGGAAAGCAATCCATAACAATGCAAAGCAGGCCTGAACCACAAACCTGAGGGCACAGGGTTGGAAGGGGGGGAGGCTGCAAAGAAACTGCAGGAATCCTTCTCAGGGAGAGAGGCAGGAACACTAAACATCAGAGAATGCAGATTCTTTAACATTCTCTAGCACCAATTAATTTAAGGAGAAATTTAAATAAAGATGAGACACTCAGAGATTAACAGGAAACTCCTTCTAAGTGTAGGGTGCAACATATGAGAAGGTAAAAAAAATGATCACTTGATAATTGGACATTATGAAAGGCCAGAGATGACATCTTAATATATAATAAAAGATAAAATGGGTCAATCAGCTGCTAAGGACCCTGAAAGCTACAACAAGTAATTTATTTCATGTAATGGAGAAGAAATCAGCACGGGGATATAAAAACTTAAGGCAACCTCCTCCGAGTGCTGCTCAGGAATAATAATCTTACAATAAATCCACAGCATTCCAAAGGTACTTTACAAATCAATTTTGCAACCGTGTCAAAGCAGCAGCAGCTGTTACCCAGCTGAGTCACGCTAACCAGGAATGGGGCATGGGAAGATCCAGCTGTATTTATTGTGCTGTGGAGGAAAAACCCTCCAAAGATACTGTGGAAATGAAACCAGACCCAGATCCCATTTGCAGATAACCCTAGATAAGCAGGGACAGTATTGTTACAGAGTGCCAGAAGAAAGCTCACAAGGTGGAGGAAAAAAATGAAGAATTACAGTTCTCACTGTCTTGCTCTTTAGTAAGCAGCTAAATATCACATGTTAAAGACAGGGCAAAATACTGGTTTGTCCAGGTCTGCAGCTCAGGTGATTTGGGCCCTGCAAGGGACATTTCCCAGAATAAACCACAGCAGGAGAAAGACAAAAGCCCCAGAAATATTTTGCCTTCCTCTTCTGTCATTTGATTTCAGGAGCATAAAGTTTAACTTGTCACTTAAAACTACACACAAAGGAAAAGTTGTGCAGGCAGCTGATAGTTTGGGCATTGTTTTTGTTGTCCCTTGTCCCATGGGTGTCCCCACAGCGCCCTCACCCCAGCACTGAGCCAGCCACAGGGAGCAGCACCAGGGCAGAGCTGAGCTCCCCTCGGCTTTCACCACCTTTGTCAGCCGTTATTTTAACGTGCCTTCAACTAAGGCAGAGCTCAGGCACAGCATTTCCCCACTGCTGTCAGCAGGATCACTGAGGGGATCTGGCCATACAGATCATTTCTCAGTATAGAAACCAGCCAGGCTCTTCCATGCTCCCTCAAGCAGTAAGTTGTGTTTGGCAGTGGACCGTTTTACTTAACAGTTCTTTTCACCAGAGATACTACACCAGGAAGCATTTTGGACCCTGCAACACTTACTTGGAGGGCTTTCCTCATGGCTGGCAGTCTCAGGGTTGCAGTTCCTCTGATGTACCAATATAGGAACCAATGTTGGTCCTGTGTAGATCCCCATCCATAAGGATTTTTCAGAGTATATTGATTTTTTTCCCCTTTGACCTAGTTCTTTTTGATTTTTAAATCTGAAGAGCAAGGCAGAAAAAGTCTAAAGAACTGCAAGAAAACCAACTAACTCCTAGTCAGGGTTTAGATATCAGAAAGATAGGCTTTTCCTAATATATCTGTGAAAGAAGAGAAGAATTAGGGGCAATGCTTCTCTCATGGCAAGAGGAGGTGACTAAACAAAAATCAGACCTAGGAAGGCATTAATACAAAGACAAAAATCTGCAGATAATGAAGTGTAAGTCCACATGTAGCACAATGGAATGGTTCCCCAGAGTAGTACAGAGAAGAAAATGGAAGTGCACTTTATAAGCTGTAAAAATCACTACAGAAGATAAGAATAAGGAAATACATATGTGATAAGCTATACCAACAAAAGGTCCAATTCAAACAGCACCAACAAAGATTATTGGAAATACCCTTGCAAAAATCATTTAAGAAAGAATTCCATACTTGCCCAATGGCCTCAAACACATGGACACAATGAGAGAGTACACAAGAAAGATCTAAACAAACACAAAGCTATAAACATAGGTAACAAATTTTTTTCTTAAAATAAATTTCCCTGGCCTGATATTTCTCATGATCTAGTATGACTGCTTCTCAAACCTGTCACTTAGCTCCTTTCTAATAAGAAAGATCTTTGTAAAAGATTTAGGACTCATAATGCATATTTCATTTACAGTAAAATTCAAGTATCTCTGAGAAGTTTTATCAAGCTTAGGTGAGGTTCAAGAACAATGGTTAAGGCTGATCAGTAACACTCTTCCAGAGAGAACTGCCAAAACCAGACCATTAGACCTTCTGTAAACTGAGATCTAGTTAGATTTGAAATATCATATAAAAATGTCTTGGAACAATTTCCTCCTCAGCACCACTTGGGCAATGCACCTGCTGTAACAGAACAAGGGTTCTGGTGTTCTGGAGCTCCAGGAGCTGATACTGGTGGACCAGCTTTCTATGTGTAAAACAACTGAAGGTGTGTAAAGGAGTACAAGCGAAGCAGCATCATTGTAAGGTTAACCTCCTGATTTTACAGTATAGGTTTTAATTCTTCCTGCACGGCAGCTGTTGTCAAACACACACACACCATGGATGGGGATCGACAGGTGTGGGAATCATGACGTGTTCCCACTCACAAACTCCCTGCTCTTAACTGCACATTTTACAAGGCTGTCAAAAAAAAGAAGTTCAAGTGAAACCCTATAAAGCTTAACTCAGGCAACCTGAAAGTGATAGCAAACACATATGTGCATATGCATAAGTATTCATATATTTTCCACAGTACTTGGGTGCTGAGACAACCAGAAGCAAACAGCACTAAAGGTTTAAAAAAAGAAATAGCTGTTCTTTGGACAGGACAAACTGGATGTATACCAAAACCAAAGACCATTTTAAATTTAAAACAGTTTCATCCTAATTAAAAAACCAAATGTTATTACTTTTAAAAATTAATTTCATCCCAAATTCTGAATGAAAATCCTGGAAAAAGGGTGAGAAAACTGTTACTTATTACTATTTGAGCTTCACAATTTCCCAGGACCTGCAAACGTGATGTCCAAACAAACCATCCCGGGACACCAGGATGTCACTACTGCCTACCTTTTAAGTGGTGGTTGGAGGAACGCTAAACCAGGTAAACATTTAGCTCAAGGCACCAAAAATAACAAATTGGCTGTCATGTGAAGAGCACTTCCATTTCTCAAAAGTAACATTAAATAACTCTCTCTGTCCAGTGGGAAAATCTACCCAAATAAAGGAATCATAGCGTCTGGCTTTTCCCTAAAGATTGAGGGTGAGGGCAAGGACATAAAGGGCTGGGATCTCAGGGATTACTGCCTTGGGATGGTAGGGAGGAGAGGGAGAAAAAAGGCCCAATACTGGTGAGGGGGAAAGGAACAGAAGGCAAGACAACAAGGAGCAGAAGGTGCACTTACTGTTTGGTTATCCTCATACAGCTTCAAGTCATATCCACTCAGCTCCACACAGAAAATTATTGCTGTAACCCCCTCGAAACAGTGGATCCACTTTTTGCGTTCCGATCTCTGCCCACCCACATCCACCATTTTGAAAGTCAGCTCTTTGAAGGTGAACTTATTTTCTACAATCCCTGTGGTCATGTCCCGAGACCGCAGAATATCTTCCACCGTGGGGATGTAGTCCAGCGCCGCGATGCGCTCCAGGTCGTTCAGGTAGTAGGCGGCGTTGTCCTCCAGGTGGTACTCGTTGGAGCGGCAGAAGCATTCCTGCACGCCGGGGTCTGCCCACAGCCGCTTCATCACCCCCAGCAGCTCCGGCGTGATCTCCCCCTTGCTCTCGGCCGGGCCCGTCAGGGCGAAGAGCTGCACGGCATCGTACGCCCTGTCAGGGTTGTGGAACTCGATCTTCAGCGTGGCCAGAGCCCGGATGATGCGCGTCAGAGAGTCAATGGCGTTGTAGATGATCAGAGGTTTGTACTCCTTACAGGCCTCCAGGTTAAAGCCACCGCTGTGGATGATTTTCATCTGCTTTACGATGGTGCTCTTGCCGGAGTTGCTGGTGCCCAGGAGGAGGAGTTTGATCTCCCTGCGCTGGCGCTGGCTCTCGGAGCGCAGGTGACGGTCAATGCGCCGGGACCGCCGCGCGGCCTCTTTCTCCTCCGAGCTTTGCCGACATCCCATGGTACAGCAGGCAGGGATGAAGGGAACGGTGCAGATTGGCTCGCTCTGCTTGCGCCTCTCAAAACAGATCTGTGGTGTCTTTCAGTTCTCGAACCAGGTACACCCTGAACGGGAAAAAAGGTCACTTTCCACTACCTGATGGTCCACGGTGCCTACAGCCACCTAATTCAGTCCCAGCAGGGGGGCAAACACATGTAGATGTGCAACCACAGAAACAGTCTCTTCAGCAGATCTCATGGCACTCCCCTTTACAGTGCATAAACTGTGGCACATTCCTGTTAATGATGGGACACTTCCCCTTGCCACAGTTTCTCTAGAACCATCAAATACCCCTTTCTGTTCTGCATAATTACTTTGCTGCCTTCTGTCCAAAGGTAGGGAGCCACACTGTCACCTTCTCTGTTCTCCTTGCCCTCTGATTGTATTCTCTGGTTGCTATGGTGATGCTGTGAGATAAAGCTGAAGCTCTTTTCACTGGTACTGGACTTGTTTTGTTTTGCTTCCCCCACTTCTTCAGCTGATCCAGTTCAGCTCTGTAAATCCGTGCTTTCCACCTGCCAAAGAATGAGAAAAGAAGTGAATGAAATGAGAGACTCCGATCCTCTCAGCAAACCACTCACCTTCTCCTTTTCTAGACTCCTAAACATACAAGTGGAAAAGTATGTAAGGAAAAGCAAATATCTAAAATTATAGTAAAAACACAGGGATAGCTGAAGCTTGCAGACCTAAGAAATGTGGTTTCTGAACAACAGTAAATCAAACCTCCCTTTCAGCCTTCTGTGTTTTATTATCTGAACCTACATGAAAACAAACAGTGCTGAGCTGTGCCCCAATTTCTCCCTCGGCAAGAGCTTATGGCAGTGCTTTTCCTGCATAGTCCTGTTCCAACTGGTTTTTCTGAAGTAGAAAACAAAACAGACTCACAGCTACTTTTCACAGTCTATTTATATCAATATCTTGTACTGGACAGATGTCCTCCTGAGTTTTCTTTCATCTTATCTATTTGCACTGAACATTTAAATAACTAAATTAGGAAGCAAAGCAAGCTGATTAACTTTGCTTCATGATTTTGTAAAAGGAAGAGTTCCTGATCTGTGCAGGATACAGTACCAGGTCTTTTTTTTCCCCCTGGAGAACAGTACTGTTAAACACACTACCTGCCTGCTGCTCAATCAATAAAGAAATTAACTGCTACAATAAACTTTGTAAGCTCCTTCCCATAGCCAAGCTAAGTGTTATTAAGCCTTTGACCTTTTCAATACAGGAAATTCTGAGGGACAGTAAAAGTGAACAGTGACTACAAGGTGAATTTTTCATACAAAAAGCGCAGGAAACTGCATCCCAAGCAAGACTGACAGCTTTTCAGCAACTGTTAGAGCAATTATTCCTTCCCAAATTACGGGCTAAGCCTGCTAGTTGGAACTCTGCAGAAGGCAACAGCAGGAAGCAGTTACCTCTCACAGAGGGAAAACACTACTAATAACTGATTGGGGATAATCTGCCTCTCTTCTGGGAAGGGCTTGCTGCTCCCACCAAGCTCTGAGCACAGTGGGCAGCAGAACCACAGATGTCATGGCTTCCTCTGAGTGCTGGCCCTGCCCCCTTTGGCACCTTAGTCTGGTTATTTGTGTCCAGAAGGCCCTTCAGTGAGCACTGTTACAACCTAAAGTACATGCCACTGAGATACTCTCAGAGGTAGGCTCAAGAAAAATTTCAGAGTCAACTAAAGAAATAAAATTCCTACAACATTTTAATAAAACTAAGTCTCTCAAATGCCTTTTTCAAAGTTGCCCTGAAAGGCCCTGGAAGTTTTTCCTGCTTGAACTTAGCAGCATTTCAATGTAGACGTGACAATGCATTGAAATATGTGTGGAGAAGAATGATTCCACACTAGTAGGAGAGGGACAGAAGGATCCAAGCCAGATGTTGAACCCCTGGCTTGTGTGAGAAAAGAAATTAAACTACAACTTCTTGTAACCTCATGTACTTAACTATGTAACTAACCATGACATCCTCACTCTGAGTTGTTCCAGTTACCCAGTCAGCACATGGAGTCACTTCTCCAGAAGCTGCAAGTGCTGTCTGTGGTCTCTGCCTGTGTGGGTCACACTGTAGGGACAGGCTGGCAATTGAAGCATTTGGGGTATCTTGACTTTAAAGACATCCAAATCCTTTGCCCCAAGTGCACTGTGTATTGCTATTACCTGGTCTAAAATTCTACAAAAGAGCCTTAATATCAGTTGTACTTCTCTTACTTCTCTTTGTGCGACAGAAGGACGTTTGCTCATGAAGAACAGATTAAGCAGTGGAAAATTAAAATAATGGCATGTACATATTAATAGAATGGTAATTAGCACAACTTTACTTACTCTGAAGATGTGGAAAGGAAACCCCTCCCAAATGAGAAGTTACACTGTCTTCAAATAATTGACTCTTTGCAATGGTCACAGAAGACAAAAAATTAAGAATTGAGGAAGCTGTTTCTTAATGTAACTTTCTGGCCACACAGAATGAAATTACTGTATTAGATATCAAATTCTTATTTTACTTACATAAAACTTACAGTTGCTCCCATTAATCATGCTTTTTCTGACACATTCAGAATATTTCAAACTCATTTTCCTTTAAGTCCTCATCATTTTCATGTCATTGATAAAACCACTTGTTGAATTCTTTGTGACATTTTTTATGCATCTGTGTGATTACAGATGAAAAAATTTGCAAGAAGCACAAATGGGACTCTCTGTCCTCTCTTTATTCTAGTTTCATCCTGAACAAAAGAGGCTTGCGAGCAACAAGAGGACACAGACTCCTTCTAAAATGGACCAGTACTTAGGATAAATCTGGAGATTTTATGCCCTTGTAAGACGAGCAGATCTTTTTTAAACTTTATGTTATTGGCCTCAAAACGCTCATGACAAATGGTTTGGTAGAAAGACACTTTCAAGAAAAAAAAATAATGTTTCCATTCAGCTTATACCTTTTGTAAAGTATTTCCTCCTGCAGATTCCCACAACACATTCAGATGCATCATTCCTGTCCCACAGTGTTTTACATCTCCACTATTCTCTTTGCCATTCATTAATATGTTTAACATAGAGAAAGATAAAGCAGGATCTCCTTATTGTTGGAAAAGACCAGGAGTATGTAAATATAAATGAGTTCTACATGCTTGAATTTCCTTTGTGCTTGGCTTCTAGTCATTCCTATTGCATATATTGCAATGATATTTGGGTACCACTATTTAAAGTAGTAATACAAAGAGGTGATCATGTTATTGCTTTGTAAAGCAGAGTAGTAGATATTATTTTCAAATAGTCACTACAGTAAGAAAGTTTGATTTATTTGAATGAGTTGTCCCATGTACAGAGAAAAATATCTTCCACACTCATAGTCAATACCTTTTAAAATTCAGGAAGATAATAACTCCCCAAACTATTACGTTACTCCAGTTTACTGTCCTGGCTACAAACAGATGAACTTCCTCTCACCAGGTTTACTTTTCCTTGGAATACAGTCAGAAAATAAGGCAGTCTGGAATTTGTTATGATTTTCAGTTACTCTAATGGAAAGCCCTATTGCTTCCTTTCACTGTGCACACTTGTCTGAAGCCTGGTTAAAGAAATATTATTATTTGAATGACCACGTTATTATACTGTATATGTCTATCTCAACTAATACATTTGCCTTCTCCTGACAATTGAAGCTGCTCAAAATTATAAGAAAAACGTATTTGTTAAATCTCATGACATAGATGGCCTGTCTTGTCATGACTAAAATGGGTAGTTTTTCCTCAAGATAAAATTAACCTGCCCAAACCGTGAGCTAACAGTGATCTATTTCCACGATCAAAGGAGCAATGAATGCTACACAGTTAATTTCTGCAGTGGGAAGGACACCTGAATGAAGTTCCGGTTATTTTACAAAACTGTTGAAGCCCCTTTACCTGAGCAGGCTGCAGGTTCTTCTGGCCATCCATTAACAGCCAGTAAAACCAGTCGTTATTGCTGGTTCCGTATCCTTTGTCCCCACCCATCGCTCCCGATCCATCTGCTCTGCTCTGTGTCATCACAAACACTCACCCCTTCTCTCCTTATGTTCCCGAGTAATGGCAGCCAGGGGAGGGAGGAGGAGGGAGGGAGGATGACACAACTCCACGATTCCTCTGTAAACGTTTCCATAAGGAAAGTTCCAAGGATTGTCTCTGGGTGCATCAGCTACTGACACGTCACTGTGGGACACAGTCGCAGGACTTGCCTTGAGAGATGTTTGCCCTGCGATCTTGTAGAAGGGAGCTGGTTCCCATCTGAGCATAAAGCCAAGGGCTGTGACTGTCCCAGACAGCTCAGGACTGTGCCCACTGGATGCTGCTGGCAGCTGGAATTTCAGCTGGAATTGTAGGCACAAAACTGTATTATCCCTCAAATGCAAGTGGTGCGGGTAGTCTGATAATTCAGCCCACACACACAGAGCTTTGGGAGCCTAATCTTATTTGGGTCTTTACAGTATTTTCATCCCAGTAGCCAGATGATACATGTAATTTTTCCCCAGTAGTACCTAATTTAAGAAAATCAAATGAAGTTGAAAAGGTTGCAGCAAGCTTTCCACAGCAGATCTGGCTATAGGTGCTGGCAATCTCTGTTAATTCAGGACTGATACTCAATTCAGTATTACAGAACATACACTATCAAAGCAAAACCTTCCCAGGCTATCCATTCCCAGCTTATTGATTCTGATCACTTCTTTCTCCGTACTTATCCCAGAGTTTAAGGGGTTGGACCTGCCTGTTAAACACAGGCCCATGTGAAAAATGCAGGTAAATGCAGAGGAAGTGGCACAGGACACGTCTAAGACTTAGAGGTGTAAGCCAACCTACTGTAATCAGTTTCTAATGATTGTTCACATCCACTGAGATTTCCTGTACTTTAACAAAACCTCATTTCTGCAGCTTTAAACTTTCAATCACCTCTTACACTATTAATGAAAGAGAAGACACAAGGGAGTGTGATACATCAGGAAATACCCAAGGTAGTTTACTGGGGAGGAAGTCAAGTACTCTACTAAGCAGGCTTTTCTGGTTGCCTTTTTTTTTATTTCAGAGAGAGAGAGACTGAGGCTCATAAGGAATAGGAAAATTGGTCCAGATTTTTGAATCCAGGAAAGCAGCCAGAAAGGGTCCCAGACATTCATGCATTAGAAATGCAAGGTTGAAACAGTGACTTGAACAGAAGCACATGCACACCAGCTCTGCTCTGAGCTGTGCTGCTGAAAACCCAGTGTGGTGCCAGCCCTGCCCAGGGAGCTGCCCGTGCCTCTCAGCACTCTCACTCAGCCCAGACTGCCACAGCAGCCGCGGCAGAGCTGACCTTTAGACTTCCATAAAGAAGCACTACAAGAACAAGAATATTACAGTGGGTCTGACAGTGGGGGGCAGAAATCCTGGCTGCTAGACAAGGGTGAGAGGCACCAACACCCAGAGCATCTGCTTTAGGGACACACAAACATCAGACTCGTTTAAAAATGTGTAATAAAGCACCAAACAAAATGCAGGATCCACTCAGTGCTGTGTGAGCACCTCAGGTGATGACAGTAGTGTAGGTTATGTCTTCATTAGAATTGCTGTTTAGCTTTTATCATAACCCTTATGTGGGTGATTCAAGAGCTAAGACTCCCATGCCACAGGCTTGCTGTTTCATCAGTCTTACAGAACCTAAGGAGATTATTTTATTACATAAAGAAAAGCCCTAGTAAACATTAGGTTTGGTCATGAATATAGTGGCAAATTTCACATCATCGTTCTACCTTATTGCACAAAATACCTTATGAAAGATAAGGACATTTTGGGAGTTATAGCAAAACAAAGTTAAAGAAGGGTTTGAAATAGTATAACAATGTAGCCTTGTAAAAGGAAGCATCTCATCCTGTGCATAAAATGTCCCATAACAGAGCAAAACCATGCTTGGTTTAGGCTGTTCCAGTGGCAGGTATGAGCTGATCAGGATCTCTGTAGTGAGAACAAAAGAGCCTGGTACAAATAAGAGTGTCCTGAAGACAAGAAGTTTGTCTAATGCGATACAGAAAAGCAGCCAGTGAAGATCAAAAGATTGAAGCTCAAGGCCAAGCAAGAAACAAGGAAAAGATGCTCCAGTAAATGGGAATCATGGAAACAACAGACAAGTTTTATCTGTGGTGATGTGTAAGAAAGCATCCTGGAGATTCTAAACAGAAATATATCACAATTGTTCTGCTTTGTGTTTTCAGAGAAAGAACCAGGTGAGAGGCAAAAATTAAGGCAAAGATGAGAGAGTAAAGTCACAGAAGCTAGGCAGGATTTCCAGGGTAAACTGAACGGTATATAAACACAGGAAGCGAGAAATTCCTGTATCCATGGAAAGAAGAGGGAAGAGATGGCAACAGAGGAAGGAGAGATGAGGCGAGAAGAGCAGATGGGCACATCTTACTAT